>CM060339.1:17530648-17538645 GCA_030674155.1 Stramonita haemastoma
GTAAAGAAAAAGCATATGATCTTCTGAATAAAAGAATAAATAAAAATAAAATAAATGAACACACACACACACACAGACGCGCGTGTGTGCGATACATACATGTAAAATCAATATGCCCGCACGTACATCTGTATTAAAAGGCTGTTTACACATTCACACTAACACTTGCAAGATGCGTGGAGGGGGGAAGAGAGGAAGACATTCAGATAAACAGGCAGACAGACAGACAGACAGACAGGCTAGAAGGCAGACAGAGAAAGAAACAACACAGACAGACGGACAAAGATTCAGTGAGAGAAACAGTAAGAGCAGCAAAAAGACAGAAAGAGACAGATACAAAGTGATCAATAGATTGGGAGATTAGATGCAGACATAATATAGACAGAGAGAAGCAGACAAAAAGACAGACAGTTACGCAGAGAACTTCCCCGTACAGATGCAAGGCACCTGTCACTATAGACAGCATCCCCACCTTCTAGAAGTTCCGTGCAAGGAATTCCCTCTTTTCTATCTATTTCTTTGTTTCTGCCTTGTTCCTTTTTTCCGGTCACTTCTTGCCTATTTTCTTCCTCGTCCCTTCTCGTGCATCTATTTCCAGACAGACTTTAAAAGAGAACAGTTCTCTCCCACGCCAGAGCCGGGTATGCTGGTCCTGACTTGTCAGGTACTTCACGGCAGCGCTAACGCATTTTCTTTCATATGGTAAGACAACCATAGTTCCTGTCTGAGCTTTTGACAAAGAAAAAGACGCAGATAACAAGAAAAAACAAGAATTACATACGAAATACATGGCTTGTGACCCACAATTAACCCACATTGTGTGGCGTGTAATCAATGTGAATTTCTCTGTGAGATAATAAAGTATTTGAATTGAATTGAATTGAACTGAAAGGAGCTGAGAAAAAGAACTGAGAGAGAGCAAGAGATAGAAAGGAAAAGACAATAAGAGAGCATGATCTTCTCCTGTCTAAGGGAGAAAACTCGTTGCTTATCACTTGAATGTCAGCAAGGTGTTGTCAGGGTTTGTTGCTTAAACAGAACACGAAAAACATAACAAGAGCACGAACCCCCAAACACGCCCACTATTCAAATGATTACCCACACCCACACCCAGACACGCGTACGTAGGTATAATTTATACACACACACATAAAAATATATATATATATATATTTATGAACATGTTCACACATGCACGCACACATACACACGCACGCACGCATGCACGCCCGGACGCTCGCGTGCACACACACACACACACACACACACACACACACACACACACACACACACACACACCAACCTCTCTCTCTCTGTATATATATATATATATATATATACATACATACATACATACATACATACATATATATATATATATATATATATATATATATATATATATATATATATATATATATATATATATATATATCTGTGTGTGTACATAATATACATGCAATGCGGTAGAGAGAGACAGAGACAGAGAAAGAATGATTATGACAATTCATTCAAGAAAAGGCCATGGCTCCATTTGAAGGGTCTACATCATTGGTATTGGCTGTACATCCACACTAAGTTCCTACACTTTCAGCACACACATAACACTTTTTTCTGTTTTAAGTGTAATTAAAACATCATCCTTTCTTTTTGTTTGAAGGACTTAATGCATGTACATAACAACATTTCGTATAGTGTTCTCATTGGCAGAGCACAAAAGTAGGGCTGTCTGAAATAGTGCTGGTCTCTGATATAAAGTGAGAAGGAATGGAGTTTATTCTGAGGTCTTCAAGCCCTAAACAACAAAAAACAAATGTACCTCATCCTGTCTATGCAGTTCACAGTCATAGGACACGTCATTTTTCTGTCATACTTCTTGTATCATTGCACCATTACATCGTGACACCAAATCAAACCTTTTTTTTTTTTGCTGCTTCATCTTCTATGACGTCCCATCCTGCTGTTCCCACACCGCTCATTTCAATCTCCCTGCTACAGCCATACCCAGATTAGTTATGTCACATCTCAAGGGTTGGGAGTCCACCGGGAGACCATTAATATCAGGCCATCGTGAGGCCACCAGCCAGAGGGGCCCTGCACTGCTGCACTTTGGTGGTGTTCAGTGGTGCCTCTTTTGAGCTAAAATACGCAGAACACAACCTACTAAGTCCCCTACTAACCAAAGTATTACTTCATGCGCAGAGCAAGACTGAGTGAGTCGCCCACCCGGGGTAGAAACCACCACAAACCACCTCTATTAACTGTCCCATGTAAACCTCAAACTCCCAAGGCTTCAGCACAAACTTACCACAGGCATTAAAGCCTGAAATTCTAACCATAACCCTAACACTATTCCAACCCTAACCCTAACCTCACTCTAACCTTAACCCTATCAGTGGCAACTTACCCTAACTCTAACACTAACACTAACCATACCTTAACCTAACGCTAATCCTAACCCTAACCCTACCCTAACCATAACCCTAACCCTAACGCAACCCTAACCCTAACCCGAACCTAAACCTAACCCTAACACTAAACCCTAAAGTTAGCCCTAACCATAACCGTAACCCTAACCTAACACTAACCCTATCCATAAGGCTAACTACCCTAACCATAACACTAAACCTAACTTTACCAATAACCTAACCCTAACATAACACTAACCCTAACCCTAACCCATACCCTAACCCTAATCCTAGAGGTGGCCATTACCCCTTACCCTAACCATAACACTAATCCTAACCCTAACCTAAACCTAACCTAAACCAAAACTAAAACCCTAACCAAACCCTAACCCTAACCCTTACCCTAACCCTAACCCTAACAAAACCCTAACCCTAACCCTAATCTTAACCGAACCCGAATCCCAACCCTAACCCTAACCCCAACCCTGACCCTAAACTAAACCTAACACTAACGGTAACCCTAACCTTAACCTTAACTCTAACCTTAACCTTAACCCTAAACCTTACATAACACTAAACCCAACCCTAACACTAACCCTAGAGGCGGCCATTAACCCTAACCCTAACCATAACACTAACCCTAACCTAAACCTAACCTAACCAAAACCAAAACTCAAACCCTAACCAAACCCTAACCCTAACCCTAACCCTAACCTTAACCGAACCCGAACCCAAACCCTAACCCTAACCCCAACCCTGACCCTAAACTAAACCTAACCCTAACCCTAACCATAACCTTAACTCTAATCTTAACCCTAACGCTTACATAACCCTAAACCTAACCCTAAGACTAATCCTAAATCTTAACGTTAACCCTAACCCTAACCGAACAATAACCCTAATCCTAGCCTAACCATAAACCTAACTGTAACCCTAACCCTAACCCTAACACTAATCCAAGAAGTGGCCATTTACCCTTAATCTAATCCTAACCCTCACCCTAACCTTACCCTAACCCTAACCCTAACATTAACCCTACCCTAATCCTAACCCTAACAAAACCCTAACCCTAACCCTAACCATAATCATAACCGTAACCGTAACCCTAACCCTAACCCCAACGCTAGAAGTGGCCACTTATCCTAACTCTACTCCTAGTCCTAACCCGAACCTTAACCTATCCCCAACCATAAACCTACCCGAACCCTAACACTAACCTAACCCTAACCCTAACCATTGCCCTAATACTAACCCCAACCCTAACCCTAACGCTAACCTAACCCTAATCCTAACCCTAATCCTAACACTAACCCTAATCTTACCATAACCCTAGCGCTAACCCTAACCGAACCCTAACACTAACCCTAACTTACCCAAACTCTAAACCTAACCCTAAATCTAGAATTAAAAACTAACCCTACCCTAACTTTAACCCATCCTTAAACCTAACCCTAAACCTAACCCTATCCCTAACCTAAACCAAAACCTAACCATACCTATAACCATAATCATAAATTTAACACTAATCACACTCTAACCATAACCCTAACCCAAACCCTAACCCTAACCCTAACCCTAACTCTAACCCTAACTCTAACTCTAACCCTAACCCTAAGCCTATCCCTAACCAAACCCTAACGCTAACCCTAACGCTAACCCTAAGGTTACACTAACATTAACGCTAACGCTAACCGAACCCTAACACTAATTCTAACCCTAACCCTAACCCTAACCCTAACAATAACCCTAAACATAACCCTAACCCTAACCCTAACCCTGAAAGTTGCAACTTAACCTAACCCTAACCCATAAGGTAACACTAATCTTACCCTAACCCTAACCCTACCCCTACCCTAAACATAACCCTAACCCTGAACGTAACCCTCACCCTCATACTAGAGAGAGCCGCTAACCCTAACCCTAACACAAACCCAAACTCTAACCCTAACGCAAGCCGTAACCCTCACCCTACGATAACCCAAACCCTAACCCTAACCGAACCCTAACACTAACCCTAACACAAACCCCAACTTTAGAAGTGGCCACTAACCCCTACCCTAATTCTAACCCTAACGCTAACCTCAAAATTACTGTAACCCTAACCCTAACCCTAACCAAACCTTAACCCTAACCCTAACCTAACCAAAACCAAAACCCTACACAAAACCCTTACCCTAACCCTAAACAAACCCAAACCCTAACCCTAAACCTAACCCTAACCCTCACTCTAAGCCAAACCTAACCCTAACCGTAACAATAATCCAAACACTAACCTTAACCCTAACCCTAAAACTAACCCTAACTATTCCTAACCCTAACCCTAATCCTAACCTTAACCGTTACCCAAGAAATGGCAACTTTACCTAACTCTGACCCCAACCCTAACCCTAATCTTACCATAACACAAATCCTAACCCTACAGAACCCTAACACTAACCTTAACCCTTACCCTAACCTAACCCTAAACCTAAAACTAAACCAAAGCTTAACCCTAACCCCAACCCTAAACGTAATCTTAACCCTAACCCTAGCCTAACCTTAATCCTAAACCTAACCCTAACCCTAACCCTACAAGGAGCCACTTATCCTAACTCTAACCCTAGAGCTAAACTTAACCTAACCACAACCCTACCTGAACCCTCACCCTCAAACTAACCATAATCCTAACCCTAACACTAACCCTAACCCTAACCCTAACCCAACCCTTTCCCTAACACTATCCCTAACCTAACCCTAACCCAAAAAACAACCCTAGCCATAACCCTAACAGACACTAACCATAACAAAACTCTAACCCTAACACTAACCCTAACCCTAACCTAACGCTAACCCTAACGCTAACCCTAACACTAACCCTACCCTAACCCTAACCCTAAACCAAACCCTAACCCTAGAGGTAGTCAATAACCCTAACCCTAATACTAACCATAACCCTAACCCTAACCCTCACACTAACCTTAACACTAAATCTTACCCTAATCCTAACACTACCCCTAACCCTAACTCTAACCCTAACCCCCTACCCTAACGCTACAGGTAGCCACTAACCCTAACCCTAAACATAACGCTAACCTTAACCCTGATAACCCTAACCCTATCCCTAAAATTAACCCTAACCTAAAACTAACCCTAACCACAGTCTAACCCTAACCCTAACCATAACCTGAACTCTAAACTTAACCCTAACACTAACCCTAACCCTAACCCAAACACTAGATGTATCCACTAACCCTAACACTAACCCTAAAAACCCTAACCCTAACCTTAACCCTAAACCCTAAACCCTAACCCTAACCCTAACAATCACCCTAAGCCAAACCAAACCCTCACACTAATCGTGTCCCTAACCTTACCCTAACCCTAATCACAATCCTAACCATAACAATAACCCTAACCCTAGCCGTAACCATAACCCTAACACCAACCCTAACCCTGAACCTAAACCTAACGTTAATTAACCCTAAACCTAACCCTAACCATAAAACTAAACCTAACCCTATCCTAACCCAAACACAAGTAATACTAACCCAAACCCTAACCCTAGCAATAAACCTAACCCCAACCCTAACCCTCATCCCAACCCCAGTGTAACCCTAGCCTGAACCGTAACCCAAACGCTAACCCTAACCCTAAACCTAAACTTAACGTTAAACTAACCCCAAACCTAAACCTAACCCTAACCTAACCCTTAGCCTAAACCTTACCTTAACCCTAACCTTTATCCTAACCCTAAAGATAACCCTAAAGCTAACCCTAACCTTAACGCTAACGTTAAACTAATCCTACACCTAAACCTAACCCTGGCCCTTAAACCTAACCCTAACCCTAACCCTACTAACATAACCCAAAACTTTAGCCTGATCCTAAAACTAAACCTAACCTTAAACCCTAACCCTATCCCTACAGGTAGCAACTAACCCTAACCCTAACCATAACCCAAACCCTAATCCTCACGGTTAACCTGACGCTAACCCTATCCTTAACCAAAACCCTAACCCTAACCCTAACCCTAATCCTAAACATGAACCTTACCCTTGTGTTAAAGTACCTCTAAATCGAAGACCTAACCCTAACCCTAACCCTACTAACCCTAACCCTAACCCTAACCTAACCACTTAACCTAATAGATATGAATCAAACACATGATAAAGTATCTCTAAATCAAAACCATACCTTAACCCTAACCTAACCCTAACCTACCTAACCCTAACCTAATCTTAGACATGAACCTTACCCTTATGTTAAATACCTCTAAATCGAAGCCTAAACCTAACCCTAACCACTTACCCTAACCCTAACCCTAACCCTAACCACTAACCATAAATACCCTAACTCTAACCAACCTAACCCAACCGTAACCCTAACCCTAACCAAAACCCTAACCCTAACCCTAACACCTAATCCTAACATGAACCTTACCCTATTGTTAAATACCTCTAAATCAGAACACCTAACCCTAACCCTACACCCTAACCACCCTATAACCCTAACTAACCCTAACCAACACCTTAACCCTAACCTAAACCTAACCCTAACCCTAACCCTAACCCTAACTAACCTTACCCTATAACCTTAACCTAACCCTAACCCTAACCCTAACCCTAACTAACCCTAACCCTAAACCTAACCCTACCCTACAACCTAACCCTAAACTAAACCCTAACCCTAACCCTAACCCTAACCCTAAACCCTAACTAACTACCTGACCCTAACCCTAACCCTAACCCTAACCCTAACCCTAACCTAACCCTAATCCTCTAACCCTAACCCTAACCCTAACCCTAACTAACCCTAACTCTAACCCTACTAACCCTAACCCTAAACCTAAACCCTAACCCTAACCCTAACCCTAACCCTAACAACACTAACCCGAACCCTAACCATAGGTATGAATCTAACACATGATAAAGTATCTCTAAATCAAAACCTAACCCTAACCCTAACCCTAACCTAACCCTAACCCTAACCTAACCCTAACCCTAACCCTAACCCTGACCCTAACCCTAACCTTAACCGTAATCCAAGACATGAAGCTTACCCTTATGTTAAAGCAGCTCTAAATTGAAGCCTAACACAAAACCCTGACCCTAATCTTATCCCTAACCCTAACCCTAACCCTAACCCTAAACCGAACCCTAACCCTAACCCTAATCCTAACCCTAACTCTAACCCTAACTCTAACCTAACCCTAACTCTAACACTAACCCTAACCCTAACCCTAACTCTAACCCTAATCCTAACCCTAACCCTAACCCTAACCCTAACCCTAACCCTAACCCTAACCCTAACCCTAACCCTAACCCTAACCCTAACCTGACCCTAACCCAAACCCTAACCCTAATCCTAGACATGAACCTTACCCTTATGTTAAAGTACCTGTCAATCGAAGCATAACCCTAACCCTAACCCTAATCTTAACCCTAACCCTAACCCTAACTTTAACCCTAACCCTAACCCTAACCCTAACCCTAACCCTAACCCTAACCCTAACCCTAACCCGAGCCCTAACCCAACCCTAACCCTAACACTAACCATAACCTAACCTTAACCCTAATCCTAACCTAACCCTAACACTAACCCGAACCTAAC
>CM060339.1:17538745-17588241 GCA_030674155.1 Stramonita haemastoma
GTGTGTGTGTGTGTGTTTGTGTGTGTGTGTTTTATTTACTTATTTATTTATTCGTTTATATCGAGGATAACAGAATAAGCAATCATGTGCTTTTTTTTCATCAGGTCCCCGTGTGTATGCAGGCTGTGTGTGTGTGTGTGTGTGTGTGTGAATGCGCGCGTGCGTGCGTGTGTGAGTGTGTTTGTGTGCGTGCGTGCGTGCGTGCGTGCGTGCGTGCGTGTGAGTGCTTTTCAGAAATCGAGTTACGGTAATGATATACGTTTTATGTGATCGTGTTTCTGCATACACCTCTCATGTCTTTTTTTGCTGTGGAACTCTATTCTGATAGTTGGCACACCAACCAGTATAATGAAAGAAAGTATACCAAGTTTTAACCCAAAGAGCATGTGTGTAGAATTCTAATCAGTGGGTGGTTTTGGTTGTTTATTTGGGTTTATGTTTTCAGTATTTTTTAAATTTATTTTTACAATCTACTGCAAAAGGCGACCAGGAAACAAAGACGGTTATGGTTGAACACGCTTGTATCACAAGAGGTCAGAGCAAGAGAATCAATCCCCTCCCCCCCTCCCTAGGCTCCCTCCCTCCCCTTTCCTTCTGTCCGCTATATATCAGGTCATACACCCTGCCTGTTAAATAGCAGGTTTTGGTAACCTATTTGTGTGTGTGTGTGTGTGTGTGTGTGTGTGTGTGTGTGTGTGTGTGTGTGTTGTGTTGTGTGTGTGTGTGGTTTGTTCTTTTTTTCTTTATATGGGTCTGTGTTTTGGGTTTGTGTTAAAATGTATGTGCAAATGTTATTACTATTTTTATTCTCTCCCACCTCAGATGTATTTATCCTTTTAATCACATTTTTCAACAATATCCCAGCTTTAGTATTGTGTCAGAAACGTCAGTCAAACAAAAAATATCTGTGTTTTTTGTGAGCTAGTTTTGCCTGATGACAGTGTGAAATACTGACAAGACAGGTATTTTATACCATGCACCTAGGGGCAATGATTATTAGCTGTACTGGAATTGGTTAAGTTACACTCCGGTATCATTTTTAGGTTCATATAGTATGTTCTGGCATGCAGTTCTGTGGGCAACCATGAGGTTGTATAACATCAATGCCAACCTGATCAGAGCCATAAAATGCCTGTATAACAGGGCAACCAGCGAAGTCTACTGTAACAACAACATAGGAGATTGGTTCCGAACCACAATTGAAGTACACCAAGGATGTCTGGTCCCTCCCACCCTCTTCGTCTTCTTAGAAAGAATGATGGATGATCCACTTGAAAATCATGAGGGAACAGTCAGCATTGGAGGCAGGACAATCACAAACTTAAGTTTTGCCGATGACTTCCACGGCCTAGCTGGAGACGAACAAGAGCTAGTCAGCCTGGTAAATCACTTTGATAAAGCCTCATCAGCATGTGGCATGCAGATCAGTGCAAAGAAAACCCAGCTGATGACAAATAGTGCCAATGGCATCAGCAATGACATAATTTTACATGGTAAGAAAATCGGGATGGTCTATAGCTTCAAATATCTGGAAGCTATTGTATCAGATGAAGGATCAAAACCTCTAATTCTCTCCAGGATAGCCCAGACCACAGCTGCAATGACCAAACTTAAATTCCTCTGGAATGATAAGAACATCGCCATCAGCTTCAAGATCAGACTGATGGTTCCCTAATCATGTCCATATTTTTGTACGCATGTGAAACCTGGACCATAACAGCAGACATTGAAAGAAGGATACAGGTAATGGAGATGAGATCCTTTCGCAAACTCCTTGGCATTTCATACAGAGATCACATCACTAATGAAGAAGTGAAAACCAGAATTTAAAAAATGCCATTGGTCCATAAAAAGAACTAACTACAGTGAAAAAACGCAAGCTAAAGTGGTACGGGCACGTCACACGATCATCTGGACTGGCCAAGACGTCTTGCAGGGAACAGTCAGGAGAGGGAGACGAAGAGTGGACAGGCCTTGGGTGGAACGACCTACTACGGAGGGCAGAGGACCGTAGGGAATGGACGAAGCTGGTTGCAAAATCTTCAGTTGTGCCCCCACGGTCCACGGGACTACGGGACAGGTGAAGGTGAAGGAGAAAGTTCTATAGAGTGCAGGTCGGGAGCATTTTTATTGTTGATTTTCACAGATATTTTTTTAAAGTATAATAAATGCACAGTGGACTTGTTTTTGGGATTGAGGACACAGAGCAATACCAGGTAATCTAGA
Source organism: Stramonita haemastoma (assembly GCA_030674155.1). Taxonomy (NCBI): domain Eukaryota; kingdom Metazoa; phylum Mollusca; class Gastropoda; order Neogastropoda; family Muricidae; genus Stramonita; species Stramonita haemastoma. The sequence continues at coordinate 17,540,972 of CM060339.1, forward strand.
AAAAGTTGGAGATGATCATCAAATGAGGATTGCTTGTGTTCCTACAGCGTTGACCTCGCGCATGCATATAGAGGTTAGGAAGCTAGCAGACAGGAAGGACTGAGGGGGTACAGTGTTTGCTGAAAAATTAAAAAAAAAGTTCAAACCTACCAAATTTGTGCAAAATCACATGTGTGTGCGTGTGCGCGCGCGCGCGCGCTGTGTGTTGTGTGTGTGTGTGTGTGTGTGTGTGTGTGTGTGTGTTGTGTGTGTGTGTGTGTGTGTGTGTGTGTGTGTGTGTGTGTGTGTGTGTGTGTGTGTGTGTGTGTGTGTGTTGTGTGTGTGTGTGTGTGTGTGTGTGTGTGTGTGTGTGTGTGTGTGTGTGTGTGTGTGTTGTGTTAGTATGTGTATTTGTGTGTGTGTGTGTGTGTGTGTGTGTGTGTGTGTGTGTGTGTGTGCGTGTGTGCGTGCACTCTCTCTCTCTCTCTCTCTCTCTCTCTCTCTCTCTCTCTCTCTCTCTCTCTCTCTCTCGGAAGGAGCAAATTTTGATACAGAAAAATTTGTTTGGAAAGACGATAAGAAAGGGGATTTTATTAGATCCTAAATAGCAACCTGATCCGTGAAAATATTAAAACTGCTATAGATTTGCTCGATAATGATGTAGATAATGGATTAGATGTGTTTGTTCAGTGCTTAAATGAATCTAGTGCATGCATGTTAGTAAAAACTGTTAAGAGACAGAAAAAACAATATGAATGGTTTGATATTGAGTGTTATCAAGTTAAAGAGGAAACTAGAATAGCCTTGAAAACGTTTAGAAAAAAACAAACAAGAAATGACGATAACAGACTTGCTTATATTACAACACGAAAATAATCAAAAAAGTTTTAAAAATCCAAACAGCATGCCTTCAAAAAGCAAAAAGTAGAATCTTTCACTGCGAACATTTCAAACCCATCACTTTTCTGGAAAGAACTTAGAAGTATGAGTTGTAATGATGAAAAAAAAACAACTGAAAAAACAATGTAAAAACTTCAGACTGGGTAAACCATTTAAAAAGTGTGTCTCAAAGCACTGACACTGCACTTAATCAGCATACGCTTACAGATATAAATTTATCCGAAGAAGATGAACACTAACTAAACAAAGAAATATCTGAAGAAGAAATAAGTAAAGCTATAAATAATCTGAAGTATGTGGAATTGAGGAAATTAATGCTGAAATGTTAAAAAATGGCAGCAGTGAGGTAAAATATTTACTTAGTAAGCTTTTCAACACCATATTTAGCAAAGGTATATACACAGGATCGTGAAGCATGGGAAAAGATCTCTGTTGCGTCTCCTGTCATGTCCCCCCTACGTCCTTTGGGACATGGGACTGAGTAAGAATAAGTAAGTAAGTATATACCTTCATGTTTGGTCAAAGGCCGTTATAATTCCAATTCATAAAAAGGTGACATAAATAATGTAGACAACTACAGGGGTATTTCATTTCTCAGCATCTTGTCAAAGTGTTATACATCAATATTAAACTGAAGATTATATGGATGGCTTGAGAAAAAACATGTTATTTGTGAAAACCAAGGAGGTTTTCGGAAAAAATATTCTACTTGTGTAATTTTCAACCTCTATGCTATTGTACAAAAATGTATGTCGTAAAATGTATGTAAGAAGTTATATGTTGCTTTCGTTGACTTTAAGAAAGCATTCGACAGTGTCAGATATGACAAACTTCTTGCTCGTATCATAAGCCCAGGGATAAGAGGTAAGTTTTTTTGCTGCACTCGCAGCTATGTATATGTCCGTGGTGTCGTGTTTTAGAGTAAATAATGATTTATCAGAATTTTTTGAGTGCCTGATAGGCATGAGACAGAGTTGCATATTGAGTCCTACATTATTTACAATGTTCATTAACCATTTAGCTAACCAGATGAATGAATATAGCAGGAATTGAATCCAAATGTTACCTGATGTTTTTGAACTATTTATCTTACTGTTTGCAGACGACGTAGCTCTGCTTTCAGTAACACCGTTTGGGTTACAACAGCAACTGAATATCCTTCAAGCTTTTTGCAATAACACGCAGTCAACAGTAAATATCGACAAAACTAAGGAATGGTTTTTTTTTTTTTTTTTTTTTTTTATAGGAAAAGAGGGTTTCTTGGAAGACATGAACAATGGTTTTTATAAGGAGTTAAGTTGGATGTAGTTAACCACTATTGCTACTTAGGCTTCACTTTTACAACAAAGATTAGTACAAAGCTGGGCACTGAAAAATTAGTAACTACAGGAACACAAGCAGTCATTCAATTAAACAAGGCATTTTACAGATATAAAGAGATGAATTCAAGCACATTTTTCAAGGTTTTAGATGTTAAAATTCAGCCAATTTTGTTACATGCAAGAGATTACCGATAATGACACCAAATAAAATGGTGTATTGTGGACTGGGTAGATATCCACTTTATATTAACTTGTATACAAATGTAATAAGATACTGCTTTAAGCTTCTACAACTGAGTCAAGACAGATTACCACATAATGCTTACCAAATGTTGCTGGAAGTAGATATAGATGGAAAAGAATGTTGGGTGTCAAAAATCAGAGAAATTCTCTTTGAAACACGATTTAATATTGTATGGTTACTACAAGGTGTTGGTGATGGAAAAGCCTTTTTTAATTTATGCAAGCAGAGATTAATCGATATGTTTACGCAAGAGTGGTATGAAACCATAAGAGATAAAGAGAGATATGAAAACTACAGATCCTTTAAAACTATTTTTGGACAAGAAAACTACATTAATTCAGCAGACACATATTGCTTTCGAGTTGCCATTACAGAGGCTAGGTTAAATGCTTTACCATTCAATAACAATGTTCGCAGATATAGTGTTAATAATGAAGAAAAACTTTGTCCTTTTTGTAAAACAGAACTAGAAAATGAAGCTAATTTTTTGTTTGAATGCTCAATGTACTATGATATTAGGGATAAGTTTTTAACTCAATGTATTAATGTACCAATATCACAGCTACTGAAAGCATCAAATGGAGAACACAGTCATTTTCTATCCAGATACATATCCCATTCCATCAATAGAAGGAAGAAATTGTTGAGTTATAATGTCACTTGATTGAAGCACATATTAAATGGGACATATGTCCTTAAATTTTGTTTGAACTATCAACCTGAATTGAAATATTTCATTTGGACTTGAACCAATTTTGAAAAATAGTTTTAAAATACCCATGCAGTCTAATGTTTGTGTTTATCAAGCTCAGAGTTAAAGATACATCACTGGGTCATGATTCACAAGAATCAGTTGGTGGTTTGCTTGCTTGTTTGATTTCATTTCTTTCATGTTCAATGATATGTTACATTTCAGTATGTTGATTTTCCTCCCTCCCCCAAACTCCTGTATTGTGGTCTAAGGCCAATGCACATATTAAACACGTTCAGAGTTCTCTCTCTCTCTCTCTCTCTCTCTCTCTCTCTCTCTCTCTCTCTCTCTCTCTCTCTCTCTCTCTCTCTCTCTCTCTCTCCATCCCTCCCTGTGTGTGTGTGTGTGTGTGTGTGTGTGTGTGTGTGTGTGTGTGTGTGTGTGTGTGTGTGTGTGTGTGTGTGTGTGTGTGTGTGTGAGTGTGTGGAGATGGAGTTAAAATATCATGTGTGTGAGTGTGTGTGGAGATGGAGTTAAAATATCCATTTTTTATGTAATCCTGTTTTTTTCAAAATGTGATCTACTTTTTTGGGGGGGAGGGGGAGGAGGGAGGGCAAGGAGGGGTGAGTCCCTTTCATGGAAGGGGAAAGGGGTTAATGATAGTGGGAAGTGGGTTACATACCTCTCCCCCATCCCCTTGTTCACAGAAAGAACCCCCCCCCCCCCCCTTTCCCCCCTCCGCCCTCAATTCAGATATCAGGAGCAAAACCACTTGGGTAAAGAAAACCCTCTATAGATGAACCTTGGAGCTCAAGCCCAGAAAGAAAAGAAAAAAAAAAATCACTCAGTCTTCCAAGTAGTAAGCACTGACTGCGATGTTTTCCTGCACTACATGACAACAGGTGTTGATATTTTTTACTAACTTTAGTCTTCTTTTGCTCGGTCTGTACTGAACAGATTACATCACTGCTTTCTTCAAAGGGTGATTGCTGTTGCCCTGTCATAAATTCAAGGACTTTTCATGGACTTTATAGGCCAGCCATGGTTTTCAATCAATGTAAAGAATGTAAACTTAAATGGTAGGGCATGTCTCAAGATCAAAATGACTTACAAAAACAATACTGCAAGGCACTGTCCGAGGAGGAAGAAAAAGAGGCAGACCAAGGAAGAGATGGGAGGACATAAAATGCTATAAAATAAAATAAAAATAAGACAACATCAGCCAATGGGCAGGCCTAGAACTCAACAAAATTTTGAGAAAGGCAAAACAGAGAGAGGAATGGAGAGAACTAGTTGTCAAGTCTTCAGGGGTGCCCCCACGGTTGCCATACTATGGGAATAGATAGATAGATAAATAGAAAGAAAGAAAGAAAGAAAGAAAGAAAGAAAGAAAGATAGATAGATAGATAGATAGATAGATAGATAGATAGATAGATAGATAGATAGATAGTTGGTTTTCAAGCACTTTTCATGCCATGAATATAAGGCCCTTCCATTTTTCAAGGATTACTTAAAAGGTTTCAAGCACCCATGCGAACAATTTGAAACGCAGCAACACAGATAAACCTATTAACTGATAAAAGCATGACGAGAGAAAAAATATGACAATTTACAACTAGCAGGAAATTTGAGACAGCAATCGCAGTGCGGGAAAGGAACAAACAGTCAAAAAAACGTTTAGTTTCATGAGCAATTTTTCACACACACACACACACACACACACACACACACACACACACACACACACACACACACACACACACACGTCCTTCGGATAAGACTTTAAACCGAGTCCCGTGTGCAAACGCTCGCAGAACATCTTGCCACACGTTAAATCCAGTTCCGCTTTTGGTAAGAGTAGGCCATCGTGTGCCGCTGGGAACAGATGACATTTATAAAACTGCATACACTGGGGGACTGGATGTAAAAAAGCACAAGAGTGCTTATGCCATTATCCTCGATATATTAAAATAATAATAATAATAATAATAACAACAACAACAACAACAACAACAACACACAGACACACACGCATGCACATACTTAGGCACGCTTGGTCGATCACGTGACAAGATGGCGGAAATAGCCAGCAGCTAACGGTCTGCCGAGTTATTCGCAGTTGTACTGTTAAGATGACCCGAACCACCAGATCCAAGTGTCTTGGGGCTTGTGCCACTACCCCGGCTCCTAAAGGACATGTGAGAACGGAAAAACGCAGTGGAGGAGCCGAAAATTTAGGACTACAAATTTTGACTCGACCAGCGCCACAACCAACTCCGGCAACTACTGACGAAAATGACCAGCCAACTACTGACGAAAATGACCAGCCAACTACTGACGAAAATGACCAGCCAACTACTGACGAAAATGACCAGCCAACTACTGACGAAAATGACCAGCCAACTACTGACGAAAATGACCAGCCAACTACTGACGAAAATGATCAGCCGACCAAAAGACCACCACCATCTCTAGATGCGGTGAGTGCTATCAATGATCTAAAAGAAATCATATCTACGCTATGTACGCTATGTACGCGCATCACAGCGCTCGAGTGCACCGTTGATATGCAAAAAAATATAATTGCAAAATATCTCGAGAATACGGCTAGATCTAACACTGGCAATTGCCAGGACTCAAACGGACAGTTTGTTCTGTGGGCCTGGCCAGTCAAATAAGGTTAGATCTAGCCTTTCTTATGCAGAAGTCAGTAGACCAAAGTCAACCCAGGCAGTTGCGGGAACAGTACTCAAGCCAGCTGCAACGGCTGTGGTTGACAAATCACTAAAACAACCAAATGAAAGAAAAAGAAATCAAGCACGCCAACAAGTTGACGTCAAAGCCACAATTGACGTAAAAAAGGGATCTAGTGTTCAGAACTCAAAACCCAAAGAGAAAGAACAACCAAATCTCCCATATGTAGTCTTACTCCAGGACTCAGTGATCAATAAAGTGAACGATGAAAGACTGGGGTGTTCATATGGTTTTGAAGCTGTCTCTCATAAAGTTTATTCCACAGAGAACATTGGCCCCAGCTTTGAAACTGTTGTTTCTTCTGCAGAGAAGCCAGTGGAGGCCCTTGTGATCCACTGTGGCATTAATGATATCAAGAAAAGAGACACAGAAGTTTGTAGTAAACAATTCACAAAAAGTGTCAGAGATATCAGGACAAGACACCCCAAACTGAAAATCGTCATTAGCAAAGTCGCACCGGTGAAGAATATAGATCTGAACATTAAGCGAGATGTCTTTAATGCCCTTGTAATGTCAGATCTTTATGGTATTGACAATAGTGTAGTCAATCCTTGCATTTGACAAAGAACTAATTGCAATAGTTTTCAAACTTAGTGCAATGGGTAGATAAAAATACCATAAACAACATATCTAAAAAGTAGGAAAAAGTAGGTGTCGGAAGATGCCGAAAATCAATAAACAAACACACTAATAAACGATATTTCACACTCTGAGACTGATCGTTTGCTAAAGCTGGCCTGCTTCTGGTGCCGCGGCATCCTCCCTTTTTTGGTCAGGCTCCACCCAGTTTTGACCGAGAAAGACCTGTGGCTGCAAGAGAAAGGACCTTGGTGCCAAAGCTGTAATGCTACTTATTCTTATTTCGTTTAGCATTAATGACTTATCTTTTGAAATTTAACACACACTTTAACTGCTTAATTGTTTTTTTTACGAGATGCGTGGTATGTACTGCGCTGATGTGCCTATTTGACCAGACAGCATCGAAACAACTGTCCACGTGTGTTGGGCCAGCTCCTACATTATACAGTAATGTAGGAATGTATGTATGGTAAACCACTCTTGTCAAAATCGGCTCTCTGTGTGCATCGTTTTGTTTTATTTGAAAGTGTTTGACTTTAATGAACATGGCCAGAGGTCCTGGCATTAAGAGAAATAGTCATTGTTTAGAGTTTCAAACCATGGGCCTGATTATATATATATATATATATATATATATATATATATATATATATATATATATATACATATACATATACATGTGTGTGTAGTGTGTATATAACACCATTATATAGATAAAGAACAGCATGCATATATATACATATATATATATATATATATATATATATACATATATATATATATATATATATATATATATATATATATATATATATAAAATATATATATAACACGGGATTGTTTGTTTGTCACGCATTGGACTGAACAGCCACCAGCAAGCCTACACCAGACGTGGACAGTGCCCTTAATCTTCGTTCGCGAAGCCAAGCCATGATGATATATATATATATAATATATATATATATATATATATATATATATATATATATATATATATATATATATATATATATATAATATACCATAAAATCCCTACAATGAGCCCACCATCTAGCAAACGCCCACCCTCCACTTTGGGCCAAAAGTTGTGCACAGGGGTAACTACTTAGCAAACGCCCACCTTGCTTTTTTCAAAGAGACTATGCTCACTTTCACTAGGATTTGTGCAGACTGTTCTAAAAGTCATCTTTTTCCCTTTCTTTACCTTTTCGTATTTCTTTCCTTTTTTCTTATTCTTTGTCCCCTCTCCTCACTCCCACCCATCCCCAACAAAGTGAATTAAAATTACGTCATGCTTTTTTCCACTGACGTCTTTTGTCAGTGACGTACCGGTACTTTGATGACGCTTCCTGATGGCCGTAAGTTAGTTCTTGAATCTCTCTGTGCCATTTTTGCAAAATGCCAAAGCGACAGTCTTACACTGTATCTTTCAAATTGGAAGCCCTCCAGTATCTGGATAATGAAGCAGGTGGGAATGTTTCGGAGTGTGCCCGTCAATTTTCTGTGGATAGGTGGTCTTCTACTCACACGACCTAACTTATATGCTTTCGGGGTTTGTATTCACTCAATTACAGTTGAGCACAAAAATTACTTTGTGTATCCCGAGCAAACGCCCACCCCCCAATTTTGCCCTAAATCTGTGCACAGGGGGGGGGGCGGCGTATGCTAGGGATTTTACGGTTATATATATATATATATATATATATATATATATATATATATATATATATATATATATATATATAACAGTATCAAAAAGTGTATCTGCAGTCCTTTCTGATGGAAAAGCATGTGTATCAGTGTATGTGTGACAGTGTCACATCATCCCTTTCACTTTCTGTCCTTCTCTTTCTTTCTCTGTATGTGTTTCTTGTCTCTATCTGACAGTGTGCATATGATCTGAATTTAGTGGATCCTATTTACGGCACTGATATATCTTTAGTTCTGAATGAACGGGATGCAACTTTTTTCAGTTTAACTTTAACCTTAGGGTGATGTGTGACTTTAAAAAATGTTTTGTTTATCTTTGTTACCTGCTCTACAAAATCACTGATCTTAAGCATTGTTTCGTTGCAATTTTGTTGGGCTTTTCACCCCAGAATTTTACCCAATGGCTGATCACATTTTTGTCCAGACGAAAGGACTGACTTTGTATGTCTGTGTGTGTTATGTGGAGAAAGACTGCTGACGGATAGCCAGGATGTAGTGAAGCAGACTGATAAAGGTGTTGCAGGTCGTGGTACAGTGGTCGTAAACTTTGGTTTAATCCTGGTAAAATGCAGGAAAGCATACATGATTTTGCATGCTTGTGGGCTGTGAACGCTTAATTTAGCATATGTGCAGTATACTTTCATTGCTTTTTGCTTTATCTTGCGTTTAATGGTAATTCTATTATCAAATTCGTAATCAGTACGTCGAACGCTTTCCAACGATATGCCACAAGACCATATTACAAACTGTTTAAAAATATGGTAAAATCCAAATTTTATGACGTCATAAAATCTTTCAAAAAAAAAGTGACCTTCCGACACTTAGATTCCCCTACTTTTTGAATATGTTAATAGCTAGCTACTTTTCTATCCAATCATCGCAAAAGCATTACTATTGCACATAATTCTTTTCTCGGCACTTTTTTTTCTCCAAATATTGACTAGACCACATAGCAAAAGAGTTAACTAATGATATGCAGAGAGAGAGAGAGAGAGAGAGGAGGGGGGGGGGAGAGATAGATAGACAGACAGACAGACAGACAGAGAAGAGAGAGAGAGAGAGAGAGAGAGAGAGAGAGAGAGAGAGAGAGAGAGAGAGAGAGAGAGTACAAAAGTCGCACACAAAATTATCACCTTAACATGTCATTACTTTAAGGATAATTCAACTGATAAAGATCATCCAATATTATCCTTGATTTAAAAAAAAAAAGAAGTATGTTTACACGAAGGGTGTGTAAGGCTTTGCTTGGCCTAGAATCTGTATTCTTGTGTATCAAAAGATCATTCATTCATTGAGTCATTCATTCATTCATTCATTCATTCATTCATTCATTCATTCATTCATTCATTCATTCTCTCTCTCTCTCTCTCTCCTCTCTCTCTCCTCTCTCTCTCTCTCTCTCTCTCTCTCTCTCTCTCTCTCTCTCTCCTCTCTCTCTCTCTTTTGTGTTTTTGATACTTTGGCTTATTATTGTTGTTGTTTAATTAGATGGCTTTTTTTAAAAATCTTGATCTTATCCCTGATGAGGGTGGGGACTGGATGTAACAAAAACACATGAGTGTGTATTCAACTGCCTTCAACATCTGAAATTCCCGTCACCCTGCCAAAGTGTATAACCTCGATAAGTGTGTGTGTGTGTGCGCGCGCGCGCGCGCGCACGTGTGTGTGTGTGTGTGTGTGTGTGTGTGTGTGTGTGTGTGTGTGTGTGTGTGTGTGTGTGTGTGTGTGTACATTCGAATTTGCTCAAACTAGTTATTGTCATTGGTTGCTTGTGTGCTGTGTGGGTCGAGTGCAAGTGCTTTGATTTGTTTTTGCAAGATAAAGCCCTATCTAAATTCCATGTAATATTATTATCATCATCATCATCATTATTATTATTATTATTATTATTATTATTATTGTTATTATTATTATTATTATTATTATTATTATTATTCATTATCCTTGAAATAAAAGAATTTGACTTGACTGACTCTCTCTCTCTCCCCTCTCCCCTCCCCCTCTCTCTCCCTCACACACACACACACACACACACACACACACACACACACACACACACACACACACACACACACACACACACAGAGCACACACACGGGTACGGGATAACCTAGAGGTCAGAACATTGTGCTGGCAATTTGACGACCCAGTTTCTTTTCCTGTTGGAGGGGAATTTTCCTCTGGAGTTAACATCAGTGTTGACTCCACTCTCCCCAAAAGTCCTTGGATAAGACTATAAACCGAGGCCCCGTGTGCGAACGCACACAGAACATCTTATGCACACGTTAAATCATATTCCGCTTTTCGTATGAGTAGGCCATTGTGTGCCGGTGGGAACAGATGACAAGATTTACAACACTGCATGTGCACGGGGACTGGACGTAAAAAAGCACATGAGTGCTTATTCCATTATCCTCGATATAACAGAATAAAAAAAAATCAACACACACACACACACACACACACACACACACACACACACACACACACACACACACACACACACACTGATCTACAATGCCAATGATCAAATATATACAAACATCAGAAACAGGAATGAAGGAAATAAGACAATATTTACATTTTGCCCCATCAACTAAACAACTGACTTCACCTTCACCTCACCTTCACCTGTCCCGTAGTCCCGTGGACCGTGGGGGCACCACTTAAGATTTGGCAACAGTTTCCTCCACTCCCCACTGACGACTGCTCACATAAAAATATTTAGTGTTCATAGGTTGTGGGTTTTCCAGTTTATTTATAGAAATCTCCGAAAGTATGGATATTGCCGGAAACACAATAAAAAAAATGAAATTAAAAAAAGAATAAACATTAGAAAAACAACATTTTAGGATCATTATGGTAAAATAGAACACAATGCAGCACAATAGGAATTTTCTATATCCTACATGCTTCTCAGCCTGAAATCAGATATATATTTCCCAAGTTCACTTACCTCATAGACAGGCACAGTGGCCTGTTGGATAAGACGAACAGACTTTGTGGTCTGTATGTCCCCGTGTGTCATGGGTTCGAATTTCAGTGGGAGTTTTACTATGTACCTTGTAGTTGACAAAACTATGCCCTTTAATTTAAAAAGAAAAAAAACGAAAAAAAAACATATATATATAAGTACATGGAGGGTGGAGGAAAGTTATGGGGGAGTATGATGGGGGCAGGTATGATGAGGGCCTGCTCCAGAAAGACCATTTCCCTGGGCAGCCTGTCTTAAGCTGGCGGGTTATCCTGAAAAAATCAACTCCAGGCCTTCTTTCCTGGTGACCTGCAAAAGGTGAATGATGCTCCTCAGTCAGAGAAGTGAGCAAACTGAAGATGGGCATCATATGATGATACCCTTCAGGAGGATGTAGAGAAGGAAGGGGAATGTAGAGAGAGGAGAAAGGAGGAGGAGAATAAAGTGAGAGGGCAGTGTAGTGAGGAGAAAGGAGGAGGGCAGTCAAGCGAAGAGATTGGAGGAGAGCAGTCAAGCGAAGAGATTGGAGGAGGGCAGTCAAGCGAAGAGATTGGAGGAGGGCAGTCAAGCGAAGAGATTGGAGGAGGGCAGTCAAATGAAGAGACAGGAGGAGGGCAGTCAAGCGAAGAGATTGGAGGAGGGCAGTCAAGCGAAGAGATTGGAGGAGGGCAGTCAAAAGAAGAGATTGGAGGAGGGCAGTCAAGCGAAGAGATTGGAGGAGGGCAGTCAAGCGAAGAGATTGGAGGAGGGCAGTCAAGCGAAGAGATTGGAGGAGGGCAGTCAAACGAAGAGATTGGAGGAGGGCAGTCAAGCGAAGAGAAAGGAGGAGGGCAGTCAAGAGGGCAGTCAAGGGAAGAGACAGGAGGAGGGCAGTCAAGTGAAGAGATTGGAGGAGGGCAGTCAAGTGGAGAGACAGGAGGAGGGCAGTCAAAAGAAGAGACAGGAGGAGGGTAGTCAAGTGAAGAGATTGGAGGAGGGCAGTCAAGCGAAGAGAAAGGAGGAGGGCAGTCAAGAGGGCAGTCAAGTGAAGAGACAGGAGGAGGGCAGTCAAGTGAAGAGATTGGAGGAGGGCAGTCAAGTGAAGAGACAGGAGGAGGGCAGTCAAAAGAAGAGACAGGAGGAGGGCAGTCAAGTGAAGAGATTGGAGGAGGGCAGTCAAGTGAAGAGATTGGAGGAGGGCAGTCAAGCGAAGAGATTGGAGGAGGGCAGTCAAGTGAAGAGATTGGAGGAGGGCAGTCAAGCGAAGAGATTGGAGGAGGGCAGTCAAGTGAAGAGACAGGAGGAGGGCAGTCAAGTGAAGAGAAAGGAGGAGGGCAGTCAAGCGAAGAGATTGGAGGTGGGCAGTCAAGTGAAGAGATTGGAGGAGGGCAGTGTAGAGAGGAGAAGAATGTTTTATTTTATTATTCATTTTTATTTTATTCTTTTATGTGTATCAGTGTATATGTGAGTGTCGCATCATCCCTTTCTCTTTCTCTCTTCTTCTTTCTTTCTCTGTATGTGTTTTTTCTTTAAAGCTTCAGGAAGTGAATGAATTTGACTCACCGGGTGTGCCTGATTTTGATTGATTCTGCTGCTTCATTTCATCCCAGCAAGAGTACCCTAGATAAACTGAGCTTTCAATAACTATCAGATGTGTACTGATTCTTCGTTGGGAACTATGTTCTGATTATGCCGACTGAAGTGACTTGCCACAGTGATTATTTGAACTAACTCTGATGCTGTTTTCCTGTACCTGCATTGTTTTATTTTATACTCATTGTAAAGTTCTGACCTTCGAGGAGAGACTAGCACTTTACTTAGCCGTGGGGTCTATACAGTGGTCGTAAACTCGGTTTAATCCTGGTAAAATGCAGGAAAGCATACATGATTTTGCATGCTTATGGGCTGCAAATGCTTAATTTAGCATTATGTGCAGTATACTTTCATTGTTTTTTGCTTTATCTTACGTTTAATAGTGATTCTATTGTCAAATTCGTAATCAGCATGTCGAAAGCTTTCCAACGATATGCCACAAGACCATATTACAAACTGTTTAAAAAATATGGTAAAATCCAAATTTTATGACGTCATAAAATCTTTAAAAAAGTGACCTTCCGACACTTAGATTCCCCTACTTTTTGAATATGTTAATAGCTAGCTACTTTTCTATCCAATCATCGCAAAAGCATTACTATTACAATTAATTCTTTTCTCAGCACTTTTTTTGCAAATATTGACTAGACTACAATGTATCTTTTGTCAGTCACGCTAATCTAGACACCAGCCACAGGATGCTGAGGGACTGTGTCCATCCTACATCAAGAGGGGCCAGTGTGCTGGCAGGGAACCTGGGCAGGCACGTCGAGGGCTGTTTTGGGAAACGCCAAAGAAGACCAGACGCTTCCTTCCATGCCCACCTGGGTCATTCCATCTGACACAACATCCACACTTCGCCAGAGGCTATGTGAAACCATGGGGAAGTAGATTTAATTATCTAAATGACTGGTTTTAATCAAAGAAAAAGAAAAACAAGAAAGAGTTGCATACAGTACCTCTGCAATAACCTAGCATCATCACCTTTTGATACGAATATTGACTATTTTCCTGTCACTTGTCAGTTGTAATTTGGATAATCTGTAACTTCACAGATTTTTTCTCTCTCTTTTTTCTTGTGTTTTTTTGTGTGGGATTTTCTTTGTTTGTTTTGGGGGTATTTTTATTTTTTTATATTATTATTATTATTATTATTATTATTTATTATTATTATTATTATTATTATTATTATCATTATTTCAACATTTTCTTTATTATTAATTTTTTTTTTAATTTATTGATCACTTGCTGCCATTTCCCCCCACCACCCCCTTTTCTCCTCAGTTGTTTTATCTGGCATACTCTTTAACTAAGCCTAGAAATTAACCCTGTTTTTACTAGATCTAATTCGTGGTAGGTCTTTCTGTACACCCCCCCCCCCCCCAACACACACACACACACACTCACACACGCACGCATGCACACTCACACACACACACACACACACACACACACACACACACACACACACACACACACATCCTTTCCTGGTATACCAAAAGAAGGTAAATTAATATAAATAGCAATGTGTTTTGATAGTCAGATCTCAATTCTGCAATGGAATTGTAGATCATTAGGAAAAAACTTTGATTACTTGCAGCAGCACTTAGCCTCAAACACATGTCAGGTTCTTTTTCTTCAGTCTCTAAATGTTAAAAGAAATAAGTTACCAAGACTGAAGCAGTTTTATTACCCACCTGTCTGTGAACAACAGCAACAGACAGAGTCAAAAATTAATACAGCAATATATATTCATATTGGTTTATACTATTGCTTGATTCAGTCACCTGTGCCAGAAACTGCAAAAGATATTTTCTCATGTGCTGCCTGTATCAAGTTTTTGGAATCTTTAATGGTGCATTGTGTATCAGTATACTTACCCAAAGGGCCTGTAAATGATAACACCGATTGGTTAAAAACTGTAAATAACCAACACGAAAAATGGCTAATTAGTGGTGATTTTAACAGTCACTCACCTTTTTTGGGAAAATGGATGTACAAATGTGACCAGTAACAGGCTTGTCGAAAATATTGTGGATTCATCATTACTATTACTTAATGATGGATCATGTACCAGAATTCCAGACATCCATACTCACCGGCCAACTGCCATAGATCTAACAATGATCTCACCTAAACTTGGGTTAATATGTTCATGGAAAACATGTAATGAAACTCTAGGTAGTGATCATATTCCTATATGTATTACTTTTAATGAAAAGTTTTATGTAGAAAATGCAAACCCAGATATTATTCCAAAATACAACTATAAAAGAGCAAACTGGTTCATGTTCACAAACACTCTTCAAATGCTAGAGACAACTGATTCAAGTGATAATGATATTGATACGCTGTACACTTCCTTTTGTGATTCTATCTTAAAAGTAGCTTCTCAATCAATGCCTAAAGTAAACATAAATAGTAGGAAAAACTGCAATAATTTAGGCAATGTGTGGTGGACTGAAGAGTGTGATAAAGCAGTTAATCAGAAAAAAAGAATGTTCAAGCAATATATTCATGAAAAATCAGTTGCTAATCACAAGGCCATGAAGTTTGCCAACATAGGGTGCAACAGAGTTATCGAACAAGCTAAAAAATCTTACTGGACAGCATTTTGTAAATCAAATATTGTAAATCATAACGATACTAAAAAAATATGGGGACACTTAAAGGTTATGCGAGATGGAATAAAACTTCCAGACTATCCCATTTGTTTACAAAACAATGAATTTCCTTCATTAAAAGAAAAAGCTGAAGCATTTGCTGATTGCTTTTCTAAAACAAGTAGACTTGAGGGTCTTTCTCAAAGACAGAGAGACTTTAGAGAACAGGCAGAAAATTGGATAGTTATAATGACCCTGTTTCTGATAATAACCATTTTTTGAATGCTCCATTAACTCTTCAAGAGATGAAGGACGCTATATCATCTTTATCATCCAAACATACATCAGTTGGCTTCGATGCTATCTCAAATGAAATGATTAAACATTTGCCAGACCAATGGGTAAACAGCCTCCTGAATATATTTAATAAGTGTTGGGAGAGTGGCATTTTACCAGATGTCTGGAAACAGTCAATTATTGTCCCAATTCTGAAAAACGGAAAGCCAAACACCAGTATAAATAGTTACAGGCCTATAGCACTTACATCTCACGTCTGTAAACTGCTAGAAAAAATTGTCTTGAACAGACTTGTTTATTATTGTGAAAAGAATAACATTATTCCTGTTAATCAAGCCGGTTTCAGGAAAGGAAGGTCATCGGTCGATCATCTTGTAAAATTGACCACACAAATTAAATATCAGTTTGCCAGGCGAAAATGTCTTCTGGCAACATTTTTTGATGTTACCAAAGCCTACGATCAAGTATGGCATTCTCGATTATTGTATAAACTTAAAACTATTGGATTATCAGGGCACATGTATAACTTCATTAAAGATTTTCTGGGAAACAGAAAAATTAGGACTAGAATAGGGACTACATATTCATCTACAAAGTCTCTTCAAATGGGCATTCCACAGGGGTCAGTTATTGCACCTTTATTATTCAACATATTAATGCGTGACTTGCCAGACACATTATCTAAGCATGTAGAATTAGCTCAATACGCTGATGATATTTGTATGTGGATGAATGTAACAATGAAAAAGAATACTCCTACAAGATCCTTGAACTACATTAAAAAGCTGTATCAAAATGAACTTAACATGATATCAAACTATATGGATGAAAATGGGTTACTTCTATCGACTGATAAAACACACATGGTTCTTTTTAATAATGGATCAAATCCAACTCTATTGCCTAAGTTTGGAATAGATAATGGAATTTTAGAATACAAGCAAACAACCAAATTTCTTGGAGTATTTCTTACAACAAAATTGACATGGAACTATCACATTGAGTACATTCAGAATAAAGCAAGGAAAACCCTAAATATTTTGAAAGTTATTAGCAAATAGTCATGGGGTCAGGATATTCTTACTTTACTTCATCTTTCAACATCTTTAATTCGTTCAAAATTGACGTATGCCCAAGAAGTATTTTTCAATGCTCCAAAATATCTGTTAAAAAAACTTCAAAGTATAGACTGTAGAGCATACAAACTGGCTCTAGGTCTACCAGTCCATGCCTCTTGTCTAAAAACATATAGTGCATCTGGAATTCTACCACTAGAAAATCACCGAAAGATTGCTTGTTGTAAATTTGTCCTAAGAAGTCAAACTGTTAAAAATAATTTGCAATTGACAATAAATCTTAAAGCAGACAGAGATTTTCCAAAGAGAGCAAGATCGATATCCTCTAATACCACATTCGGTACATATACATCTCAAACATTTATAAATGCCGGATTCAATCCAAATACAAATATTGCTAAAAGAGATGAAGTATCCCCCACTCCAACCTGGGAACTCAAAAGAGCACACTTTGATATAAATTATATTGATTTAATAAAGAATTGTAATATAAATCTAGTATCTTCTCAAGCAAAAATTCATTTGGAAGAATACTATTCAAACCATTTAAAAGTTTTCACTGATGGCTCAGTCTTAAACAATAATGCCGGTGCTGCATACATTATACCAGAGCTGAAATCGGAAAAATCATTTCATCTTGGGGAGAATATTTCAATTTTTACAGCAGAACTCATAGCAATATTAATGGAACTCAATTTCCTAATTGATTTCCCAAGAGCTGTTTTCCGCATTCTTTTTTGTGTTGATTCCAAATCAGTAATTCAAGCCATCAGTTCTATGCAAACAAAAGTTAGATCAGAACTTGTTTTTGAGATTTGTCATTTAATTCATCTCCTCACCTTAAAAGGTTCAGATATAACTTTTTGTTGGATTCCATCTCACTCTGGTATACATTACAATGAAACAGTTGATCTTTTAGCAAAAAATGGGGCAAAACAATTGATAGATGTGAACAATTTGACACTTCATTTGTCACTACAAGAATGTTATCAGATTGTGGAAAAAGCAGAACAAAAGTTATTCCAATATGAAAAAAAGAAACTTGGTTGTTTAGGTGTATATGAAGGGATGGTAAAGTTTCAGTCTTTTGTTAAAATATATGAAACAGATTTTTATTGTATAAAAGAAATTGTTTCTCTGGCTTGCAGATGGGAAATGAACTGTTTTAAAACTAAATATGTTGGACATGTATCTTGCATATGTGGACATAGTATAACTGTTGATCATATATTGATATGCAGCATGCTGAAAAGTTATATACCTGTTCTTACCTCATCATCCTCATCAGAGATATTCAATGATCCATTACTGAGGTATACATTTTTCAAATCATTACTGCACTGTCCTATTGGTTCTTTATTATGATTATTACGGACTTAAAAGACATTTCCCATTGTTGATTAGATTTTTCTCTTGTTGGTTATGGTTGTAAATAGTTTTATTGTTCATGCGTTAGATTCTGTTCAGAATTTGGAATTTTTACTATTTTGTATTCAAGAATTTATTATACATTTGTGTTTATTTTTTATTTTTTTTTTCTTAACTGTTCTGTGTAGATTTTGTGAATTAACCCCCTTCCCCACTCCCAAAACTCCTCCCCCCTACCCCCACCCCCCTCCCCACATACACACTCACACACTTTTTTATTTTATTTTTTAAAAAAATTAAAAAAAAAAGTCTAATATCACATTTTGTGAAAAGACGTAAAATGAATCGAACAGGCACGCTTGCACACAAACCCACACATTCTCTGTCTTTCTCTGTCTGTCTCTGTCTGTCTCTGTCTCTCTGTCTCTGTTTCTGTCTCTGTTTCTGTCTCTCTCTCTGTCTCTCTCTGTCTCTGTCTGTCTGTCTGTCTGTCTGTCTGTCTGTCTGTCTGTCTCTCTCTCTCTCTCTCTCTCTCTCTCTCTCTCTCTCTCTCTCTCTCTCTCTCTCTCTCTCTCTCTCTGTGTCAGCATGTTGACAGAAGAAGTGACGAAACTGGACAATCTACGGAGGGGAAGGCCTGCTGGCAGAACTGCATGCCCCGACACACAGGCACGTGCTCTGCGGAAACTACAGGTGCTCCATGACCTCATCTGCTTCTACCTGGGGTAATGATAGCCGTGTACCTTGGACCAGAGTGCTGCTTGACGTGTACATGAAATGACAGACACTGACAAATATTGTCAATTCCGATATTAAAAAACAACAACAACCTCTTTGTTATGGTTTCCATGTCAAACATTTCGCGTCGTGTTTGATTCGATCTTTCGCGATGCATGCTTGATGGGCTTTGTACAGCTTTAAAGCAATAAAATGTGTTCAGTGTTCAGTGTTCAGTGTTCTCTCTCTCTCTCTCTCTCTCTCCTCTCTCTCTCTCTCTCTCTCTCTCTCTCTCTCTCTCTCTCTCTCTCTCAAAAATCATCTTCTAAACCACTTGATGCATCAAAAATAACAAACCACACTCCCCCCTCTCCCCCCCCTCTCCCCCCTCTCTACTACTGTGTGTGTATGTGTGTGTGTGTGTGTGGATGTGGGTGAGTGTGGATGTAAATGTTTTACGAATATCTTATGTATAATTTAATCTCTCTGTCTCTGTCTCTGTCTGTCTGTCTGTCTGTCTGTCTCTCTGTCTCTGTCTCTGTCTCTGTCTCTGTCTCTCTCTCTCTCTCTCTCTCTCTCGGGGGTTGGTCACGAGACGCGAAGCGGACAGGGCGTACATTTTCTGTGAGCTACAGTAAAACTCGTAATTCATACAAAAATGCCAGTTACTGGACTTCCAGCGGCTGTGGAGAGGACCTTAGGCGCCCTGCTGACTGACAATGCAGTCTCCAGCTGGAAAGTGGCAGGAGAAGGGGACAGCGTGGTTTTTGTCTTGCGACTTAAACCAGTGGACACAGCAGTGTCAACCAACATGGCGGATCCAACAGTGAATCGCAGCACACAAGTACAATACTATAGGAAAAAATCCTACTCCCAAACCCGCAGGGATTTGGAACGCGCTCGAAAGCATAAAGAGAAGCAGGCAAGTGTTGTGTGTGAAAGTGACTGTGTCTTCAGTGCCTGGAGTCCACCTGACAAAAGTGTAGAACAGCAGAATGCAGCATGCGCAGATACGCATAGAGTAGACCTACCAACAGCACACACACAGGACATCAACACAAAAACATCAGTTAAGTTGCCATCATCAGTTGATTTAGAACCTCTGTGTATGTCTGATTGTAGTGACTGTGCTGATATGGGTGTTTTGCAGCCTGAGGTGAACGATGATAATATTGTTGGTGCATTCGACAAAGGAAATGTCAAACAGTATGTGGCTACTCTAACTGATAGATCAGTACAGAAAAGGCTGAGAGACAGACAAAGAAATACACACTTTAGAAAATCTATCCTACATCATTCAGATGGTGAAGATATTGTGACGTGTGAATCAGATGACATTGTGATCCAGCTCGCATGCCAACCAGACACTGAGCCAGTATGTGTGTACTGGTTTGTCAAACAGCAAGAGAAAAACATGTTAAAAGAGGAACGTGTCAAACTCGCCAGTTTGCGGAATGGGAAGCGAATCCAGAACACACTACACACGGAGACCCTTTCCTGTGCGTCAAGGGACTTGGCGACACTTAGAGAACTATTACATCGCTGTCTTGGCTAGGGTAGGCGGAGGGCCAGTGACAATGACTGGACGAAAGAAAGGCTCGGAATGCCGTAACATATCCGGACTGTAAAGAGTGTCCTGTCTCGATGTACATTACAAATCAATGCTGTGGTTTCCATGGCATGGAATGGTGTTGTGTGTCAGCTTAAAGCAATTATCGTTATCGTTATTCGGCAACCCCCTTCATGTATGGGCCAGTGGCCTTTTTTCATGAATAAACCTTTCGAGTTCGAGTTCGAGTTCGAGTTCTCTCTCTCTCTCTCTCTCTCTCTCTCTCTCTCTCTCTCTCTCTCTCTCTCTCTCTCTCTCTCTCTCTCTCTCTCTCTCTCTCTCTGTGAATATCTCACCTTTTGTCCAAACATGTTACCATAAAAAAGGTTTACCATCCATATTCAGAAATGTTTTATTCATATTTTGTCTCTTTATCTTGAAAATCACGTGTGACGAATTTAATTGATTTCTATCTAAAAATTTAACTAATGATCCTTAAAAAAAACCAACAACAAAAACCCCTGACATGACTTGTATAACTTTTGACAGATGGTGATGGATTGATGTTTCAGCTGTTTTTTTTCATTATGTTCTCTTGTTTGCTCTTTATTTAGTAGCGCTTTTATTATTTTTTCTTTAATAATCAAAATCATTTTATTTTGACTTCTGATTTTCGTTCCTGAATAAGTGCATTTTTATTACCTATTTTATACAGTGTCCTTATTCTTGTATGTTGTTTGGTACTGCGTATAGTATATTGTTCATTATCTTTGTATCTTGATGTTATCCCTGAAAAGGGCGGGGACTGGATGTAAAAAAGCACATTAGTGCTTATCTGGAATGACCTCCCTCTATCCCTTCGGCAAAAGCCTACATATGACACTTTTAAATCCAACCTCAAGACACACTTGTTTCAAACCTAAGATTTTTACCTTCTGTTTTCATCTCCTATTTGTCCCTGCCTCCAACATTTGAAATTCCATTCACCCTGTCAAAATGTATAACCTCTATAGGTGTGTGTGTGTGTGTGTGTGTGTGTGTGTGTGTGTGTGTGTGTGTGTGTGTGTGTGTGTGTGTGTGTGTATGTGTGTGTGTGTGTGCGCGCGCGCGTGTGTGCTTTCGATTTTGCTAGAATTATTTATTGTCATTGGTTGTTTGTTGTGAGGGTCAAGTGCAAGCGCTTTGATTTGTTTTTACAAGATATAGCGCTATATAAATTCCATGTATTATTATTATTATTATTATTATTATTATTATTATTATTATTATTATTATTATTATTATTATCTATTATCCTCGAATAAAAGAATTTGCCTTGCCTTGCCTTGCCTTGCCTTGCCTTGCCTTGCCTTGCCTTGCCTTGCCTCTCTCTCTCTCTCTCTCTCTCTCTCTCTCTCTCTCTCTCTCTCTCTCTCTCTCTCTCTCTCTCCTCTGTGCCATTTTCTCTCATGGCATATGTACTGCAAGGCAAGGTCTCAACATGCACATGGGCACACACACACACACACACACACACACACACACACACACACACACACACACACACACACACACACACACACACACACACACACACACACACACACACGCCTGCACACTTGCGCGCATACATGTACGTACGTGCCCGTCGAATATTTCAAACAAGACCTCAGGCAAATTATGTTTAAGGAGATTAAATACATAAGGTTTGTGAGACATCCATATTGTATTATGGTGACTAGAACTTTCTGCCACAAGACACACCCTATCCCTTCTACTCTGTCTGTCTGTCTGTCTGTCTGTCTGTCTGTCTGTCACACACACACACACACACACACACACACACGCACGCACGCACGCACGCACGCACGCACGCACGCACGCACGCACAAACACTGACAGGGGACGGGATAGCCTAGTGGTCAGAACATTGCGCTCGCAATTTGACGACCCGGGTTCGATTCCCGTTCGAGGGGATTTTTCTCCCGGAGTTAACATCAGTGCTGAGTCCACTCTCCCCACAAGTCTTTCGGATGAGACTTTAAACTGTGGCCCCGTGTGCGAACGCACGCAAAAAATCTTGCGCACACGTTAAATCCAGTTCCGCTTTTCGTAAGAGTAGGCCATTGTGTGCCGGTGGGAACTGATGACAAGATTTACAAAAACTGCATACACACGGGTACTGGATGTAAAATAAGCACATGAGTGCTAATTCCATTACACTCGATATAAAAGAATAAAAAAAAAAATAATGACACAGCCATCTATATCCGCACCGTCATTCTAATGAAGTATCACCGTCATTCTAATGGAGCTACCCCCAGTGACAACAAACAGATAAATGTCACTCACCAACATGTAATTCATCAATGATTTTCTATCAGTTCTTTTGAGAACATGTATAACTATTATATTGGGGCGGAATAGCTCAGTGGTCAGAGCACTCGCTTTCCCCAAGCTAAGGTTTAGCAGTATTGAGGTGGTTACCAAGTAGATGGGTTTTGATTGATTGATTGATTGATTGATTTTTTTATAAATATTATCGAGGATAATGGAATAAGCACTCTTGTGCTTTTTTACATCCAGTCCCCGTGTGTATGCAGTTTTGTAAGTCATCTGTTCCCACCGGCACACGAAAAGCGGAACAGGATTTGCGCGCTTTAGCTTCAGTACAGTCCCCCAGTTCACCCAGCTGTCAATGGGTACCTGCTCTCTTTAGGGTCAGGGACGGTAAAGCAGTGAGGGAGAGGAGATGGGCGCCGCCTTCAATATGCTGGCCCCTAGAGAAGCTGAGGTCTTTGATGCCTCGCTTCCAAAGACTGCATAGTTTATGGGGATACCTTAACAGCCTAGTGGTCACAGTGTTATGCTCGAAATCTGACGGTTCGAGATCAAGCAACCACGGAAGCACCAGTTTTGGAGGGACACGTTAATACTGATTCCACCCCACCAAGAGTCCTTGGAGTGAGACTATAAACCAAGGTCCCCTGTGCAAACACATTACCAGCAGGAAGAGGTGACAGTAAAACAACAAAACAAAACGGCATACAAATAGGTGTCATGTTTAGACACCATCCCCTAAGCCGAAATGCAGCTACCTTAATGGTGTTGCATAGGCTGCCATTTGATAAACTCCAGACCCAGAGCTCTAGCTTAGGAATGAAAAAAAGTTCAATTTAAATATCAACTGGAAGCAAGACTTCTTCTTTTTTTATACAGAAAAACATGCAAGGACATGCATGGTCAATAAACATTTTTGTGTTATGTTAAAGATAAAAGCACAACATGTTAATGTAAGCCATGACACTCAGCTTCACAATTAATGACAGACATAAATTCAAGCCAGGACCAGAAAGCGACTGTTAGTTCGGCATAGGACAAGAAGAAACTTTCCTTCCTATCATGTGAATAACTGAACATGGCTAGGCTACCACAACTTCCTCAGACAAAAGGAGGGAAAAGGGAGGAGGTACACAACATGGCCATGTTACCGTTCTTGTTGGCACTGGTGGTAGAAGGCCCCTGTGTACTCATGGTGGTGTAGGCTGTAGGCAGGTCCTATGAAATCAATTTCCCTTTTGGCTGTTTTACCGTTTGGCTTCCGGGTGGACTGTTCGAGCCTGCGAGACATTTATATATACAACATCGTCTGGGATCCTGAAGCGTCGATAGTGTTTATGGTTGAAGAAGCCACGGTTAGCTTTGAATGCTGGTTGCTGTAGGTGGTAACCTGTTACAGGATTGTAATTGCAGCCACCTATGCCTGCAGATATTGGCTTAAGGTCACCCTTTTTTGTTTTAGATGTTTGTATGCTATGTGATGGCAGATGTATCGAGATCATTGCATTTACATGCCGACATATAAACCTCTTTTGCTGGGACTAGTTGTTTCAGCATTCAGACCTTAATGGTCAGTGGGCATGTAAAACAACAGGATTGGATTGGATTGACTTAGTTTTTTTAAAACTTGCAACCGTGTATCTAAGAGCTGGTTGTTGTTTTGATTAGATTTATATCCCAGCCGAGATTTCCGATTTTGGAGACTGAAGTTCCCTTACGTGCATTGTTGCTGTTGTTGTGAGTATATTATTTACACCCCTGTGGAGGTTTCTGTTTTGAGGACTAAAACTTACCTTCATGTGCTGTGTTGTTGTTGTGATTATACACCTATGTATCTATTCTGCTTTGATTTTCTTACTTTAAATTTTTGTCGGTACCACACCAGAACCAGAGACAGTTTTCCCCGTGTGATGCCAGTCACAGGATGAAAAGGAAGGTATGTCACAATCGGTCTGCATGTGAGTTCTTTCCTAAAATATATACATAAAGGTAAAAAAGATAAAGGTGTCCCATAACCTAGGTGGTCGGTCCCAGGGGAGCGAGGCATCAGAGACCTCAGCTTCTCTAGGGGCCAGCATATTGAGGGCGGCGCCCATCTCCTCTTCCTCACTACTTTACCTTCCTTGACCCTACAAAGGGCAGGTACTCATTTACAGCTGGATGAACTGGGGGGACTATACTGAAGCCAAGGTGAACAAACGGTCACCCATCCAACTGGTAACAACGCTCGACGCTGCATAACTTGGCTTTGGGAAAGCGTGTGCTCTGACCACTAAGCTATCCCGCTCCTACAGTATAATAATCTACTTATAAAGTAAGTAATCGTCAGAAGAAGAAGAATGCAAAGAAGAGGAAGGAGAAGAAGAAGTGGAAGAAGAAGAAGTGGAAGAAGAAGTGGAAGAAGAAGTGGAAGAAGAAGAAGAAGAAGAAGAAGAAGAAGAAGAAGAAGAAGAAGAAGAAGAATGCAAAGAAGAAGAATGCAAAGAAGAAGAAGAATGCAAAGAAGAATGCAAAGAAGAAGAATGCAAAGAAGAAGAATGCAAAGAAGAAGAGTGCAAAGAAGAAGAAGAATGTAAAGAAGAAGAATGCAAAGAAGAAGGAGAAGAAGGAGAAGAAGAAGAAGAAGAAGAATGCAAAGAAGAAGAATGCAAAGAAGAAGAAGAAGAATGCAAAGAAGAAGAAGAAGAAGAAGAAGAAGAAGAAGAAGAAAGAAAAAGAAGACGAAGAAGAAGAAGAAGAAGAAGAAGAAGAAGAAGAGTCATACCACATTGTGGCAACCACAACACACACCACTCTGTCCTGACACCCGCTAACTACATTCATTTGCAAAAGACGGACCTTTGTTCAATAAGTTTTTGCAAGATAAAAATTTATTTATAGATGTCATAAATGACTAGGAGTCATGAATGCTTTTTTCTGTTTTTGTTTGTTTCTTTCTTTCTCTTAAAAAGCTGACCCGTTAGCTTAACTCGATTTGAAACAGTCTTGTGAAATAAACCATAGGTGTTAAGAATGATGTGTTACAGTGCATTGCTAAACAGTTTTATTGTTGTGTGTATTGTATTGAAGTATCAGTCTCATAATCTGAAAGTCGTTTGCTGGATCGTCATTCTGGGCAATTATTTCGTGCTCTCTTGGCTGAGAGAGTGGGAATGTGCTGTGCGCAAGGCATCTCCACCATAATTAAAGTTCTGTCCAATTTCCGAAACAGCAGCTGCCTCCTCTGCTATTTTGGAGGTCATCGTCGAACACGACAGACAAACATCATGTACTGTACTGTGCTATACTGTACTGTACTGTGATGAAGTGTACTGTACTGTACTGTACTGTACTGTACTGTACTGTACTGTACTGTACTGTACTGTACTGTACTGTACTGTACTATACTGTATTGTTTTGAGTTGTGTTGAGTTGTGTTGTTTTGTATTGTATTGTATTGTATTGTATTGTATTTATTGCGCCGTATTTGCCTATATTGTAATGTATTGTATCATATTGTATCGTATCGTATTGTAACGTATTGTATTGTATTGTATCGTTTGTATTGTATTGTATTGTATTGTATTGTACTGTACTGTACTGTACTATATTATATTGTATTGCATTGTCTCGTATGGTATTGAATTGTAGAGACGGACAGCATAGCCGAGTGGTTTAGCGTGCGCACAAAGAGAACGCTTGCTCGCGATAAAAGCAAGCGCGATAAAGCAAGCCTGTGTAATGAAAGCACTCGGCTTGTCGTTGAGGTGGACATAATTATAGAGATTGCAAATCGCGCTTGCGACTGGTAGAATTTTGTCATTTGGCACCATGGCGGATTTAAGTGAAGATGAACTATTGTTGCTGGACAGTGTTTTGCCGAAAATTATCCTAGGAAAACGCAAAAAAATGGGCGTTTATGAGAGAAATAAAAGGAGGCAAATGGAAAGTGAATATCATCATTTGTTTCCTTTTCTTAAAAGGAGCCCTTCTCGTTTTCAGTCCTACTTGAGAATGAGCCAAGAGACATTCAAGTATATCTTAGAAAAAATGGAACCAAAGATAACAAAGAACTGGCGCAACTGGCACCATCAGCCAATTCTGCCAGAGGAGCATCCATTTTGGTCGGACTGTCAAAGGAGACTGAGAAAAAATGCACACACAGGAGCACCAAGAACACGCTGGCTCGCGATAAAGAATTAACTTTTGATTCTTTACGTTTTCCAAGCGTTGCTTGAAATCGCAGGCGTGATAAAGCGAGTGTGCTTTTTGTGCGGCACAAGCAAATTTTGAACAACATAACAAGCGCTTGCTTTATCACGCTCGCTTTTATCGCGAGCAAGCGTTCTCTTTGTGCGCACTTCAATCCCATGGATCCATGAAGTCGTGGGTTCGGATCTCCGCGTCGGAAGCTGGTGAATTAGGGGTGGGGATTTTTTTTTTACGATCTCCCAGGTCAACTCCAAGTTCAGACCCCCCCACCCCCCTCCTCTCTCTCTCTAGCCTAGTGGTCAGAACATTGCGCTGGCAATTTGAAGACCCACGTTCGAGTCCGGTCGAGATTTTTCTTCTGGAGTTAACATCAGTGCTGACTCCACTCTCCCCGAAAGTCCTTCGGATGAGACTTTAAACCGAGGCCCCGTGTGCGAACGCACGTGGAACATCTTGCGCACACGTTAAATCCTGTTCCGCTTTTCGTAAGAGTAGGCCATCGTGTGCCGGTGGGAACAGATGACATTTACAAAACTGCATACACACGGGGACTGGCTGTAAAAAGCACAAGAGTGCTTATCACATTATCCTCGATATAAAAGAATAGATCAAATCAAATCAAATCTCTCCCTAAGGAATGCCATAAACTCACAAAAACGTCGAGAATATAAGAAATATTTTCAAGACTTACTATCTTCCAAACAAAACTCAAAGACTATAATTATGGCGAGCAATAAATCAGATAACAAACAATCAGCAATCTTTCAAATCAAATGTAATGAAAGACATTTCTATTGAAAAACTTAAAAATCACTTCATCAATGTTTTTTCCTAACGTAATTAGCAATGGCAATTCCAAGTCCAATGACCTCAATGAATTAAAACAATACTGCCAAGAAAAGCATATTCCTTCTAAACTTCACATACCATTTATATCTGTTCCCGAGGTCTATAACTATCTAACTGACCTCAAACAATAAAGAACACGTGGTCTTGATGGAATAGACAGCAAAATATTAAAACTATCAGCCCCAGTTATCACAGACACTCTAACACACACACACACACGCACACACACACACACACACACACACACACACACACACACACACACACACACACACACACACACACACACACACACACATATATATATATATATATATATATATATATATATATATATATATATATATAGAGAGAGAGAGAGAGAGAGAGAGAGAGAGAGAGAGAGAGAGAGAGAGAGAGAGAGATCTATATCTATATCTATATCTATATCTATCTATCTATCTATCTATCTATCTATCTATCTATCTATCTATCTATCTATCTATCTATCTATCTATCTATCTATCTATCTATATATATAACACCTTTGTCTTGACAAGAACTATTTCGGCAATGCCTTCAAATGTGCTAAAGTGATACCCATCTACAAGTTTGGTGATACTTCTGACCCGTCTAACTATAGGCCAATCTCTATTATACCAATGCTCTCAAAGCCCCTGGAAAAACATATAAATAGATACCTAGTCCGTCATATAAATATCAAAAACCTACTTCACCCTAATCAGTCTGGATTTAGACAAAATCATTCATGTCAGACGGCACTGACTAGTCTTGTCGACAATTGGCTATCAAACATAAATGAAAATAAATTTTGTGGAGTATTATTTGTAGACTTCAAAAAGGCATTTGATACGATTGACCATTGACGTGTCACCCTAGTCAGTCAGCACACAGCCAGTGGCAACCCCCTCATCAAGGAAGGGCCACAGCAGTCACTGGCCAAGCTGGCCCGTGGCATAGATCAATGCCCTCTCCTATCAACCCCTACGAGCAGATTTTCGCTAACCTAATGGCTTATATGAACACACAGCGCCAACTTTATGCATAGTCCCCTTTACTCAGTACCATGCATAATTATATAGCCTAGGGTTTGAGATTGTTTGTGCCTCTGTGTGTGTGTGTGTGTGTGTGTGTGTGTGTGTGTGTGTGTGTGTGTGTGTGTGTGTGTGTGTGTGTGTGTGTGAGAGAGAAGAGGAGAGAGAGAGAGGGAGAGAGAGAGAGAGAGAGAGAGAGAGAGAGAGAGAGAGAGAGAGAGAGAGGAGAGAGAGAGAGAGAAGAGAAGAGAGAGACAGAGAGACAGAGACAGAGAGAGACAGAGACAGAGAGAGACAGAGAGAGAGAGGCAGAGAGAGAGAGGCAGAGAGAGAGAGCAGAGAGACGAGAGAGAGAGAGAGAGAGAGAGAGAGAGAGAGAGAGAGAGAGAGAGAGAGAGAGAGAGAGAGAGAGAGAGAGAGAATTGTAAATACGTGATTGTATGTGTTGCAGCATGCTGACAGTAGATGCAGGTTACCATTTCCCATCACTGATAATTATTGTCTTAGCTAGTCAGTTGTAAGTGCAAGTTGAAAAGGTTGTGTCTCATGCTTTTCAAAGCATACTAAACAATTTCAGTTGTTCTGGTTTTTTGATATTACTTTACCAAGTTTTCCTCTTTATTATTGTTCATTTTGATTGTTGAGTTGATTGATGATTGTGCGTTATTGACTGGTGGTTAGTTATATTACCTACCAAGTTTTTTTTTCTTTTCTTGTTCTGCATTTTGATGGTCAATTTGACTGATAACTGTACCTTACTGACTGGTGATTAGTTACATTACTGTACAAAGTTCAGTAAACATCACTGTACCATCACTGTACCAAGTTTGTCCCTTGTTTAAATTTTGATTGTTGATTGACTGATGATTGTGCATTATAAACTGGTGGTTATTTATATTACTTACCTAGTTTTTTCTTCTTTACTTATTCTGCATTTTGATTGTCGATTTTGACTGATAATTGTACCTTACTGACTGGTGGTTAGCTACATTACTGTACAAAGTTTTCCTTTTTTGTTTTATATTTGATCATTGGTTGACTGATGATTGTGACTTACTGACTTGTGGTTAGTTACATACATACGAAGTTTTCATTTTTTGTTCTAAATTTTGATTGTTGGTTGACTGGTGATAAGTGCTTTACTGATTGGTGGTTAGTTACATCACTGTACCAAGCTTTTCCTTCCTTTTTTGTCCTGCTTTTGATTGTTGATTTGACTGATGGTTGTGTGTTAGTGACTGGTGGTTACGTCACTATCCCAAATTTTTCTCTTTTTTCTTGTTCTACCTTTAATTATTGACTACTTGATTGTTGTTTTACCTTTTGATTATTCTACTTTGTTTAATTTTTTGATTGTTGATTTGACTGATGATTGTGCTTCACTGATTGGTTTATAGTTACACTATTGTACCACGCTTTCTGCTTTTTCTGTTTGATAAATCCAATCACCTTTTCGTGGATGTGAAGGCTGTCAGTTTATGTTAGTAATTGTTTATATTCAACAAGGTATAAGAGCATTTCCAATACATAGCTTACATATTATATAGGTATACTGTGACTCCTTATCCCACACCAGTCTTGGTGTGTGCCTAAATCATCAATCTAAATTTTGTTATTCAAGCCTCAAATAAATTTATCCAATAACGATGTCTTCTACTCTAGACATATGGCCTTCTCAGGAAGGACTTCGTGTAGGATATCTAAATATCAATAGTGCTAGAAACAAGACAGAGGAAATATCATCAATTATACACAATAGAGGAAGTAGCTTTCATATATTTTGTGTAGCTGAATCGAGACTCAACGATTTAATTTCTGATTCAGATATGTATATCCCAGGCTATGACACTGTACGACTGGATCCTGTGACTGTCAGATCTACTGGTTTGCTTTTATACTGTGCATCCTCTCTGTCGTGGAAAAGACTAACACATCTTGAACAGTTTCATGTAGAATCTATATGGGTAGAAATCACGTTTAGACGCTGTAAATTAATTATACTTGGCTTCATCTACAGGAACCCAGCTGAAACAATTGACTGGTATGATAAATTTAATTCAATGATGGATGCCGCAATTCTAAAGTCCAAAGAAATCTTTCTTATGGGAGATTTCAACGTAGATCTGACAGTCCCTGGAACAAAGTGGAATATTAATTATGCCATGTATGGTTTGGAGCAAATAATTGATTGTCCA
This sequence comes from Stramonita haemastoma, assembly GCA_030674155.1. NCBI lineage: Eukaryota > Metazoa > Mollusca > Gastropoda > Neogastropoda > Muricidae > Stramonita > Stramonita haemastoma. Next base: position 17,571,895 of record CM060339.1, read on the forward strand.
ACTCGCATCACTAATAACACTAGCACCCTCATTGATCACATTTACACTACTTCAAAGACCAACGTAGCATAAACATGTTCAGTGCAGACAGGCTGTAGTGATCACTCTTCCATTTGTTTTACATGGCTGAAAAAAGGAATAAAGATACCCAAATCAGGACACAAGGAGATACCCTACCGCTCTTTTAGACTTTTTGATAAAGATGCCTTCATTAATGATATTCTTAATTCAAACTTAGACTATGTTTATCAGTTTACAAACCCAGATGATGCTATTAACTACTGGATAGAGACATTTATAGCTACTTCTGATAAACACGCTCTATTTATTAAGAAAAGAATAAAACATTTCATGAAGTCTCCATGGTTAACAAAAGAAATCGAAAACGAAATGAATCTAAGAGACTGTTTCTTAAAATCAAAGCAAAAAGATGAATATACAAAGTCAATTCAATGAAGCGCAAAGCCAAAACAAAATACTTTCAAGACTTGCTGTCTTCAGCCCAGAATCCCAAAGCGATTTGGAAAGCCATTAATACCTTAACTAATAAATCAAGACATAGCACCCAAAAATTCATAAAAGAAATATCAGAAGAAAGCCTGAATTTTCACTTTGCAAACATTGCTGACTCTATAATACCTAATGATAAAACAAAAACAAACGAGCTGAAAGAATTAAAACAATACTGTTCATCAAAGAGCATCTCATCTGATTTTACCATGCCCCCAATAACAGTAACAGAAGTGCTAAATAGCTTACTCAAATTGAAAAAGTCAGGATCAAAAGACCTTGACAAAATCGATAGTAAAATATTAAAAATCAGTGCATATGTTATAAGCGATACCCTAACGTACATATTTAACTTGTGTATTGACAAACATTATTTCCCATTGAAATTTAAATGAGCAAAAGTAATACCTTTACACAAATCAGGAGACCCTACCAATCCGTCGAACTATAGACCAATATCCATACTGTCGGTCCTATCTAAACCATGAGAAAAACGTATACATTTTTACTTACATTCTCATTTTAAAATATATGATCTAATTAACGAAAACCAGTCAGGCTTTCGTGAAAACCACTCTTGCCATACAGCCTTAATACAACTTATTGAGCATTGTCTTTTGAATATCAATAATAATGAAATTACAGGAGTTCTTTTTCTAGACTTTGCGAAAGCCTTTGACGTTATTAGCCACTCTCTCCTCATCAAAAAATTAAAATGCTATAAAATCTCCAACCAAGCAGTCATTCTTAGACTCATTTCTCACTAATCGCCATCAACTTGTTGAAATCGGGCCTAGGAGGTCAACCTTACTACCTGTAAAATATGAAATACCACAGGGATCAATACTAGGACCACTTCTTTTCTCTATTTATAGGGGGGGGGGGGGGGGGGGGGGGGGGGGACGGATAGCCTAGTGGTCAGAACATTGCGCTGGCAATTTGAAGACCAGGGTTCGAGTCCGATCGAGGAAATTTTTCTCCTGGAGTTAACATCAGTACTGACTCCACTCTCCCCAAAAGTCCTTCGGATGAGACTTTAAACCGAGGCCCCGTGTGCGAACGCACGCAGAACATCTTGCGCACACGTTAAATCCTGTTCCGCTTTTCGTAAGAGTAGGCCATCGTGTGCCGGTGGGAACAGATGACAATATTTACAAAAATTGCATACACACGGGGACCGGATGAAAAAAAGCACATGATTGCTTATTCTGATATCCTCGATATAAAAGAATAAATAAATAAATAAATAAATATTTTATATTAACGACCTACCTCTGCATATCCATTGTTCATATCAAATGTTTGCTGATGATACATCAATTCAATGTAACAACGATGATCCAAACCAGCTTGTGAATGATATGCAGGCAGATATCAATAAACTTATCGAATGGACAGAACTCAATCATATGTCTCTTAATTCAAATAAAACAAAATGTATGCTTATAACCACTCGGCAAAAAAGACAGAAATTGCGTTCTCCATTCGCGCCAATATACATCCATGGACAACAAATTGAAGAAGTAGTCTCACACAAAGTACTAGGTGCAGTGATTGACAACGACTTGTCTTGGTCAGATCACATAGCCACATTAGGAAAACGAATCTCAGTAAGATTACATCAGCTTAGAGAAAAATCAAGAATTTCCTAAATCTACAGTCACGAAAACTATTCTTTCACGCCCACATTCTATCTCTTATAAATTATGTCTCTACCTTATGGGATAGTGCAAGCGAAACAAACCTAAAGCATATAAACCGCCTGCACAAAAGAGCTGTGAAACTAATCCGTTTGAATCCTAATACACTGACCACCACCAACTACAAAGAACTAGATATTCTTCCACTCAAAGACAGACTGCAGTTCAACAAGTATCTATGTATGTACAATATATTAAACGGGAAAGCCCCAAAGAAAATCTTGGAAAAATTTGCTGTCAATAAAAACAGGCCTACCCATAGACTGTTTTTGCCCAGGCCCCATAACAATCTCTATAAATCAAGCCTTGCTTATTCAGGAAGAACACTGTGGAATAAACTGCGTTCCTTTCTAAAATCAGTTCCTTCAAAACAAATGTTTAAGAAACTTTTGAAGAAACATCTGATGGACAAATTATAAGTCCACCCTTATGTTTGACACATTTGGCTGCTTTGCTGTTATTCATACCCATGTTATTTTGTATTTCTATTATTTTGTATGTATGACTTGAGTATGTTACTGTCTTGAGTTGCTATCTTGTGAGATTCTGTTTGGGTGAAAATCCTCATTTTATTTTAGTTTCAACCAAGGTTGATATTTGTTTGATTGTTTTAGAAGTCAATTTTCTTGATTTTTTGTGAGGGCAGGATGAAAAAAAGTTGTGTAAACTTAATCTTTAACCCTCAATAAAGATCATTTTGACGTGACTTGACTTGACTTGACTTGACTTGACTTGACTTTGACCACACTCTTCTTCTCAAAAAGCTAAATCAATATAACATCTAGATACCCTAGGAATACTTAATTCCTATCTTACAAACAGGCAACAATGTGTCTCAATAGCTACATCCACATCCAAACTGAAGCCCATTTATTATGGTGTACCACAAGGATCCATTCTAGGGCCAATTCTCTTTTCCTTATATATAAATGACCTTCCTCTACACATCAAATCCAAATGTGAATTATTTGCTGATGACACAACCATACATATGAGTCATAACGATATTGACTCTCTTGCAGCCATATTACAAAAAAGCACTTATGATCTTGTCAAATGGTCAGAACTGAACCACATGACAATACACCAAAAAACCCCAACAAAATGCATGCTTATCGCCACCAGACAAAAGCGACAAAATTTATCTCACAAGCTGTTTCCCATCCAGAGCAATAAGGAAGCAATTGAACAAATCTCTCACCACAAAGTCCTAGGAGTAACAATCAACGAAAATCTCAGCTGGTTCTACCACATCTCTCAACTATGCAAGTATTTTATTCCAAAGAATATACCAGTTGACTAAAATCAAACACTTTCTTGACTTTCACTAACGGAAATTATTTTTTCAAGCTTATTTACAATCCTCAATAGATTATGCTTCAACCCTGTGGGATTCTGCCAGTGCAAACACTTTGAAACCAATATTAAGCCTGTACAAACGTTCTCTTAAACTCGTCCTTTTGAAGAAAACAACCTTGGTAGAAGTAGAGTATACTCAGTTAAATATTCTTCCCCTACACCAAAGACTAAAATATAACAAAGGCATCATGATGTACATGATCATGGCAGGAGCTATACCCACATCCTTAAAAGATAAGTTTCCTATGAATCATTCCAGAAATACTGTAAAGCCTGTTGTCCCCATCCCAAGAATAGACCTGTTCAAATCTAGTTTACTGTACTCAGGCCCTATGCTGTGGAATTCTCTTCCCGATTCAGTTTAACAGCTCCAATCATTAACAACCTTCAAAAATCACCTTCTAATCAACTTGATGCATCAGAAGTAACTAACCACACCTCATCCCGTTGGAAAACCTCTCTCTCTCTCTCTCTCTCTCTCTCTCTCTCTCTCTCTCTCTCTCTCTCTCTCTCTCTCTCTCTCTCTCTCTCTCTCTCTCTCTCTCTCTCTCTCTCTCTCTCTCCCCTCTCTCTCTCTCTCTCTCTGAATGTGTGACCTATTGTCTAAAAATGTTTGCCTTCCATATTGAGAAATGTTGTTTTCATATTTTGTACTCTCTGTGTTAATAATCATGTGTATTAAATGTAATTGATATTGTGTAAACTCAAATAATGATCCATCTAAGTAAGCTGAATAACTATGTCCATCATGATTAGGATATGGGTATGAATGTGATCTTATGACCATAACCATAAGATTAAGTGAGGTGTTAGCATATATATGGTACAAAATATGTGCCATACAGCGATAGATTCATCTTGTGTTTGGATACATGATTTTATCTAAAATTTAAGGCATATATTTCCTTTAGAATGAAGTTTATTGATGACATGCAGGCGAACCTGCGAGTGAGTGTGTGAGTGTGTGTGAGTGTGTGTTTGTTTGTTTGTGTGTGTGTGTGTGTGTGTGTGTGTGTGTGTGTGTGTGTGTGTGTGTGTGTGTGTGTGTGTGTGTGTGTGTGTTTGGGTGGTTTTTTTTCTCTTTTTTTTGTTTGTTTTTGTGGTGGATTGATGTTTTAAGTCATTTAACCTATCATATTCTCATGTATACTCCTTAATTATTGCGCCTTTTTATTATTCAAATCAAAATCGTCATTGATTCTTCTTTGTTTTTTTTTTTTTGTTTTGTTTTGTTTTGTTTGTCTGTTTTGTTTTGTTTTGTTTTTTTGTTTTTTTTTTTTGGGGGGGGGGTGGTGGTGTTGTTTTTGTTTTTTTCTCCCCTTTTATCAAAATTTAATGTCTTCTATAACTTATTTTGATGATAGATGGTGGAGGATTGATGTTTAAAGTCATTTAATCTATCATATTCTCATGTATACTCTTTAATTACTGCGCCTTTTTATTATTCAAATCAAAATCATCAGTGATTCTTCTTCTTATTTTCGTTTCTGAATGAGTACCTTTTTATATCATTACCTTATTATTGTATCTCTGTATTATTTCTTACCTGTTGTTTGATACTTGGTATGGTTTCTTGCTCTTGGTATTTGGATCATTATAATTGTTATTGTTTAATTGAGGTTATCTTTTTATCTTGATGTTATCCCTGAAAAGGGCGGGGATTGGATGTAAAAAAGCACACGAGTACTTGTCTATTATACTCGAATAAAAAAAATTGCCTTGCCTTGCCTTGCCTTGCCTTGCCTTGCCTTGCCTTGCCTTGCATCTCTCTCTCTCTCTCTCTCTCTCTCTCTCTCTCTCTCTCTCTCTCTCTCTTCTCTCTCTCTCTCTCTCTCTCTCTCTCTCTCTCTCTCTCTCTGAGTCCCTATGAGACATTAAACCGAGGTCCCGTGTGCGAACGCACGCAGAACATCTTGTGCACACGTTAAATCCTGTTCCGCTTTTCGTAAGAGTAGGCCATCGTGTGCCGGTGGGAACAGATGACATTTACAAAACTGCATACACACGGGGACTGGATGAAAAAAGCACAAAAGTGCTTATTCCAGTATCCTCGATATAAAAGAATCAATCAATCAATCAATCAATCAATCAATCAATCAATCAATCAATCAATCAATCTCTCTCTCTCTCCTCTCTCTCTCTCTCTCTCTCTCTCTCTCTCTCTCTCTCTCTCTCTCTCTCTCTCTCTCTCTCTCTCTCTCTATGTGTGTGTGTGGTGTGTGTGTGTGTGTGTTGTGTGTGTGTGTGTGTGTGTGTGGTGTGTATGTTTGTGTGTATATGTGTGTGTGAGAGTGTGTCTGTGTGTGTGTGTGAGTGTGTGTGTGTGAGTGTGTGAGTGTGAGTGTGAGTGTATGTTTGTGTGTGTATGTGTGTGTGAGAGTGTGTTTGTATGTATGTGTGTGTGTGGTCTGTGTGTGTGTATCTGTGTGTCTGTGTGTGTGTCTGTGCGTGAGTGAGTGTGAGTGTGCGTAAAACATTATCCGATTGAAAATAATGATATATTTTTTGAAACAATTAGGATGTTCTATGTGGGTTTTTTTTCTTCTTTTTTTATTTATAATTTTATTGGTAGTATGTCTCCCCCCCCCCTCCATATAAGGATGCTGGTTAAAAAAAAAAAAAAAAAAATTTCCCTTTTATCCAAATGTATGATTTATATTACATGTACAATTTTTTTATAGATAGTGGTGGATTGATGTTTTCGGTTGTTTATTTCATTTTGTTCTCTTGTTTGCTCCTTATCTACTAACGCTTTTCTTTTTTTCCATAATCAAAATTTTTTATTGTGACTTCTGATTTTTGTCTTCTGAAAGAGTGCATTTTATTACCTTATCATATATAGTGTCCTTTATTCTTGTGTGTTGTTTGGCACTGCGTAAAGTCTTATTGTTTAGTACATTTTTAACTTGATGTATCCCTGAAAAGGGCGGGGACTGGATGTAAAAAAGCACATGAGTGCTTATCTATTATCCTCGAATAAAAGACTTTGCCTTGCCTTGCCTTGCCTCTCTCTCTCTCTCTCTCTCTCTCTCTCTCTCTCTCTCTCTCTCTCTCTCTCTCTCTCTCTCTCTCTCTCTCTCTCTCTCTCTCTCTCTCTCTCTCTCATTTTCTTGATTTTTCTTCTTCCCTTTGAATTGTATTGTGGTCAAAGGCCGAAGTACAATAAATCATTTCAGTGTTCAGTGTTCTCTCTCTCTCTCTCATTGTCAAAGTGCATCAAAGGCAATATTAAATTCCAATCGACTGTTTGTTCCTTCTGTTTATTGAATGAAAAATGTACATGGAGACACAGTGCATCTGTTTGCTATCTGACACTTGTAACAATCCACGGATAAGGGTAGTAGCTAAACTCCCCAGAAACTTAATTCTTAAATCAGAAGATATGGGTCACACGAAAAGAAAATGCTCTTCATATTCCTTTGCTGACTTACATAATGGACAGAATTTCTTTTGTGGGGCATTATTCCGCTTTTCGTAAGAGTAGGCCATCGTGTGCCGGTGGGATCAGATGACATTTACAAAACTGCATACACACGGGGACTGGATGTAAAAAAGCATATGAATGCTTATTCCATTATCCTCGATAAAAAAAAATAAATAAATAAAGACCAGCCGCCATGGCGCAGTGGTTAGCGCCTTGGATTCCGGACTGGAAGGTCGCGGGTTCGAATCGCATGAGTCATGGGGATTTTTCGGGCTCCGACCGTCTGCTACCCAGAGTGAGTGTGCTGTGGGCTCAGTGGGGAGACTGGGACCACACAGTCGAGCTTCATCCACTTTACGGATGCGAATTTGAGAGTGTTGCTCAAATTACCTGACCAACACTGCAGGTGTCTGTATCTCTCGGGCCTGGTTGACGCCGGGATATATTATGACAGTAAGCGTAGAGTACAACCCTGTCAAGTAGTCTCAAAGCGGATGCACCTCCACAGCAGCATTATTACATCATGGATACACAGTCTTCAAGATGATGAAAAATGGCTTATTGCAGGCGACTTTAATGCTCATGCCCCCTTTTGGGATAAAGAGTGTGAAAAAATATCCAGTAACCGCTTTGTAGAAAATATAGTGGATTCGTGCCTATGTTTATTAAATGATGGCAGTGTCACCAGAATTCCAGACATTGCTACTCATAGAGCATCAGCCTTAGATTTAACATTTATATCTCCAGCACTAGCTCCGGAATGTGACTGGACAACACACAAAGACACCCTTGGCAGTGACCACCTGCCTGTTATTATAACTCTTCATAGAACAACTGCTACTTGTGACACCTTTGCGGACAAGATTCCTAAATCTAATTATAAACAAGCTGATTGGGAAAAATTTAAAAGCATTCTTGCAGCCTACAACACTGAGAGCTTTGAAACTGATGACATAGACCACTTCTATTCTATTTTTACTGAAACCATCCTTCAAGCTGCTAGTTTGTCTATCCCTAGAATAAACATGCGTGAATCAAAGAAACATAATGGAAATATATGGTGGACACCAGCATGTGGCCATGCAGTTAAGAATAAACGATCAATGTATAAGATATATCTAAAAGATAAAACGCCAGAAAATTATATCAAGCAGGAAGAAGCTAAAAATCATAGCAACAAAGTTATTGCTGAGGCTAAAAGACAGTTTTGGTCTTCTTTTTGTACCAGTGGGATATCCAGTCATAAAGATCTTAAACAAGTTTGGAAAAAATTTAATGAAATGAAAAATGGTGTCTGTCTACCAAGTTGCCCAGTAAAGCTGGGGAATAAAGAATTTCCTTCCAACAAAGAAAAGGCAGAAGCCTTTGTAGACATGTTCTCAGAATCAATGCGCATTGAAGGGCTATCATGTGAGCATATAAAACATAGAACAGAGGAGGAAAAAAAACAGAGTTGCATTCTGAACCAATCTCTGATAATGATGAATATGTCAATGCCCCAATCTTATTGAATGAAGTAAAAGAAGCATTATTTTCACTTTCCAACAAGAAAACATCTGTTGGTTTGGACGCAGTATCTAATGATATGCTGAAACATTTACCAGAATTTTTTTTAATCTCTGCTACACAAACTTTGTAATAAATGTTGGGTTGATGGTGTCATGCCAATGACGTGGAAACAGTCTATAGTTGTTCCAGTACATAAGCAGGGAAAGCCAAAAACAGATAAAAGTAGTTACAGACCTATTGCCCTGACTTCACATACTGGCAAATTAATGGAGCGTATTATTCTTAAACGATTAATGTATTACTGTCATAGAAATAACATAATCCCAATCAACCAAGCAGGCTTTCAAAAAGACCAATGTGCCATAGACAATTTGGTTAAACTTTCACACACATTAAGAGCCAATTTGCTCATCGAAAAAACGTTCTAGCAACATTTTTTGACATTAAAAAGGCTTATGATCAAGTTTGGCACGCTCGATTGTTGCTCAAATTGAAACATCTTGGGTTTTCTGGACATATCTATCATTTTATTAAAAGTTTTCTGTGTAATAGAAGTATACAAGTCAGAGTAAACAACTCATACTCAGGCTTTAGGTCTCTTCACATGGGACTACCCCAGGTTCTGTTATAGCTCCTGTCTTGTTTAATATTTTATTACACGATCTTCCAAAAAAGTTATCAAATGATGTCGTTTTTGTGTAATATGCAGACGACATATGTATGTGGATGAATGTCAACATGAAGCGAAACACACCAAAACGGGCAATAAATTACATCAGAAAAATGTACCAAATCCAACTTGACAACATAAATGACTATATTTTTGAGAACGGACTTTCTTTTTCTGCAGAAAAAACACATCTAGTACTTTTTAACAATGGTAGTAATCCAAATGAGCTACCGATTTTCAGGATTGGCAGTGAAATTATTCAATATAAAAACATAATGAAATTTTTGGGTGTTATTCTTACGTCTAAGCTATCTTGGAATGCACATGTTGAGTATACCTGAACTAAAGCAAGAAAGTGTTTGAATTTACTTAAAATGGTAAGTAAGCAATTTTGGGGACAAAGCACTTTAAATCTTAAATGTTTAGCAACATCTCTTATTCGTTCCAAACTGTCTTATGGACAAGGGGTATTCTTCAATGCACCAAAGTATTTACTTAAAAAGTTACAAAGTATGGACTGTAAGGCATACAGACTTGCCCTCGGAGTACCTTTTCATGCACCGACTCTTGGAACTTACAGTGAAATTGGATAATTGCCACTAGATGAATACCGACAGTTGGCATGTGCAAAATATGTACTCAGAAGCACAAACTATGGAAAATTTCACTTCAGACGAAGTAAAAATAAAATCAGAAATCAAATTTCCTAAAAGGGCGAAACACATAACTTCTGTAAAGACAATTGGTACGTATGTTTCAGACCTTTTTGAAAAATCTGGAATCAATCAACATATCATGGACACTCAAACTAAAATTCTACCTTATCCCTTATGGGAAATGAACAAAGCAAATTTTGATATAGAATACACAAATATGGCTAAGAGTGAAAATAAAAATATCATGATTTCTAAAGTCCGATCGCACATTCATCAGAAATATTGTCACCATCTAAAAGTTTTTACAGATGGTTCACATCTAGATGATCAAGAAACTGGTTCAGCTTTTGTAATACCATCGCTTAAAGTAGAAAAATGTTATTATGTTGGTAAACATCATTCGATATTCACAGCCGAGCTAATAGCAATTTTAATGGCTCTTAACCATATTCTCGATCTTCCGCTGAATATATTTCAAACTTTACTTTGCGTTGATTCTAAATCGGTACTCTACGCATTAAAATCCACAAGGTCTAAGAAAAAGTCTAAAGTTATATTAGAGATCAATCATGTTATACATGTTTTAGCTTTAAGGGGTATTTGTGTCACTTTCTGTTGGGTACCTTCTCATGTGGGATTCTTACCAAATGAGTGGGCTGACAGAGCTGCAAAGAGAGGTGCAAAACATGGAGAGGATTCTGTAGAACTACACGTTCCATTATCTTTACAAGAAGGCTATCACTTACTAGAAGAGGCATCGTGGAGCAGGGCCAAAAAGGCTTATTATCCAAAGGAGCCATATCAGAAAGGTCTTCATTCACTGTCCCTAATTTAAAGGATATCGATCGCTCTGAGATCAATACAAGTCTTTTCACGGCAAGAAAGGTTAGGGCTTTATTTTTTCGGATAAAACTGAATGCGTTCATCACTAAATATAGCAAAAATATAAAATGTTTGTGCGGTGAGAAAATTACAAACAGTCACATAATTTTTTAATGTAAGAGTCTAAAACCACTCTTACCCTCTTTCTCGGAAAAATCCTTGGATAAGATTTTGAAAAATCCGAATTTGGCATTTGTATAACAAAATCTTTAATGGATAGTTCTTTAGGAAATTTGTTATAGTTTTAAGTCATACTAGCATTTGTTATGTATTTACTTGTTGTTATCACTGTTTAGCCCAAATCTATGTACTGTATACATTATTAAGAAAAAGACACCCATTTTACTGCACACATCCATCAACATACTAGACCCTTCCCTTCCCTTCCCATCGTCTAATATCACTTTGGGTGAACAGACGTAAAATTGAAGCAACAACAACAACATTATTACATCATCCTCATCATCATTGATCATCATGCAATAATAAAAATTGCCTCTGATTCGGTGACTCCCGTTGCTCTGGTCTCACGGTGACCTCAGATTCGGTTTCCCCATATGCTTCTGTGCCTGTGATGAGTTTGTGTCAAAGCCTTTGGGGTTGGAGGTTCGCGGCGAGGCGGTCGTTGGAAGGACGTTGTGGTGGTCGCCACCTCGAGTGGGTGGCTCACTCAGTCTGGTTCCGCGACTGAGCTAATACTGTCGTTAGTAGGGGGCTTAGTAGGTGGTGTCCTGCGTATGTTAGCTCAGAACAGGCACCACTGAACACCACCAAAGTGACCCAGCAGAAGTGCAGGGCCTCTCTGGCTGGTGGCCCCGCGGTGGCCTAATATTGATGGGCTCCCTGTGGACTCCCGACACAACGAATCTGGGTATGGCTGTGGCGGGGAGACTGAAATGAGCGGCGTGGGAGCAACAGGACGGGGACGTCACAGAAGACAAGGCAGCAAAAAAACCAACAAACAAACAAACAAAAAAGTGAACTGTGGGCCCTGTTAGGACAAAAATCCCTTCCCACTCCTCAAGCCACCATTTTCTGGGCAACCAGTCGGCAGACGGCTTCATCACTGCGGTAAGTCTGCGGGTCCTTGGTCATCATGGCTGCCCGGAATCCCTGGTACAGCTTGTCCAGGATGGCTGCTTTCTCAGCCTCCGTGCGCGTGTCGGAGAGACTGGAGTGAAAGGTGGAGTGGCTCCACACCTTGTGGGCAGCACAGACACTGTCCGCCCACTGCGCTTTGTTGGCTTCCTCCGACACTGCACACAGTGGCGTGGTGTTGTATAGTATGGTATCATCATCATCATCGTCATTATCATTATCATCATCATCAGCAGCAGCAGCAGCATCAGCATCATCATCATCATTATTATTATTATTATTATTATTATTATTATTATTATTATTATTATTATTATTATCATTATTATTATTATTATTATTATTATTATTATTATTATTATTATTATTATTATTATTATTATTATTATTATTATTATTATTATCATTATTATTATCATTATTATTATTATCATCATCATCATCATCATCATCATCATCATCATCATCATCATCATCATCATCATCATCATCATCAACATCATCATCATAACATCATTATTATTATTATCATTATTATTTTATTTATTCATTTATTTATTTATTTATTCTTTCACATCAAGGATAATGGAATAAGCTCTCATGTGCTTTTTTACATCTTTTATTTATTTATTTATTTATTTATTTATTTATTTATTCTTTTATATCGAGGATAACAGAATAAGCAATCATGTGCTTTTTTTCATCCGGTCCCCGTGTGTATGCAGTTTTGTAAATATTGTCATCTGTTCCCACCGGCACACAATGGCCTACTCTTACGAAAAGCGGAACAGGATTTAACGTGTGCGCAAGATGTTCTGCGTGCGTTCGCACACGGGGCCTCGGTTTAAAGTCTCATCCGAAGGACTTTTGGGGAGAGTGGAGTCAGCACTGATGTTAACTTGAGAGGAAAAATTTCCTCGATCGGACTCGAACCTGGGTCGTCAAATTGCCAGCGCAATGTTCTGACCACTAGGCTATCCATCCCATCCAGTCCCCGTGTGTATGCAGTTTCGTAAATCGTGTCATCTGTCCCCACTGGCACCCGATGACCTTCTCTTACGAAAAGCGGAACAGGATTTAACGTATGCGCAAGATGTTCTGCATGCGCTAGCACACGAGGCCTCGGTTTATAGTCTCATCCGAAGGACACTGGTGGGAGTGGAGTTAACACTTTCCTTAACCTTAACCTTAATTCTCTCCATGCCAGAAGGCACATAAGGCTTGGACATCATTTCTCCACTGGTTGCGATCTGTAGCTGCGCTGCGTGCTGCGCTCCAAGAGCTCCATCCTGCAGCATTCCGCTCCACCTCCACCATTCTTCGCCAGGTTGTCTTTGGGCGGTCTCTCTTTCTTCTTCCCTCTGGTGTCCATCCGAGGGCCACAGCACAGTCATTCTTCTGATCTTTTCTTAGGACATGGCCAATCCAATTCCATCTCTTTCTTCTTATTTCTGTACTTATCTTCCCTGCCCCTGCCATCTGAAGGGTTGCCTTGTTGGAAATGTGCTGTTGCCATCTAATCTTAAGAATCTTCCGGAGGCATTTGGTTTGAAAGGCGTCCAGATTTTCTTCTTCTCCTTTTGTGAGCTTCCAGGTTTCATATCCATACAAAAGTACTGAGAGTACCAAGCTCTTGAAGAGGGAGGTTTTGGTTTTGCTGCCGATGTCTCCAGCTTGCCAGATGTTAGACAGGCGTTTGAACTGGGTGTTCGCCAAGGCTATCCTTCTTTTGACATCTGCTGTTCCTCCTCCATCCTTCGTCACGTTGGCCCCTAGATAGGTGAAGCTGTCCACCTCTTCGACATCGTTCCCCCTGACATTCAGCTTCTCCTTGCTCTTGCTGTTGGCTTTTATCGCTTTGCATTTCTTGTCGTTCATCCTCAGGCCTACTTTAGCAGCATTGTTTTTTAGCTTGGCTGTTTTCTGCTGTAGATGGTTCAAGGCCGATGATAAAAGGACTAGGTCATCAGCAAAGTCGAGGTCTTCTAGCATGGTAGTGAAATTCCACCTGATCCCTGTTCTTTCGCCCTCTGTCGTCTTCTTCATTACCCAGTCAATCACCAACAGGAAAAGGAATCCAGACATGCAGCATCCCTGTTTCACTCCAGTAATCACCGGAAACCAGTCTGTTGTTTCATTTTCATCTATGACAGCGCACTGAAAGTCCTCATAAAGGGACTTAACCATCCTGATCAATTTCCCAGGGATTCCATACTGGCGCATGATGATCCAAAGGCTGTTTCTGTGTATGGAGTCGAAGGCCTTTTCAAAATCTACAAAGTGGATGTACATTGTTGCATTCCATTCGTTGACTTGTTCTAAATGTTCCTGATGATGAATATCTGTTCCGTGGTTCTTCTCCCTTTCCTAAAGCCGGCTTGTTCCTTTCTTAGTGATGGATCCACTCCTGCTTGTATCCTGCTGACCAGGATCCTGCTCAGCACCTTGCTGGCCAGTGGCAGTAGTGTGACTCCTCTCCAGTTTCCACAGTCCTGGAGATTGCCTTTCTTTGGTATCTTGCAGATGAGTCCTTTTGTCCATTGCGTGGGAACAGTTTCTTTCTCCCATATGAGGTCAAATATTCTTTTCAGTTCTTTGCTGGTAGTCTCTGGGTCCGCTTTCAGCATCTCTGCTGTAACTTGGTCTATTCCCGGTGCTTTTCCATTGTTGAGGGTGCATAGTGCATTTCTTATCTCTTGCAGTGTAGGGGTTTCTATTGAAATATCTAGTTCTTCTCTCTCCTCTTCGTCTTCTTGTGGTGGGTCATCTGGTGTATCCCTGTTGAGTACCTCCTGAAAGTGTTCCTTCCACCTTTCTAGTCTGGCTTCCTTACTCTTCAGCAGGTCTCCGTTCTTGTTCTTCACTGCTGCCGCTTGTCTTGTACCTTGTCCTGTCAGCTGTTTCACTATGTTGTAAACTTCTTTCTGTTGTCCATTCTCCGCCGCAGCCTGTGCTCTCTGTGCTTTCTCTGCTATCCATTTTCTCTTGTCTTCTCTTGCGCTTCTTTTCACTTCCTTGTCCTTTTCTTTGTACCTTTCCTTCATCCTGCTCCGAATCCTTTCTGACCGGATGCTATCTATCCTGGTCTTGATTTCCTTCCTCTCGTCTATCAGCTTCCATGTGTTGTCACTGATCCATGGTTTGCTTTTTCCTTTTCTGAATCCAAGTACCTCCTCTGCAGCATTGACATAAGCACTCCTCTGCTGTTCCCATATCTTCTCTATGTCTTCACTCTCTGTCCTGTTTTCTTCCAGCTTGTTCTTCACTGCCTCACAGTATTTTTTCTTTGCTTCTTCGTTCTTCAGTCTATCCACGTTTATCTTTGGCTTCACCCTGTTCTTGTTCCTGTGTGTGCTGAGCCGTAGTTTGAAATGGTCCTCACCAGGTAGTGGTCGCTGTTGGCATCTGCTCCCTTCTGTACTCTCGAGTCTAATACAGATGATCTCCATTGTCCGCTAATCAGCAGGTGATCTATCTGGTTCCTACTCATCCCGTCAGGTGAGACCCATGTGGCTTTGTGTATGTCCTTGTGTGGAAACAGTGTACCTGTTATGACGAGGCCATTCATCTGACTGAACTCACACAGCCTCTCTCCATTGTCGTTCTGCTCTCCAAGGCCATGCACCCCCATCGTCCTTTCATATCCAGTGTTGTCGCTTCCTACTTTGGCATTGAAGTCACCCATGATGATGATGTCGTTTTCGTTGCATCCATCTACCGTTTCTTGCAGTTCTTGATAAAACTGCTCCTTTTCCGTGGCTTCCTTTCCGTTGTGGGGGGCATATACTTGTATGACTGTTGCTCTCCTGAATCTTGAATATAATCTGGCAGTTAATATCCTTTGGTTGACAGGCGTCCACTCCATTAGTGACTTTGCTGCTGCTTGGCTAATCATGAGTGCAACCCCTCTCTCATGTATTTCATCCTCCCCGCTGTAGATTACAGTCTGCCCTGATGCTAGTTTTACTTTGCCAGCTCCCGTCCATCTACTTTCGCTAATCCCTAATATATCTAGTTTATAGTCCTCCATTTCTCTTGCAATTTGAGCTGCTGTTCCTATACTATACATTGTTCTAACATTCCAGTGTCCGATGTTAAGTTTAGTGGTGGGGCTTGCGAAGGACCTCGTCGGACGCTGGGCTTCCCGGAGGCTTTCACCCATCGTCGTCATGTTGCCAGAGTTGGCGATCCCTGCTCCTCCCTGGTTTCTTTGTAAATTTATGTCTATAGTTTCTGTAACTTGGGGTTTTTTTTACGGGAGGAGGTAGTTGGCCTTCTGCCCAACCCCCAGACTTGGAGGACCAGGGTTTTTTGTCAGGGTGTCCTTCCCTTAGACTGCTTTGGTTCACGTGTGCAATCCCCCATCCACCACCCGGGGGCCGCGCCCCAACGCCGTGCAGTCCCAGCGCGAGGGTTAACACTTTACTCCAGAGGAAAAATCCCCTGTGTGTGTGTGTGTGTGTGTGTGTGTGTGTGTGTGTGTGTGTGTGTGTGTGTGTGTGTGTGTGTGGTGTCTGTGTGTGTCTGTGTCTGTGTCTG
>CM060339.1:17598341-17625841 GCA_030674155.1 Stramonita haemastoma
ACCCTAACTCTAGATATAACTTCACCTTAATCCTAGACATGAACCTAAACATTATTTTAAAGTACCTCTCAATCAAGGCCTAACCGTAACCGTAACCGTAACCCTAACATCTAAGCCTAACACTAACCCTAACCCTCACCCTAACCCCAACCCCGACCCTAATCCTAACCTTAACCCTAAACCTAACACTAACCCTAATCCTGTCCCTAACCCCATCTGTCACCCTAACGATAAACTAAACCTAACCCTAACCTTAACTCTAACCCTAACCCTAACCCTACCCTAACCTAACCCTAACCCTAACCCTAACCCTAACTCTAACCCTAACCTACCTAACCCTAACGCTAACACTGACCCTAACCCAAATCCTAATCCGAACCCTAATCCTTACTCTGGAGGTAGCCACTAACCCTATAGTGAACCCTAATACTAGACATGAACGTAACTCTTTTGTTAAAGAACCTCTAAATCAAAGGCTAACCCTAACCCTATAACTAAGGCTAACCCTACCCCTAACACTAACCCTAACCCTAACCCTAACCCTAACCCAAACCATAACCCTAGACATGGACGTAACCCTTATGTTAATGTACCTCTAAATCAAAGCCTAACCCTAACCCTAACCCAAACCCTAACCCGAACCCGAACCCGAACCCTAACCCTAACCCTAACACTAACCCTAACACTAACCGTAATACTAATCCTAACCCTAACCCTTACCCTTCAGGTAGCCACTAACCCTAAACTTAACCTTGATCCTCAACATGAACCTAACCCTTATGTTAAAGTACATCTATATCAAAGCCTAACCCTAACCCTACCCCGAACCCTAACCCTAACCCTAACCCTAACCATAACCCTAACCATAACCTTAACCCTAACCTTAACCCTAACCTTAATCCAGTCCCTAAACCCATCTGTAACCCTAACGTTAAACTAACCCAAAATCTAACCCTAACCCTAACACTAACCCTAAACTTAACCCTAACCCTAACCCTAACAATTATCCTAATCCTAACCCTACCCTTACCCTAGATGAACCAACCAACCCTAATCTTAACCCTAATCCTCGACATGAACCTAATCCTTTATGAAAGTACCTCTAAATCAAAGCGTAACCCTAACCCTAACCCTAACCCTAACCCTAACCCTAACCCTAACCCTAACCTAACCCGAACCCCAACCCTAACCCTAACCCTAACCCTAACCCTAACTTAGCCTTAATGCTAGACATGAACCTAACCCTTATGTTAAAGTACCTCTAAATCAAAGCCTAACCCTCACCCTAACCCTAACCTTAACCCTAAACCTAACCCTAGCCCTAACCCTAACCCTAACCCTAACCCTAACTCTAATCCAAACACTAACCCTTATCCTAGAGGTAGCAACTAACCCTAAATTCAACCCTCATCCTAGACATGAACCAGACCTCATGTTAAAGTACCTCTAAAACAAAGCCTAATCCTAACCCTAACCTAACCTAACCTTAACCCTAACCCCTAACCCTAACCCTAACCCTAACCCTAACCCTAACCCTAACCTACCAACCCTAACCCTAACCCTAACCCTAACCCTTAGGCTAATCCATTCCCTAAACCCATCTGTAACCCTAACGTTAAACTAACATTAACCCTAACCATAACCAAACCCTAACCCTAACCTTAACCCTAACCCTAACCCTAACCCTTCTCCTAACCCTAACCCTAACCCTTCTCTTAACCCTAACCCTAACCAAAACCCTAACCTAACCCAAAACCTAACCCTAATCCTAATCCTAACCCTAACCTTTACCCTAGAGGTAGCAACCAACCCTAAACTTCACTCCAATCCAAGACATCAACCTAACGCTTATGTTAAAGAACCTCTAAATCAAAGCCTAACCCTAACCCAAACCCTAACCCTAACCCTAACTATAACTTCACCTTAATCCTAGACATGAACCTAACCCTTATTTTAAAGTACATTTAAATGAAAGCCTAACCCTAACCCTGACCATAACCGTAAAACCTAACCCTAACCCTAACCCTAACACTAACCCTAAACCTAACCCTCACCCTAACCCTAACCCTAACCCTAATCCTAACACTAACCCTAAGCCTAACCCTAACCTTAACCACAACCCTAACCCTAATCCTGTCCCTAACCCCATCTGTCACCCGAACGATAAACTAACCCTAACCCTAACCATAAGCATAACCCTAATCCTAACTCTAACCTTAATCCTAATCCTCATCCTAACCCTTACTCTAGAGGTAGCCACTAACTCTATACTGAACCCTAATCCTAGACATAAACCTAACTCTTATGTTAAATAACTTCTAAATCAAGAGCTAACCTTAACCCTATCCCTAACCCAAACCCTAACCCTAATCCTAACCATAACCATAACCCTAACCCTAACCCTAATCCTAACCCTAACCCCTAACTCTAACCCTACGCATGAACCTTACCCTTATGTTAAAATATTTCTAAATCAAACCCTAACCTTAACCCTAACCCTAACACTAACCCTAACCCTAACCCGAACCCTAACCCTAACCTTAACCCTCACCCTAACCCTAACCCTAACCCTAGACATGAACCTAAACCTTATGTTAAAGTACCTCTAAATCAAAGCCTAACCCTAACCCTAACCCTAACCCAAACCCGAACCCTAATCCTAACCCTAACCCTTACCCTAGAGGTAGCCACAAACCCTAAACTTAACCTTGATCCTAGACATGAACCTAACCCTTATGTTAAAGTACCCTAGATTTAGGGTTAGGGTTAGGGTGAGGTTTAGGGGTAGTTTAACGGTAGGGTTAGGGTTAGGGTAAGGTTTAGGGGTAGCTTATCGGAAGGGTTAGGTTTATGGATAACCCCAACCCTACGGTTAGGGTTAGTGGCTACCTCTAGGATTGTGGTTAGGGTTTGGATTAGTATTAGGGTTAGGATGAGGGTTAGGGTTAGTGTTAGGGTTAGGTGTAGCGTTAGGGTTAGTGTTAGTGGCTTCTGCTTGGGTTAGGGTTAGGGTTAGGGTTGAGGTTAGGGTTAGGGTTATGCGTAAAGGTTAGGGTAAGGGTTAGGTTGGGGTTGAAATTAGGGTAATGGTTACGGTTATAAGGGTTAGGATTATGTTTAGGGTTAGAGTTACGGTTAGGGTTAGGGCTAGTGGCTACCTCTGTAGGATTAGGGTTAAGGTTAGGTTTAGGGTTAGGGTTAGGGTTAAGGTTAAGGTTTACTAGTGTTAGCGTAGGGTTATGGTTAGGGTTAGTTTAACGTTAGGGTTGGGGTTAGGGTTAGCGTTACTGGTAAGGTTAAGGTTAGGGTGAGGTGTTAGGGTTTATGTTAGGTTTAGGGTTAGGGTTAGCTTTACGGTAAGGTTTACGGTTAGGGTTGGAGTTAGGTTTAGGTTTAGGGTTAGTTTAACGTTGGGGCTAGGGTTAGGGTTAGGCGTTAGGGTTAGGGTTACGGTTAGGGTTACGGTTAGGTTTAGGGTAAGGTTTTGGGTTAGGGTTTGGTTAGGTTTAGGTTTAGGTTTAGGATTATTTAAACGTTAGGGTTATGGTAAGGGATAGGGTTAGGTTAAGGATTAGTGTTTTGGTTAGGGTTAGGATTAGTGTTAGGGTTAGGGTTAGGGTAAGGGTTAGAGTTAGGGTTGGGGTTCGGGTTAGGGTTAGGGTTAGGGCTAGTTTAACTATTGGGTGAGGGTTAGGGTTAAGGTTAGGGTTAGCAACAGGGTTAGGGTCAGGGTTAGGGTTTTGGTTAGGATTATGTTTAGCGTTAGAGTGAGTGTTAGGGTTAGGGTTAGTTTAACGTTAGGGTTAGGGTGAGGGTTTTGTGGTAGGGTTAGGGTTGGGGTTAGGGTTATGTTTATTGTTAGGGTTAGATTTAGGTTTAGGGTTAGGGTTAGAGTTAGGGTTAATGTTAGGGTAAGGGTTAGGTTTAGGGGTAGTTTAACGTTAGGGCTATGGGTTAGGTTTTGGGTTTGGGTTTGGGTTAGGCTTAGGGTTAGGATTAGGGTTAGAGTTATGTTTAGGGTTAGTTTAACGTTAGGGTTAGGGTTAGGGTTTTGGAGTTGTGTTAGGGTTGGTGTTAGGGTTATGTTTATTGTTAGGGTTAGATTTAGGTTTAGGGTTAGGGTTAGAGTTAGGGTTAATGTTAGGGTAAGGGTTAGGTTTAGGGTAGTTTAACGTTAGGGCTATGTTTATGGCTATGGTTAGAGTTAGGGTTAGGGTTATTGTTAGGGTTAGGGTTTGTGGCTTACTTTTCGGTTAGAGTTAGGGTTAGGGTTGGGGTTATGGCTAGGGTTAGGCGTAAAGGTTAGTGTAAGGGTTAGGTTTGGGTTGTTGTTAGGGTTAGGTTAGGGTTATTAGGTTTAGGGTTAGATTTAGGTTTATGGTTAGGTTTTGGTTTAGGGCTAGGGTTAGTGGCTACCTCTGGGGTTAAGGTTATAGATAAGGTTAGTTTTAGGGTTAGGGTTTTTGTTAGGGTTAGTGTTAAGGTTACTAGGGTGAGGGTTAGGTTAGGGTTAGTTTAGTGTTAGGGTTAGGTAGCGAGGTTAGGGTTAGGGTAGATTAGTGGCTACCTCTAGGGTTAGGGTTAGTTTTAGGGTTATAGTTAGGGTTTGGGTTAGGGTTAGGGTTAGGTTAGGGTTAGGGTTAGCGTTAAGTTTAGAGCTAGGTTTAGGGTTAGTTTAATGTTAGGGTTAGGTTTTGTCGTTACCTCTAGGATTTGGTTAGGGTTAGGCTTAGTGTTAGGGTTAGGGTTAGGATTAAAGTTAAGGTAAGGGTAAGGGTTAAGGTTAAGGTTAAGGTTAGGGTTAGGGTTAGGGTCAGAGCTAGGTTTAGTTTTATCGTTATGGTAGGGTTAAGTGTAGGGTTCGCTTAACGTTAAGGTTAGGGTTAGGGTTAGGCTACGGGCATAGTAAACCAGGGCCGTCCCGTTGTTTTGACGGCCGTCTCTTTGACGGCTGCTCCGTTCCACCCCTACACGAAATCGACAGAAAATAGTTCGACATAAAAAGTAAAATCCCCCCACAAAACTTTTATCAAAACCACTGGAATGTAATCGGGAAGGGTCAAGTTACTAGTTTGTGTAGTCAGAATTTTTGAAGCACCATGTATATGTTTTTCTTGATTATTTTCCTTTCCTCAACCCGCCAACCCGGCAAACGGACGTGTCGCTTGAATGTCAAAATGACGGGTTAAAAAAAAACGGGCCGGGCCGGGCCGGCTCTACTATGGCCACGTCCAACCGTCATCAGTGACGCCACAGAGTAAATGCCGGGCAGCATTTTTCACCCGGCCCGAGAAAATTGACTGCGTCAAAATGCCGGGTTTACTATGGCCGCAGCCTTAGGGTTAGGGTTAGGGTTAGTGTTAGGGTTAGGGTTAGGGTTAGGGTGAGGGTTAGGGTTAGGTTAAGGGTTAGAGTAAGGGTTAGGGTTAGGGTTTGGTTTAAAGTTAGTTTACCATATTTTTACTGTTAGTGTTAGGGTTAGGGTTAGGGTTAAGGTTATGTTTAGGGTTAGGGTTAGGATTAGGGTTATGGTTAGGATTAGGGTTAGGGTTAGGTTTAGGGTTAGGGTTAGGGTTAGGGTTACAATGGTTAGGGTTAGGGTTTGGGTTTAGTTTAGTGGCTACCTTTTGCGTTATGGTCAGGGTTATGGTTAGGGTTATGGTTAGGGTTAGGGTTAGGTTATGGTTAGGGTTAGGGTTAGGTTTAGGGGTAGTTTAAAGTTAGGGTTAGGGTTAGGGCTAGGGTTAGAGTCAGGGTTAGTGGCTACCTGTAGGGTTAAAGTTAGGATTAGGGTTAGGGATAGGTTTAGGGTTAGTGGCATCTTCTTCGGTTAGGGTGAGGGTTAGGTTAGGGTTAGGGGTAGTGGCTTACTACCCCTAAAGTTAAACTTACTACCCTTAAAGTTAGGGTTACTTAACCCTAACCCTAACTTTAACCCTAACCCTAAACCTAAACTTAAACCTAACCTTAACCGTATACATAACCCTAACCCCAACCATAACCGTACCCCAAAACCCTAACCCTAACGTTAAACTAACCTAAACCTAATCTAATCCTAACCGTAACCGTAACCCTAACTCTAAACCTAACTTTAACCGTAAACATAACCTCAACACAAGCCGTAACACTAACTGTAGCCGTAACGTTAAACTAACCTAAACCCTAACCCTAAGCCTAAGCCTAACCCTAACCCAAACCCTAACTGTAATTTTCACCCTAACCCTAACGGTAATGCTAACCCTAACCCTTACCAAAAACCTATTCCTCACGCTAACCCTGACGCTAACCCTTGCTTTAACCGTAACCCTCACCCTATCGTTGAACTAACCCTAACCCTAACCTCATCCCGAACCCTAACCCTAAACCTAACCCTTACCCTAAGGATAAGGATTAGGATTAGGGATAGAATTAGACTTAGGGTTAGGGTTAGGTTTAGGGTTGGAGTTAAGGTTCGGGTTAGTGGCTTCATCTTCAGTTAGGGTTAGGGATAGGGTTAGGGTTGGTGTTATGGTTAGGGTTAGTCGTAAAGGTTAGGGAAAGAGTTAGGTTTGGGTTTAAGTTAGAATTAGGGCTAGAGTTATTAGGGTTAGGGTTAGGATTACGTTTAGTGTTAGAGTTAGGTTTAGGGTCAGGGTTCGTGGCTGCTTCTAGGGTTAGGATTAGGGTTAAGGTTAGGTTTAGGTTTAGGTTTAGGTTTGGGTCAGGGTTAGGGTTAGGGTTAGGGTTATAGTTAGGGTTAGGGTTAGGGTTAAGGTTTACTAGGGTTAGGGTAGGGTTAGTGTTAAGGTTAGGGTTAGGTTTAGTGTGAGGTGTTACGGTTAGGGTTAAGGGTTAGGGTTAGTGGTTAGGGTTTGGGTTAGGTTTAGGGTTAGGTTGACGGTAAAATTTACGGATGGGGCTCCGTTAGGTTTAGGTTTAGGGTTAGTTTAACGTTGGGGTTAGGGTTAAGGTTAAGGGCTAGGATTTGGAATATGGTTAGGGTTAGGGTTAGGGTTAGACTTAAAGTTAGGGTTAGGGTTTCTGTTAAGGTTAGGGTTGGGGTTAGAGTTAGCTTTAGGGTAAATTTAACGTTATGGTTAGGGTTAGGGTTTTGGGTCAGGGTTAAGGTTGGGGTTATGGTTATGTTTACGGTTAAGGTTAGGTTAAGGGTTAGGGTTAGGGTAAGCGTTAGTGTTAGGGTTAGGGTTAGCGTAAGGGTTAGGGTTAGGGTTATGGTTAGGGCTAGGGTTAGGGTTAGGGTTGGTTAGGGTTAGGGCTAGGGTTAGTTTAATGATAGGGAGAGGGTTACGGTTAAAGTCAGGGTTAGCGTCAGGGTTAGCGTGAGGAATAGGTTTTTGGCAAGGGTTAGGGTTAGTGTTACCGTTAGGGTAAGGGTTAGGGTTAAGGTTAAGGTTGGGTTAGGGTTAGGGTTGGGGTTAGGGTTAGGCTTAAGCTCAGGGTTAGAGTTAGGTTTAGGGTTAGTTTAACGTTACGGTTACAGTAACCCTAATCCTAAAACTAACCCTAACCCTAACCATAACCCTTACTTCAGCCAAAACCTAACCCTTACCCTAATATTTACGCTTAACCCTAACCATAACCCCAACCCTAACCCTAACCCTAACACAAACCCAAAAGAAAGCCACTTACTCTACCCCTAACCATATCCTTAACCATAGCCCTGACCCTAACCCCGATCCTAACCCTAAAAATAACCGTAGAAGTAGCCATTAACCCTAACCCTAACTCGAACCCTAGCCATAAACCTAACCATAACGTAAAACTACCCCTAAACCTAACCCTTGCCCTTATCCTAACCCTAACCCTAAACCTAATATTAACCGTAAACATAACCATAAAACCAACCTTAACCCTACACCCAAACCCTAACCCTAACCTAAACGTTAAAGTAACCGTAAACATAACTCTAACCCTAACCCTAACCCTAACCCTAACCCTAACCCTAACCCTTAACCTTAACGGTAAACATAACCCTAACCCAACCCAAACCCTAACTTTATTCCAAAACCCTAACCCTAACCCTAACGTTAAAATAACCCTAATCCTAACACTAACACTAACCCTAACTTCAACCAAAACCTAAACCTTACCCTAACATTTACGCTTAACCCTAACCATAACCCCAACCCAAACACTAAATCTAACACTAACCCAAGAGGAAGCCACTAACTCTAACCCTACCCCTACCCCTACCCCTAACCCTAACCCTAGCCCTAGCCCTTGCCCTTGCTCTAACCCTAACTTCAATCCTAACCCTAACACTAACCATAAAGGTAGCCACTAACCCTAGGCCTAACTCTGTACCTAGCCATAAGCCTATCCCTAACGTAAAACTACCCCTAAACCTAACCCCAGCCCATACCCTAACCATAACCCTAACGCAAACCCTAAACATAAACCTAACCTTAACCGTAAACATAACCCTAAAACCAACCCTAACCCTACACCAAAACCCTAACCCTAACCCTAACTTTATCGTTAAAGTAACCCTAAACATAACTCTAACCTAACCCTAACCCTAACCCTAAACCTATCCTTAACCTTAACGTTAAACATAATCCTAACCCCAACCCTAACCCTACCCCAATACCCTAACCCTAACGTTAAAATAACCCTAACCCTAACCCTAAACCTAACCCTCACCCTAACCCTAACAGTTACCCTACCCCTAACGCTAACGCTAACCCTAGCCCTAACCCAAACCCTAAACCTGACCCTAACCCTGTCGCTAACCCTACCCTTAACCCTAACCCTCACTCTATGCTTAAACTAACCCTAACCCTAACCCTAACCTTAACCATAAAACTAACCCTAACCCTAACCCTAACCCTAATCCTAACCCCAACCCTTACCCTAAACCTATCTATTACCATAAACCTAACGTTAAACTAACCATAAACCTAAACCAAACCAAACCCTAACTCTAAACCTTACCCTACACCTAACCCTAACCCTAACCCTAACCCTATCTCTAACCCTGATCACTAACCCTAACCCTAACCCCAACGTTAAACTAACCCTAAACCTAAACCTAACCCAACCCTATCCGTAAACCTTACCGTGAACCAAACCCTAACCCTAAACTTAAACCAAACCCTAACCCAAAACCCTAACCGGATCCATACCTGTAACGCTACCCTAACCCTAACCCTAGAGACCCCTAACCCTAACCCTAACCTCAACCCTAAATCTAACCCTGCAGACAGCCACTAACCCTAACCCTAAACCTAACTCTAACCCTAAACCTAAATCTAACCCTAATAACCCTAACCCTCACACTAACTTAAACCCAAACCTAACCCTTAACCTAACCTTTACGAGTAACCCTAACCATAACCCTAACCCTAACCCAAGAGGAAGCCACTAACCCTAACCTTAACCCCAACCCTAAACCTAACCCTTACCCTAACCCTAACCCTAACCCTAATCCTAACCCTAATCCTAATCCTTATCCTTAGGGTAAGGGTTAGGGTTAGGGTAAGGGTTTGGGTTAGGGTTAGGGTTAGGGTTAGTTTAACGATAGGGTTAGGGTTAGCGTCAGGGTTTGCGTGAGAAATAGGTTTTTGGTTAGGGTGATGGTTAGTGTTAGCGTTAGTGTTAGGGTTATGGTTATGGTTAGGGTTAGGCTGAGGGTTAGGGTTAGAGTTAGGTTTAGGGTTAGTTTTACGTTACGGTTAGGGTTAGGGTAAGGGTTTTGGGATAGGGTTAGGGCTGGTGTTATGGTTATGTTTATGGTTAAGGTTAAATTTAGGTTTAGGGTCAGGGTTAGCGTTAGGATTAGGGTTAGGGTTAGGGTTAGGCTGCGGCCATAGTAAACGCGGCATTTCGACGCCGTCAATTTTGTCGGGCCGGGTAAAAAATACTGCCCGGCTGAATTACTCTGTGGGTCACTGATGACGGCTGTGCGTGGCCATAGTAGAGCCGGCCGGCCCGTTTTTTTTAACCCGTCGTTTTTACGTTCGAGCGATACGTCCGATTGCCGGGTTCACGGGTTGACGGAAAGGAAAATAATCAAGAAAAACTTATTTATGGTGCTTCAAAAATTCTGACTACACAAACTAGTAACTTGACAATTCCCGATTACATTCCAGTGGTTTTGATAAAAGTTTTGTGGGGGGATTTTACTTTTTATGTCGAACTATTTCTGTCGATTTCGCGTGGGGGTGGGGCGGAGCAGCTGTCAAAGAGACGGCCGTCAAAATAACGGGACAGGCCAGGTTTACTATGGGCGTAGCCTTAGGGTTAAAGTTTGGTTTAGGGGTAGTTTAACGTTAGGGCTAGCCACTAACCCTAACCCTAAGCCCAACCCTAGCCATAAACCTAACCCTACCATTAAACTACCCCTATAACCTACCCGAACCTTAACCTTATCCCCAACCCTAACCCTAACCCTAACCCTCACCCTAATCCTAAGCCTAAACCTAATCTTAAGCGTAAATATAACCCTAACCCCAACCCTAACCCCAACCCTAACCCCATCGCGAAACCCTAACCCTAACCCTAACGTTAAACAAACCCTAATCCTAACTATAACCCTAACCCTACCCCTACCCCATACCACCCGTACCTACCCCTACCCTAACCCTAACACTAACCCTAACCCTAAACCTAAACCTAACCTTAACCGTAAACATAACCCTAACCCCAACCCTAACCCTACCCCAAAACCATAACCTTAACCCAAACCCTAACGTTAAATAACCCTAATCCTAACCCTAACCCTAACCCTAGAGGTAGCAACTAACCCTAACCTTAACCCAAACCTTAACCCTTACCCTAATGTTAAACTACCTCAAACCAAACACTAACCCTAACCCTAACCCTAACCCTAACCCTAATCCTAATCCTAACCCTAACCCTAACCCTAAACCTAACCTTAACCGTAAATATAATAATAATAATATAAATAATAATAATAATAATAATAATAATAATAATAATATAATAATAATAATAATAATAATACATGGAATTTGTATAGCGCTATCTCTTGTAAAGACAAATCAAAGCGCTTGCATTTGACCTACAGAACCACAGATCATGCTGCCACCAGGCGCAAAGATCCCCAACTCCAACTCCCCGATTTTTCTTCCGGGATGGTGTCTAAACACGACACCTGTGTGCATGCTGGTTTGTTATAATTTTGTCATCCGCTCCTACCGGCACACGATGGCCTACTCTTCCGAAAGGTGGAACGGGGTTTTAACGTGTGCGCAAGATGTTCTGCGTGCATTCGCACACGGGGCCTCGGTTTCGAGTCTCATCCGAATGACTTTGACATTCAGTTCGATTTTTTCGTCAAACTGGGAAGAAATGGCGAGGCTGGGTTCGAACCCAGAAACTCACGATTTACATATTGGCAGGCGAACGTCTTAACCATTCTGCCACCGTCCTTCCGTATATAACCCAAACACCAACCCTAACCCTTCCCCAAATTCCTAACTTTAACCCTTCACTCACTCACTCAGTCCCATGTCCCAAAGGACGTAGTGGGGACATGAGAGAAGACGCAACAGCGATCTTTTTCCATGCTTCACGATCCTGTGTAGCTAGTAGGAGGTGTAACGTTAAACTAAACCTAACCCTAACCCTAACCCTAACCCTAACCCTAACCCTAACCATAACCCTAACCCTTACACTTAACGCTAAACCTAACCCTAACCCAAACCCAAACCCTAATCCTCACACTAACCCTGACGCTAACCCTAACCTTAATCCTAACCCTCACCCTATCGTTAAACTAAACTTAACCCTAACCCTAAACCTAACCCTAAACCTAACCCTAACCCTAACCCTAACCATAACCATAACCCTTACGTTAAACTAACTCAAAACCTAAACCTAAACCTAACCCTAACCTAACCCTAACCCTAACCTTAACCCTAACCCTAACCCTAAACCTAACCCTAACCCTAAACCTAAACCTAAACCAAACATTAAGCGTAAACATAACCCTAAACCCAACCCTAACCCTAACCCGAAACCCTAACCCTAACCCTAACATTAAACAAACCCTAATCCTAACTATAACCCTAACCCTAACCCTAATGCTAACTCTAATCTGAACCATATCGTTTAACTAATCCTAACTCTAACCCTAACCCTAACCCTACCCTAACCCTAGTAGCCTTAACCCTAAGCCTAACCCTAACGCTAACCCTAACCCTAACCCTAAATCTAAACCTAACGTTAACCCTAACTCTAACCCTAGATTTAGGGTTAGGGTAAGGTTTAGGGTTAGTTTAACGGTAGGGTTAGGGTCAGGGTTAGGGTACGGTTTAGGGGTAGCTTAACGGTAGGGTAGGTTTATGGCTAGGGTTAGGGTTAGGGTTAGTGGCTACCTCTAGGATTAGGGTTAGGATTAGGATTAGGGTTAGGGTTAGGATTAGGGTTAGGGTTAGGGTTAGTGTTAGGATTAGGATTAGGGTTAGGATTAGAGTTAGGGTTAGTGTTAGGGTTAGGCTTAGCGTTATGGTTAGGGTTAGTGGCTTCCGCTTGGGTTAGGGTTAGGGTTTGGGTTATGGTTAGGCATAAAGGTTAGGGTAAGGGTTGGGTTTGGGTTGAAGTTAGGGTTAGGGTTAGGGTTAGGGTTATTAGGGTTAGGGTTATTAGGGTTAGGGTTAGGGTTAGGGTTAAGTTTAGGGTTAGAGTTAGGGTTACCGTTAGGGTTAGTGGCTACCTCTATGGTTAGGATTATGGTTAAGGTTAGGTTTAGGTTTAGGGTTTGGGGTTCGGGTTAAGGTTAAGGTTTAAGGTAGGGTTAGGGTTAGGGTTAGTTTAACGTTAGGGTTAGGGTTAGGGTTAGCGCTACGGCAAGGGTTAGGGTTAGGTGTTAGGGTTTGTGTTACGTTTAGGGTTAGGGTTAGGTTTACCGTAAGGTTTACGGTTAGGGTTGGGGTTAGGTTTAGGTTTAGGGTTAGTTTAACGTTGGGGTTAGGGTTACGGTTAGGTGTTAGGGTTTGGTTTAGGGTTACGGTCAGGGTTACGGTTAGGTTTAGGGTAAGGTTTAGAGTTAGGGTTCGGTTAGGTATAGGTTTAGGATTATTTAAACGTTAGGGTTATGGTAAGGTATAGGGTTAGGGTAAGGGTTAGAGTTTTGGTTAGGGTTAGTGTTAGGGTTTGGGTTAGGTTTAGGGTAAGGGTCAGGGTTAGGGTTAGGGTTAGGGCTAGTTTAACGATTGGGTGAGGGTTAGGGTTAAGGTTAGGGTAAGTGTCAGGGTTAGGGTCAGGTTTAGGGTTTTGGTTAGGGTTTGATTTAGCGTTAGCGTTGAAGTTGGGGTTAGGGTTAGGGTTAGTTTAACGTTAGGGTTAGGGTTTTGTGGTAGGGTTAGGGTTGGGGTTAGGGTTATGTTTATGGTTAAGGTTCGGTTTAGGGTTAGGGTTTGGGTTAGGGTTAGGGTTAGCGTTAGAATTATGTTTAGGGTTAGTTTAACGTTAGGGTTAGGGTTTCGGAGTAGTGTTAGGGTTGGTGTTAAGGTTATGTTTACGGTTAAGGTTAGTTTTAGGTTTAGGGTTAGGGTTAGTCTTAGGGTAAGGGTTAGGGTTAGGTTTAGGGGTAGTTTAACTTTAGGGCTAGGTTTATGGCTAGGGTTAGAGTTAGGGTTAGGGTTATGGTTTGGGTTAGGGTTAGGGTTAGTAGCTTCCTCTTGGGTTAGGGTTAGGGTTAGGGTTGGGATTACGGATAGGGTTAGGGTTTGGCGTAAAGGTTAGGGTAAGGGTTAGGTTTGGGTTGAAGTTAGGGTTAGGGTTAGGGTTATTAGGATTAGGGTCAGCGTTAGGTTTAGGGTTAGGTTTTGGTTTAGGGTTAGGGTGAGTGGCTACCTCTAGGGTTAGGGTTAGAGTTAAGGTTATGTTTAGGGTTAGGGTTAGGGTTAGGGTTAAGGTTACTCGGGTGAGGTTTAGGGTTCGGATTAGGGTTAGTTTAATATTAGGGTTAGGGTTAGCGATAGGGGTAGGGGTAGGTTTAGGGTTCGTTTTAGGGTTAGTGTTTAAGTTAGTTTTAGGGTAGTTTAACTTTAGGGTTAGGGTTAGGGCTAGCGTTAGGGTTAGGATTAGTGGCTACCTCTAGGGTTTGGATTAGGTTTAGGGTTCGGGTTAGGGTTAGGGTTAGGGTTAGGTTAAGGTTAGGGTTAGCGTTAAGGTTAGGGCTATGTTTAGGGTTAGTTTAATGTTAGGGTTAGGGTTAGTGGCTACCTCTCGGGTTTCGTTAAAGTTAGGGTTAGGTTAGTGTTAGGGTTAGAGTTAGAATTAAAGTTAAGGGTAAGGGTTAGTGTTAGGGTTAGAGTCTGAGTTAGGTTTAGTTTTAGCATTATGGTAGGGTTAGGTGTTGGGTTCGCTTAACGTTATGGTGAGGGTTAGGGTTAGTGTTAAGGTTAGGGTTAGGGTCAGTGTTAGGGTTAGGGTTAGTGTTAGGGTTAAGGTAAGGGTTAGGGTTAGGGTTAGGGTTTGGTTTAAGGTTAGTTTACCGTTATTATTATTGTTAGTGTTAGGGTTAGGGTTAAGGTTATGTTTAGGGTTAGGGTTAAGGTTAGGATTAGGGTTAGGGTTAGGTTTAGGGTTAGAATTAGGATTACAATGGTTAGGGTTAGGGTTCGGGTTTGGTTTAGTGGCTACCTTTAGCATTACTGTTAGGCTTATGGTTAGGGTTAGCGTTATGGTTACGGTTAGGCTTAGGGTTAGGGTTACGTTTAGGGGTAGTTTAAAGTTAGGGTTAGGGTTAGGGCTAGGGTTAGAGTCAGGGTTAGTGGCTACCTGTAGAGTTAAGGTTAGGATTAGGGTGAGGGATACGTTTAGGGTTAGTGGCTTCTTCTTCGGTTAGGGTTAGGGTTAAGTTAGGGTTAGGGGTAGTGGCTACCTCTAGGGTTTGGGTTAGGGTTAGGATTAGGGTTAGGGTTAAGGTTAGGGTTGGGTTAGGTTTAGGGTTAGCGTTAGGGGTAGGGTAGGGTTTGGGTTAGGGTTAGGATTAGTGTTAGGTTTAGGGCATGGTTTAGGGTTAGGGTTTGGGTTAGGTTTAGTTTTAGCGTTAGTTAAACGTTAAAGTTATGGTAAGGGTTATGGTCAGGGAAAGGATTAGGGTTAGTGCTTGTGTTAGGGTTAGGTGAGGGTTAGGGGCAGTGGCTACATTTAAGGTTTGGGTTCGGGTTATGATTAGGGTTAAGGTTTGGGTTATTGTTGGGGCTAGGGTAATGTTTACGGTTACGGTTAGGTTTAGAGTTAGGGTTAGGGTTAGGGTTAGGGTAAGGGTAAGGGTTAGGGTTAGGATTAGGGTTAGTTTTAGATTTATGGGTAGTTTAACGTTAGGGTTAGGTTTTCGGATAGGGTTAGGGTTACACGTAGTGGCTACCTCTAGGTTTAGGGTTAGTGTTAGGATTAGCGTTAGGGTTAGGATTAGGGTTAGGGTAAGGGTTTGGGTTAGGGTTAGGGTTAGGATCAAAGTTAGGGTTAGGCTTAGGGTTGTGATTAGGGTTGGAGTTATGTTTAGGGTTAGTTTAACTTTATGGTTAGGGTTAGGTTAGGGTTAGGATTAATGTTAGGTTTAGGGTTAGGTTTAGCGTTAGGGTTAGGTTAGGGTTAGGGTTAGGGTTAGGGTTAGGGTTAGGGTTAGGGTTAGGGTTAGGAATGATTTAGGTTGAG
Organism: Stramonita haemastoma; assembly: GCA_030674155.1. Lineage (NCBI taxonomy): Eukaryota > Metazoa > Mollusca > Gastropoda > Neogastropoda > Muricidae > Stramonita > Stramonita haemastoma. Next base: position 17,613,975 of record CM060339.1, read on the forward strand.
GGTTAGTTTAACGTTAGGGTTAGGATTTTGCAGTAGGGCTTGGGTTGAGTTTAGGGTTATGTTTACGGTTAAGGCTAGGTTTAGGGTTACGGTTAGAGCTGGGTTTAGGGTTAGTTTAACTTTAGGGTTAGGGTTTTGGTTTCGGATTAGGGTTAGGTTAAGGGTTAGGGTTAGGGTTAGGGAAGGGTTAGGGTTAGAATTAGGGTTTGGTTTAGGAGTAGTTTAACATTAGAGTTAGGTTTATTGCTAAGGTTAGGGTTAGGTTTGGGGTTAGTGGCTACCTCTAGGGTTAGGGCTAGGGTTAGGATTAGGGTTATCGTTAGGGTTACGTTTACGGTTAGGGTTAGGGTTAGAGTTACTGGTTTCCTCTTGGATTAGGGTTAGGGTTAGGGTTGGTGGTATGGTTAGGGATAGGCGTAAAGACTATGGTAAGGGTTACGTTTGCATTGAAGTTAGGGTTAGCGTTAGGGTTATTAGGGTTAAGGTTAGGGTCAGGGTTAGGTTTCGGTTTACGTTTCGGTTTAGAGTTTGGGTTAATGGCTACCTCTAGGGTTAGGGTTAGGGTTAAGATAGGGCTTAGGTTTAGGGTTCAGGGTTAGGGTTAGAGTTAGGGTTAGGGTTACTAGCGTTAGGGTAAGGTTAGTATTAGGGTTAAGGTTAGTTTAACGCTAAGATTAAGACAAGGGTTAGTGTTACACTAACCCTAACCCTAACATTAAACTACCCCTAAACCTAACTCTAACCCTAACCCTAACCATTACCGACCGTTAACCTTATCCTTAAACCTAACCCTAACCCACCCTAACCTAACCCTAACCCTATCCCTAACCTAAGTTAAAACTAAGCCTAAACTTAACTTAACTAACGCTAAGCCTAAGTTAAACTAACCCTATAACCTATTCCTAACCCTAAATTAAACACTTAACCTAACCTAACCTTAAATTAACCCTAACCCTAACCTAAAACTACCTAACCGTAAACTACCTAACCCTAACCTAACCCTAACCATACAAAACCTATAACCCTTACCCTAACCTAACCCTAACTCTAACCCTAACCCTAACCTAACCCTAACCCTAAGGTACCCAACTAACCCTAACCTAACCAAACTTAAACCTTAACCTTAACCCTAACCTAACCTAATAACCTAACCACAACCTAACCTTAACCAACCTAACCCTGACCCTAACCTTAACGCCTTAACCCTAACCTAACCTAACCTAACCTTAAACTAAACCTTAACCTTAACCCAAACCCTAACCCTAACCCTAAACCGTAACACCTAAACCTAACTAACCCTAACCTAACGTTAAACTACCCTAATCCTAACCCTAACTCTAACCTAACCCTAACCCTAACCCTAACCTAACCTAACCCTACCCTAACCTAACCCTACCCTAACCTAACTTAATCTAACCTTAAAGCCTAATACATAAACCCTAACCCTAACCTAACCTAACCCTAACCAACCTTAATTACCCTAACCCTAACGTTAAATAACCTAACCTACCCAACCTAACCCAAACTACCCTAACCTAACCGTAACCCTAAACCTAAACCTAACCCTAACCCTAACATAACCTAACTCACACAACTTAATCCCTAACCAAACCTAACCTAACCTATAACCCTAACCCACTAACCTAACCTAACCCTAACCCCTAACACTAAACCTTAACCATAACCCTAACCTAACACCTAACCTAACCCTTAAAAGCTACCCTAACACTAACCAAACTTAACGATAAACCTAACCTTACCCTACCCTAACCTAACCTAACCCTAACCCTAACGCTAAACTAACCCTAACGACCTAACCTAGACCTAACCCTACCCTAACCCTAAGCTAACCCTAACCTTAACCTAACCCTAACCCTAACGTTAATAGCCCTATCCCTAACATACCCTAACCTAACCCTAACCCTACCTAACTAACCTAAACCTAACCCTAACGTTTAACCTAACCCTACCTAACCCTAACGTAACCTAACCCTAACCTAACCCACTAACGTAACCTCTAACCTAACCAATACCTCATCACCTAACCCTAACCCTAACCCCTAAAACCCTACCCTAACCTAACCTAACAACGTTAAAACCTTAACCCTAACCTAACCCTAACATACCCTAAACCTAACCTAACCTAACCCTAACCCTAACTTAACAAGTAACCCTAACCCTAACCTAACCCTGATACATCTAACCCTAACCCTACCTACAACTTAACACTTAAACCTAACCCTAACCTTAACCTAACCAACAACCTAACCTAACCACCAATAACCCTTGCCCTAAACACGTAACCCTAAACCTAACCTAACCTAACCTAACCTAACCTAACCTAACCCTAACGCTAACCTAACCTCAGAGTACAACCTAACCCAACCTAAGCAAGTAACCTAACCCTAAACTTAAACTACCCTAATCCTAACCTACTAACCAACTAACCCATAACCTAACCATAACCTAACCCTAACCTAACCTTAACCCATAACCCTAACTCTAAACGTTAACCTTAACCTAACTAACCCTAACCCTAAACCTAAACCTGAACCCTAATCCTAACCCTCACCCTAACCCTAACCCTAATGTTAAACTAACCCTAATCTTAACCCTAATATAACCCTAACCCTAACCCTATCCCGAACCCTAACGGTAAACTAACCATAAACCTTACCCTAACGATAACCCTAACCCTTACCCTAACGCTAACCCAAACCCTAACAGTAACTCTAACCCTAACCCTCACCCGAACGGTAAACGAACCTTAAACCTAACCCTAACCCTAATCTTAACCTAACCCTAACCCTTACCCTTACCCTAACCCTAACAATAACCCTAACCCTAACTCTAACCCTAACCCTAACACTAACCTTTACCCTTACCTTAACTTTAACCCTAACCCTAACCCTTAACCTAATCCTAATCCTAACCCTAACCCTTACCCTTACATTAACCCTAAGCTTAACCCTAACCCTAGAGGTAGCCACAAACTCTAACCCTAACCCTAACGTTTAACTACACCTAAACCTAACCATAACCCTAACCATTACCCTGACCCTGACCCTAACCCTAGAGGTTGCCACTTAACCTCAGCCTAACCCTAACCGTAACCCTAACCCTACCCCAAAACCATAACCTTAACCCAAACCCTAACGTTAAACTAACCCAAAACCCTAATCTTTAACCTAATATAACCCTAACCCTAACCCTATCCCTAACCCTAACCCTAACACTAACCTAACCGTAACCGTAAACATAACACTAACCCCAACCTAACCCTACCACAAAACCTTAACCCTTACGTTAAACTAACCTCAAACCTAATCCTAACCCTAACCTACTAACCATAAGTAACCCCTAACCCTCACCTTTACTCTCAACCTAACGCTAACCCAATCCTAACCCTAACCGAAGCAAGCCCTAACCCTAACCTTAACCCTACCCTGACCTCCACCTAACCCTAACCAAACCAAACCACTAATTCCTAACCCTAACCCTCAGTAGCCACTAACCCTAACCCTTACCTCTAACCCTTTGCCACTTAGCCCTAACCCTAACCCTAAAGTTGAACTACCCCTAAACCTAACCCTAACCCTTGTCCAAAGACCTAACCCTAACCCTAACCCTAACCCTAACCCTAACGGTAGCAACTAACCCTAACCTTAACCAAACCCTTGTAACCCTTACCCTAACCCTTACCCTTACCTAACCCTAACCCTAACCAACACAAATAACTACACTAACTAGCCTAACATAACCTACAGGTAGCGACTAACCCTAACCCTAACCCTAACCTTAAACCTGACCATAACCCTAAACCCTAACCCTAACCGAAACCCTCACCCTTACCCAAACAGGACCCTTACCCTAACCCAGACCCTATCCGTAACCTATCCCTAACCATAACCATAACCGTAACCATAACTGTAACTTTAACTATAACCCCAGTCTAACCCTAACCCTAACCCTAGATCTTACCATAACCATAACCCTAACCCTAACCCTAACCCTAAACTTACGCTAACCCTAACCCTAACCCTAGCCCTAACCCTCGCGTTAAAGTAACCATGAACCTAACCCTAACCCTTAACTCTAACCTTAACTCTAACCCTAACCCTAACCCTAACCCTACCCTTACTATCCTAACCCTAACCCTTCCCTCACCTAACCCTAAACCTAACCCTAGAGGTATCCACTAACCCTAAAAACCTATAACCCTAACCAAACCCTAACCCAAACCCTAACCCTAACCCTAAACCCTAACCCTAACCCTAACCCTCACCCTAACCAAAACCGAACCCTTACCATAACCCTAACCCTAACCCAAACCCTACCCCTAACCCTAACCGTATCTCTAACCCAACCCTAACCCTAACCCAAAACGTAACCGTAACCTAACCTAACCCTAACCCTAACCTAACCAACCTAACCCTAACCCTAACCAAGCCTAACCCTAACAGAGGCTGAGGTCAACTGTAATTTTTGTTAATTGCATGATGATTAATGATAATGAGGATATGTGATAGAAATGAGCTGTGATAGAAATCGCCAGATTAAAGCATTAGAATAACTAGCTATTCTAATGCTTTAATCTGGCGATTTCTATCACAGCTCATGGAGTGTATGTGGACGGGGGACCTCAGTGGTCAGAGCACTACCTTTCCCCAAGCTGAGGTTAAGCAGCATTGAGTGTGGTTAACAAGGGGATGGGTGGCTGTTCATGGGCTTTGGCTCCAGTACATTACCCCAGGACACCCCGCTGTAAATGGATACCTGCCCTCTTTAGGGTCAGGGAAGGTAAAGCAGCGACGGAGAGGAGATGGGCACCACCCTCAATATGCTGGCCCCTGGAGAAGCTGAGGTCTGTAACATCTCGCTCCCCCAACAACCACATAGCTATGAGGCACCTTTACTTATACCATAGGATGTATGGAGAGAGAGAGAGAGAGAAGAGAGAGAGAGAGGAGAGAGAGAGAGAGAGAGAGAGAGAGAGAGAGAGAGAGAGAGAGACAGACAGACAGACAGACAGACAGACAGACAGACAGACAGACAGACAGACAGACAGACAGACAGACAGACAGACAACGAGACAGAGACAGAGACAGAGAGAGAGACAGAAGACACGACAGACAGACAGACAAGACAAGACAAGGCAGGCAAGGCAAGGCAAGGCAAAGTCTTTTATTCGAGGATAATAGATAAACACTCGTGTGCTTTGTTATATCCAGTCCCCGCCCTTTTCAGGGATACATCAAGTTGAAAATATACTAAACAATAAAACTTTACGCAGTACCAAACAGCACACAAGAATAAGGACACTATATATGATAAGGTAATAAAATGCACTCTTTCAGAAGACAAAAATCAGAAGTCACAATAAAAGATTTTGATTATGGAAGAAAAGAAAAGCGTTAGTAGATAAAGAGCAAACAAGAGAACAAAATAAATAAACAACTGAAAACATCAATCCACCACCATCTATCAAAAGTTATACAGGTGATATAAATCATACATTTGGATAAAAGGGGAATTTTTTTTAAAACTAACATCCTTATTGGAGGGGGGGGGGACATACTACCAATAAAATTATAAATAAAATAAATAAGAAAAAAATACATAAAATATCCTTGATGTTTCAAAAGAATAGGCATAAAATTTTCATCAATCGGATAATGTTTTACACACACTCACACACACACACCACACACACAGACACAGACACACACACACACACACACACACACACACACACACACACACACACACACACACACACACACACCACACACACACACACACACACACACACACACACACAAACACACACAGAGGGGGGGAGAGGGGGGAGTGTGGTTGTTATTTTTGATGTTTTAAGTGGTTTAGGAGGTGATTTTGGAAGGTTGTTAATGATTGGTGCTGTTTAATTGAATCAGGAAGGGAGTTCCACAGGGTAGGACCTGAGTATAGTAAACTAGATTTGAACAAGTCTATTCTTGGGATTGGGACACTTGGCATTTCCTATTTTTGGAATGATTTATTGGGAAATTATCTTTTAAAGGTGTGGGGACATTTCCTGTCATTATCTTAAACATCATGATGCCTTTGTTATATTTTAGTCTTTGATGTAGGGGAAGAATATTCAACTGATTATAGTCCACTTCTAGCAAGGTTGTTTTCTTCAATAGGACCAGTTTAAGACCACGTTTATACAGGCTAAGTAACGGTTTCATGGTATTTGCACTGGCAGAATCCCACAGGGTTGCTGCATAGTCTATTGAGGATTGTATATAAGCTTGAAAGAACAGTTTCCTTGAATGGAAGTCAAGAAAGTGATTAATATTAGTCAACTGGTAAATTTTGGGGACAAGTTTTGCATAGATGAGATATGTGGTAGAACCAGCTGAGATTTTCATCAATTGTTACTCCTAGTACTTTGTGGTGAGAGGTTTGTTCAATTGGTTCATTTTTTATGTAAATTTTAAACAGTTTATGTGATAAATTCTGTCGCTTTTGTCTGGTGGTGATAAGCATGCATTTTGTTTTTTGGGGATGAATAGACATGTGGTTTTGTTCTGTCCATTTGACGTTCGTCAGTGCTTTTTTGTATTATGGTTGCAAGATAGTCAATGTTGTTATGGCTCGTATGTATGGTTGTGTCATCAGCAAATAGTTCACATTTGGAATGGATATGTAAAGGAAGGTCATTTATGTATAATGAAAAGAGAATTGGTCCCAATATGGATCCCTGTGGTATTCCATAATGAATAGTTTTTAGTTTGGATGTTGATGTAGCTATTGAGACACACTGTTGCCTGTTTGTAAGATAGGAATCTAGTAGTCGTAGGGTTTTTGTTGAATGTTAGACAGGTCTAGCTTTTTAAGGAGAAGTTTGTGGTCAATTGTATCAAATGCTTTTTTGAAATCAACAAATAATACTCTACAAAATTTATTGTCATTAATGTTTGATAGCCAATTGTCTACAAGACTGGTTAGTGCTGTATGGCACGAGTGCTTTTGTCTAAATCCAGACTGATTAGAATGAAGTAAGTTATTGGTTTCTATATGATGGACTAAGTGTTTATTCATATGTTTTTCCAGGGGTTTTGAAAGGATAGGTATAATAGAAATTGGTTTATAGTTTGAAGGATCTGAAGTATCACCAGACTTGTAGATGGGGATCACTTTAGCACATTTGAAGGCATTGGGGAAATAGTTCTTATCAAGGCAAAGGTTGTATATATGGGTTATTCTTAGAAACATGTGAGGTTTTTGTGACATAGACCTTGAAAAATAAATGTCCTTGGAAGTTTTTGCCTTCTTGTCATATATTAGAGTACTCTTTTGCAAAGTGCAATCTGTTGAAAAAATTATGAATCATTAATTTTTTTTTTTGTAATTGAGGCATAAAGGTTCTATTTTTAGCTGTGTTGCGGTTGTGACATGGAAACCAAAAGTAGCATTAAAACATCTTTTTACACAAAATATCAAACAAAAAACACTCACAAATGCTTTTGTTTTTATCTATAAAACAACACTATCAATTGGAAGTATGGCAATCATCAACAAAGCATATGTTTTTGCTTTTTTGTAATGACACTCTAAGACATTTTGTATACCCAGATTTAAAGTTTGGTTTTTGTACAAATGACCACAGCAAGCATCCCCCAGATTATCCTGAACTTAAACCACAGAATGATATCCATTAAACTAAACAGTTTTCTTTACATAAGAATGGAAGCTGTTTAATATTAATGCCTTATAGAAGTAATATGTTTCGGTTGTGACATGGAAACCGTTTGGTTGTGACATGGAAACCACACCCTTCAAAAGCACAAAACCTGAAATTGTAGCAATGAAAACACAAATTAAATCCAAAAAACAACCTACTTGATTTGGGAACAATGCATTCTATTAACATTATTATGATTATTTACATTGATTTGTCATTTTAGAGTGATCTGTTATGGTTGTGACATGGAAACCGTTTGGTTGTGACATGGAAACCACACCCCTCAAAACCCACAAATCACTGAAGTGAAGCAATTTAAACACAAATTGAAAAAAAAACCACCATCTTAAATTAGAAACTATGCATTCTATTCACATTATTTATACTAATTTGTCATTTTAGAGTTAGATGTTTTTTGTTATGGCTGTAACATGGAAACCATGTTGGTTGTGACATGGAAACCACACCCTTCAAAACCACAAATCACCAAGTGTAGCAATTTAAACACAAATGGAAAAAAAACACTATCTTAAATTAGAAACAATGCATTCTGTTAACATTATCTACATTGATTTATGTAATTAAAGTGATATATCAATCAATGTTATTAATGAAATGCTGCGTTTGGTTGTGACATGAAAAAGCTGGGAGAAACCAAAGACTGGAACTCTAATTATAGCATCGCGATACTCCTTTGGCGGGAAAAAGTATGTGTCAGAGATATTTAAGGTCAAGAGAAGTACCTACCTGAAAATCTCAGTCAGTGAAAGAATGTGCCGGATTTTGCAACAGATTTACATCGTTTGGTTGTGACATGAAAAAAGGGAAACCATGTTGGTCATCTGGGGTTTCAAGCAATTTACGAGGATAGGAGCTCCAGCTGATCAAAAACAATGTTTTCTTTATACTGTTAACAGTTTAATTCATCCCTTGTGGCTATAATGTGTTGATGATAACATATAGTTCTTTGTGAGTAAATTGTTAAAATTGGGCCTACTTTGGGAAACCAACGTCACAACCGCAACAAGCTTTTAATCTGCCCTCTATTTAATGTCCATGACAAAGAAAGTACAATTTTTCTTCTAGGGAACTTGAAACAACATCTGGGCATTACTTTAATACAAGTTGTGTTTCAAATTAGCAGTCTTTCAAGTCAGAAGAACAATCTGAATAAAGTATGCACCAAAATGTCACAAATCCGCCATGTTGGAATGAGCAATTTGGTGAAATAAATTCACAATATTTAAAAGCAAAAACACAAATGGTCATAAAAACATTTAAATATTATTTTTTTTAATTAAACAGAACCAGTAAACAGCATTCACCACAATTTTAAACTTAATTCAGCCAAATGGCAGATGTGTAAAGTAGGTCACTATCATGCCTCACATGTTTCTGAGAATGACCCATATATGTTGGTGTGTCTGTGATAACTGGAGCTGATAATTTTAATATATTGCTGTCTATTCCATCAAGACCACGCGTTTTTGATTGTTTGAGGTGAGTCAGATAGTTATAGACCTCTGAAACAGACAGGAATGGTAGGTGAAGTTTTGAAGGTATAAGCTTTTCTTGGCAGTATTGTTTTAATTTATTGAGGTCATTGGATTCTGAGTTATCATTGCTGGTTACGTTAGAAGAAACATTGATGAAGTGGTTGTTAAGTTTTTCAGTAGAGATGTCTTTGATTACATTTGATTTGGAAGATGTTTGATTGTTAGTTATTTGATTTATTGCTCGTCATACTGTCTTTGAATTTTGTTTGGAAGATAGTAAGTCTTGGAAATATTTCCTTTTTTCCCGCCGTTTTTGTGTGAGTATGGCATTTATTTTTTTTTGATTCCTCATAATATTTGTGTTCTTTTAGAAAATCTCTAAGATAACATGCTTCCTCTAGTTCCTTTGTGAGACAAGGTGGTTTGGGGACGTGTTTGATTCTAATGGTTTTTAGTGGGGCATGTTTGTTATAGATTTCAGTGAATGTCTTTATCCAGAACTCAATACCTAAGTCTGGAACAGTAATGTTGAATGTTTCCGAGAGTGTGGACTTACATAGTTCTAGGAGAAAAAGCTGTTCATCAAATTTTGTGAATGAACGATAGGTTATAGTTTTATGTCCAGGTTTGGGAATTTTTGTTCATTTTTTTTACCATGTGGCACAGACTGGATAGTGATCGCTGCAGTTACAGACAGGGACACATGTTTCTGTTATGTTTTTAGGGTTATATACGTAAATGTGATCAATTATTGTGCTTGAATTTGATGTGACTCTTGTGGGTGAATTGACTAATTGGTGAAGATTGAGTGAATTCGTAATTTGGGTCCATTGATTGTGTACTTTTGCTAGGTCAATATTGAGGTCACCCAGTAAGATTACTTCCCTGGATTCTAATAGGACTTCATTCATCATGGAGTTAAATTTGTCTGTCCAATTTTTTCTTTCTGATGGATTTCTGTAACAAAACCCAATTACAATAGGGGATGTACCTTTTACAGAAACTTCAATCCAGATAGATTCTACTTCATGACATTTTAGATGGGGAAGATGTTTAAACGTTACTGATTCACTAATATAGATTAAGATCCCAGTTTCTTTGGAATGCTGTAGATCTCTTCGTAGGATTTTGTAACCTGGAATATATATGTCCGTGTCCATTATATGTTTTGAAATTCATGACTCAGAAAGACCCAGTATGTGAAATGGTTTGCCTTGATTTGTGATGAGTGTTGAAATATCTTCAATTTTATTTACTGCATGGTTTATGTTTAGGTGGCAGATGCGTAATCCATCCTTGGAAGGCCATGAAGTATGTCTTGAATACAGCAGTTAGTTTAGTGAGAAATGTAATATGTGTGCGAAATTTGGTGAAGATGAAGAAAAATAAAGTTGAAGAGTCATAATAGGGGGGAGTTGAGTGAGCATTTGATTGGGTAAAGGATGAAATGGATTAAGAAGGAATAAATCAATAAACACTACACATACAACACACAATAATATCTATATAATAGATTTAACACATACAACCCACAATAATATATATATAATAATATATATATATATGTATATATTAACTCAATTAATCCTGCCTAGTCTAATTGGAAGAACACGTGAATATACCAGAACCAGCAATCTGGAGCACAAGTAGGGTGATACAGTTATAAGGAAGAAGAGAGGTTAAGAACATGAAAAAATATATACGGAGATAGCAAAAACAATACTAAATCACCTTGAACAGTCAATGCAATAAAATGTGGAAGAATAATAAAATAAGAACACACCTTGAACAGTCAAGGCAATAAGATGTGGAAGAATTATAAAATAAGAATACCTAACAGAAACAATAGTCACGGTCAGATTACAATCCTGATGCACAATCGGTGCAGTTCATGAAGACCAAAAGTGTTGGCACACCATAAGCACAGATCCTGGAAAATTTTAGTCAAATCTTTTCTGGATGGAGAATGATCTGGCACTGATCAGTCACTGTGTGTGCTGCACTTTCAGAGCACTGCATCAGGTGGGCACAACTCCAGCACAGAATAACTGATATAGTATATAAGTATCAGTCTTTCACCAGGTAAACGAATCAAGATCATGGGGCGTGGAGCACGGGAAACAGTCTTCATAATCTTGTGGTGTTGTTGTTTTGCTCGTATGTTCATGTGTATTCATACATTTGGTTCATTCACAATAAAGCAATTAAATGTGGACGAATAATAAAATAGGAACACACCATGAACAGTCAAGCATTATTATGTGGAAGAATAATGAAATAAGAACATCTGTAAGCAGCAATAGGAACAATAGTCACAGCCAGATTACTAATCCTGATGCACAAGTTCGCAAAGATTTAAATGTTGACATACAATAAGCACAGATCCTGAAAATTTTAGCCAAATCTTTTCTGGATGAAGTATGATCTGGCACTGATCAGACACTGTGTGCTATACTTTCAGAGCACTGCATCAGGTGGGCACATCTCCAGCACAGAATAACTGATATAATACAGAAGTATCTGTTTATTCTTGTTGAGTGCTGGTAGAGTGGTATGATCACACCAGAGTTTCTAAGGTATATAATGCTGTGTTGGACTGGTCATAGGGAGCACTGGAGGGGAAGGCTGGAGCTGGGTGA
>CM060339.1:17633341-17640841 GCA_030674155.1 Stramonita haemastoma
TAATAGTAAGCGTAGAGTACAGCCCTGTCAAGTAGTCTCAAAGCAAATGCACCTCAGAAGCAGCATCATTACGTCATCCTCATTATAATTGATCATCATGCAATAAAAAAAAAAGCCTCTGATTGGGTAATTGCAGTTGCTCTGGTCTAATGGTGACCTCAGGCTCGGTGTCCCCATACACTTCTGTGCTTGTGGTGAGTTTGTGTCAAAGCCTTTGAGATTGGAGATTTATGGGGGATGGTGATTGGAGGGACGTTGTGGTGGTCGCCACCTCAGCTGAGTGTCTCACTCAGTCTGGCTCCGTGACTGAGCTAACACTGTCGTTAGTAGGGGGCTTAGTGGGTGGTAGATATGTTTGCTAGCAGAAGTGCAGGGCCCCTCCAGCTGGTGGCCCCAAGGCGGCCTGATGATGATGCACTCCCTGTGGACTTCAGACCCTGAGGATTTGATTTGATTTATCGTTTTATATCGAGGTTAATGGGATAAGCACTCCTGTGCTTTTTTACATCCAGTCCCCGTGTGTATGCAGTTTGGTAAATGTCATCTGTTCCCACCGGCACACGATGGCCTACTCTTACGAAAGGCGGAACAGTGTTCTGCGTGCGTTCGCACACGGGGCCTCGGTTTATTGTCTCATCCGAAGGACTTTTGGGGAGAGTGGAGTCAGCACTGATGTTAACTCCAGGAGAAAAATCTCCTCGACCGGGATCGAACCCGGGTCGTCAAATTGCGAGCGCAATGTTCTGACCACTAAGCTGTCCGTCCCCCTGAGACGTAACAAATCTGGGTATGGCTGTGGCGGGGAGATTGGAATGAGCGGCGTGGGAACAGCAGGACATGAACGTCACAAAAGATGAGGCAGCTAAAAAACAAATTAAGGAAAGCTATGACCAGGATTTTTTGGGAATGATATAGTAATTATTATAATTCTTTTTAAAGTAAAAAAAAAAATTGATACGTGCAGACCTGTCGTATAAATCTTCCGATGAAAATATATTCTCTCTGTATCTACGAGTCCATAAAAAATACTTAAATTCTTGAATTTCAATATGTCACAGGTGCAATGCATTGTTTTGTGTCGTTATCTATGGGAGAAGGAAGAAGAGAGAGAAATGAATATGGGTAAATATTTATTTATTTATTTATTTATCTATTTATTTATTTATTTATTTATTCATTCTTCTATATCGAGGATAACAGAGTAAGCAATCATGTGCTTTTTTTCATCCGGTCCCCGTGTGTATGCAGTTTTGTAAATATTGTCATCTGTTCCCACCGGCACACGATGGCCTACTCTTACGAAAGGCGGAACAGGATTTAACGTGTGCACAAGATGTTCTGTGTGCGTTCGCACACGGAGCCTCGGTTTAAAGTCTCATCCGAAGGACTTTTGGGGAGAGTGGAGTCGGCACTGATGTTAACTCCAGGAGAAAATTTTCCTCGACCGGACTCGAACCCGGGTCGTCAAATTGCGAGCGCAATGTTCTGACCACTAGGCTATCCGATAGATAGATAGATAGATAGATAGATAGATAGATAGATAGATAGATAGATAGATAGATAGATAGATAGATAGATAGATAGATAGATAGATAGATAGATAGATAGATGGATGGATGGATGGATGGATGGATAGATGGTTAGATGCATGCATGCATAGATAGATAGATAGATAGATAGATAGATAGATAGATAGATAGATAGGTAGATAGATAGATAGATAGATAGATAGATAGATAGATAGATAGATAGATAGATAGATAGATAGATAGATAGATAGATGGATGGATGGATGGATGGATGGATGGATGGATGGATGGATGGATGGATGGATGGATGGATGGATGGAATGAATGAATGAATGAATGAATGAATGAATGAATGAATGAATGCTGTCGATATTCAAACTCACAGCTTCATGGCTCGACAAGGAGGGAAGTCAAATGTTCAAAGAAAACAGCAGCAAAAACACATGAACAAAGAAAATGCTACCACACACACACACACACACACACACACACACACACACACACACACACACACACACACACACACACACACACACACACACAACACAACGAACGCACGCACGCAAGCACGCGTATATATATAGCCAAAGTCAAAATCAGTCAAATTTAAACATTTATTTCAAGATGGTACATTGAGTAAGCAGTGCAATTGCTTTTTTTCATCAATCTATCCATCTAAGAAAAAAAAGAGAAAAAATTCATATATATATATATATATATATAAAGAAAAATAATATAATATATATATATAATATATAAAATATATAATAAATATCAAAATATATGCAATTGAAAAAGAAAAACCTCAAAAATAGTCTACAAATAAAGAGAATGAAAACAAATACAAAACCACACACAAAAGAAAAACTACAACACATAAACAATACAAGATAGATAAAACACACAACAATAACAATAATACATCAGAAAAATAGATACAAATAACAGAAGAAGAACACATAGAGATAATAGATAGATCGATAGATTCGATAGATAGATAGACCACACGTACACAAAGGAAAATAATGCATGGTTTCGTTAAAAATCGTTTCACACACACACATACAAACCTATATCAATTCCCTCTCCAAAACAAGTACGGTGCATACAAAGAAAAACAATACATAACAGAACAAAATGTGTGTGTGTGTGTGTGTGTGTGTGTTTTATGTTATTCTTTTATATCGAGATAATGGGATAAGCACTCGTGTGCTTTTTTCATCCAGTCCCCGTGTGTATGCAGTTGTGTAAATATTTTCATCTGTTCCCACCGGCACACAATAGCCTACTCTTACGAAAAGCGGAACAGGATTTGTTGTGTGCGCAGGATATTCTGCGTGCGTTCGCACACGGGGCCTCGGTTTATAGTCTCATCCGACTCTCATCTCTCATCTCATGGGGAGAGTGGAGTCAGCACTGATGTTGTGTGCACTTGTGTGTGTGTGTGTGTGTGTGTGTGTGTGTGTGTGTGTGTGTGTGTGTGTGTGTGTGTGTGTGTGTGTGTGTGTGTGACACCAGGGCCAAAGCACACAATATACTACAAATTGGAAATGCCAGTTTGTAGCTGCCATTAACCGAGCGAGCGAAACATGCAAGGCTGGCTATAGTATCTTCGAAGAATGAGCAGACTTGTGTAACCTTGCAAAACTGGACAGTAGATAGGAAGTGGACTTTAGTTTCTGTTACATCAAGGACAAACTGTATCACGATCACTGCCTTTGGCACACTGATGATAACAAAAACAAAAGTTGGAGATCCCTTATCTACTACACCTTGATAACAACTGTCCAACTCCATCGATATCATATCTGGCCACCAAGGTCGTCACTATCGTAATATGACATGACAACTCTTGCCGGTTCCACTCCCTTGACCTGGTTTGAGAATTGCTGATCAGTGCATTATTTCATGGTCCTTAAGCTCTGTTGAATAATTTAGGAGGCCTGCCAATGACCCAGCGAGTGGAAGCCACAAGAATTCATCATGCTCCACAAGAGCTGGGATACTGAAGACTGAGGCAGTTACAGAACAATCACCTTGATAATCCACACAAACAGCATTGCTCTGATCATCCTTCTCATCATAATGAAAAAATAAGAAAAAGAGATATCTGATTGTCGTGGACGTAGAAGAAGTAAAAACAGACATGATCTTTTCTGCTTAGATACTGTCAGAGAAAATGAGAAACACTGAAGATGAGGCATTGATAACTTTCATAGATTACAGGAAGGCTTTTGAAAGTGTGGAACATTACCATTCGTTTATCATAATGTTAGAAATGGCCTTTCCAAAGAATCTGTTCTCAGTCATAACCAATTTGTAATCAGATCAGTAAGCAACATTTTAATGGAATGGTGAGTACTGTACATAATTTAAATGTCCGGGTATGTAGGTACCACTTTTTGTTTTGGGTGTTGGTGTTTTTACAGCTGTAACAATGACAACAGTTTAATCTAATGAACCCAGAACGAGAAAGTGTGAACTTGTGTTGAGCAACCTGTTATTGTCAGGTCACACCTTTGAGGTCACTGGAACACACATTACACCTTTTGGCTTTTGTTCTCCCCAAACACAATGCCATTTACACACCTTATAATAATTAAATAATAATAAATAAATCATAATAATAATAATAATAATAATAATAAATAATAATAAATAATAATACATGGAATTTGTATAGCGCTATATCTTGTAAAAACAAATCAAAGCGCTTGCATTCGACCAACACAACACACAATTAACAACAATTTACAGTTTTAACAAATTCGAATGTACACACACACACTCACGCAGGCACTTTGAAAGTGTGGAACATTACCATTCTTTATCATAATGTTAGAAATGGCCTTTCCAAAGAATCTGTTCTCAGTCATAGGTACCTTGAAGTGCAGGCATTCTCTGCGCATGTGTAACCCATGTTCTGTTCATATTGTGTGCGTGTTCATGAGTATGTCTTTTCTGGCATGCTTGTGAACCATTTCATACTGTAGAAGTAACAAGGAGGGTCGACAGGATTGTTAAGACATCGAGTAAACTGTGATATTCTGGGTTCGATTCCCAGCCAAGCCCTTTCTCCTCAGTTTGCGAGGAAATTCAAACTAACTGTCAAGTCTTTCGGATGAGACTCTAAACCAGTCGGATTCTTGTGCTTATGGACTTGTGCACGTAAAAAAAACAGTTGAAAATTGGAAACAGCAGGGAGGTACCTCCCCACTGCCCTACCAAAATTTGTAGGTTCAAAACCCAACTGAATTCCCGAAGTCAGAATGCAACCTACCTTAATGGTGAGAAAAAAAAGTCGCATGTACAAAATTCTCACAATCAGTGAATCTCAGAGCTCTCGCTGAAGAGCGGGAGAATATATAATTATATGAGTAATTGACAAAATAAATGACAGAGCTGCAGACAGACATGAAAATGGAGTATGGTATGGTGACTACCAGGTCAAGGGTGCAGGTGGAATTAGTGATAGGAAATGCCATAGTGAGATTAATGGTAAAGACTATGACGATTATCCATCATCACCATCATCATCATCTTTTTCTTCCTCACCATCATCAGCAACATCATCAGCGTCATCAGCGTCATCATCTTCAGAATCATCCTTCCTGACAGAGACGATGTACTGATGTCTAATAATTGTCTATTTTGTTAACATGACCATTGACTTCCTCCCTTCCAAGAACCAAACATCCACATTTCGCATTAGTGTCTCTGTCACTGCCTTCATAATTATTATTATCATCATTATACCTGCAAAAAACACCCAAACCACATTTTCCACTTTCGTTTCTGCTTTCGCTTCTTTCTTCTTCATCTCCTCTGTCGTTGTCGTTATCTCCCTTCCCGTAATTATCATCTTTATTACCGTCATCATCATCCTTATCATTGACATCATCATCTTCATGGTCATCATCATAAAAAGTCTGGTTAACTACAGCTTCATTATCGATGATGTTATTTTTCTTTTCCCTATCAGAGATAAATCTAACTGGCCAGTCACTGTTAGGAAAGTGTCAAGTAACCAAACACCTGCTGCCGACATTGGGGCGACAACGGCTGATAGCAAGCGCTACGCTGTCATTCCCCCGGGCCCCCTCAGTCCTCATCTAAACCTATTTCCAAATGGGAAAGCCCCAAAGCTTTCAGGTCAATAGAGTCGAGCCCCAACTTGTCGAACAAATCATCGGGGGTCTCCACAATTACTGGTCTCGGACGCTGATCGGTAGGTAAACCAGGTGGACATTTTTTTACACAAAAAATGCGGCCGTCGACTGTCCAGGCTCTTTCCACCTGATCCAGCCGCTTCACGAAACCCAGCAGTCGGGCACGCAAAGGGGTCAGGTCGTCATTGACGAAGATGCGCTCGTATCCGGGCTTCCCCTTTAAGTTCTTCTTCTTCTCCATCATTAATCTTCTCTTGCAGAGGGACACAAAGCGGACCAGGATTGGGCGTGTCCCTCCTGCCTCCTTTCCGATGCAGTGTACAGCAGCGATGTCATCAGCAGCGATGTCGTCAGCAGCGATGTCGTCGGCAGCGATGTCGTCAGCAGCGATGTCATCAGCAGCAATGTACAGCAGTGTACAGCAGCGATGTCGTCAGCAGCGATGTCGTCAGCAGCGATGTCGCCAGCAACGATGTCGTCAACAGCGATGTCGCCAGCAACGATGTCGTCAGCAGCGATGTCGTCAGCAGCGATGTCGCCAGCAACGATGTCGTCAGCAGCGATGTCGTCAGCAGCGATGTCCACCCCAGCATCCGCAAACATCTTCAGCGCCTTCTCCTCCACCCGCTCCGCAGTCTCCCCCACTTCAGTCTTGATGCCGTGTATGCGCAGCGACTCTCTTTCTGGGTGTACTGCTGCTGCAGACAGTCGTTTTCATACGTCAGACGTGTGACCGCAGCAAACAGGCGATGTTCCCTGGCTATGGGCATGGCAGCAGTCTGCAGTTGAGCCATCATAGACTTCACCACCCCCTTCATGGCCTCCGTCACGGCCACAACAACCGCAGTAGCCAGAGAAGGCATCAGCTGTTTGACGACGGAATTGCAGTCACCCTCCCCGGACAGCGGACTACCCCCTTTGTAGGCCGAGAGAGTCCCATTCACTCTGGTGAGCACTACCTCGTGGATCTCACCGATATCGAATCCTTCTTCGATTCCTCCTTCTCTGCTTCCGCATCCATGGTCCATCAGCTCACTGTCCTCACCAGAGCTACTGTCCAGGTCTGTTTTTCTGCCTTTGCCCTTCTCTTTGGCCTTGCCTGCACTCCCTCTTTCACTCTCCTCTGCCATGGTCTTCTTCTTCTTCGCCTGCTTGTTCGTCGACATCTCGGGGATGAAGCGCAACCAACGCTTAGCATTCGGCCCAAACTGCTGTCTGAAGCTATCGCACTGCACCGTAACTGAAAACTTTGCTCAGATCAACAAATAACAAATATCAAATATAAAGTACTATGCCCACTGGGTGCCACGCCCACAGAAGTACCTTTAGCTCAGTAATGTAAACACAGGATTGCCCAAACACAAGATTGTAGACAGACACCGTGCACAAACACAACAAAGTATGGCAGAAATATGTCCCAACAAGCATTGTCACACAAGTTAATTGTCACTTAGAGCTGTTGACACAAGATACTGAACCAAAGTCGAAAATTCAATTTCTGTATATCAAAAAAACAGCTAGGTAGAGCAACCCCTCTAATGATATCTATTGTCTTGACTAATGGCAAATTTCAAGAACAAATATATTCTGTTCTTTTTCAAGATTTTTTCTGTTCTTTCTTTCAATTTTCTTTTTTTATATCCTTCCAAACTTTTCCCATCTTTACCAGTAGATTCCACTTTTCCTCACCATCACACCACACAAACAAATTTAACATCAACTTAACGAAAATGTTTGATGTTTTTTGATATTTCAAAAAAGCTCAAGAGCAAAAGAAAACAGTCCACTCTGCTTGAATATGG
>CM060339.1:17645841-17660841 GCA_030674155.1 Stramonita haemastoma
CTAGACACAGTAACATTTTGTAAGCTTTATGTGGCAGTCGTTGTTGTTCCATTGCTAGCAGTTTAAACCAGTATCTTAATGAATTCATATAAGAATTAATATACAAAGGATAGCGCCCCAAATCACCATACACCATTTTGTTAGGAGTGCGAGTTGGAACGCCTAAAAACCTCTTACATGCCCTGAGGTGCACTTTCTCAATGTCCTTCAAACGATGCAAACCCCAAATTTCGGATGAGTACAGTAAAACTGGCTGTATTTTGGTGTCAAAAATCTTAAAGAATGTGCTTGGAGACATGTCCAAATATGTTTTGAAAATTTTATTCACACTCAAAAGTGCTTTTTTTCCCTTTGTCACCAGATGCTTTGTTCCTCGCGTAGCACTAATCTTAGTAGTAAAAGTGAAACCCAGATAACAATATTCATTTACAACTTCTAGTGCAACATTATCATAGAACCACTTTTCTTTTTGACCGAGAAAGCCACCTTTACGAAAAACCATAATTTTAGTTTTATCCTTATTTACATTTAGTTTCAAATTCTCACAACAAATCTTAAGACAATTTAACTGATTCTGAAGACCTGAAGGGGTGTTTGACAGTAAAACAACGTCATCAGCAAAAAGTAATAGGAATATATCAGTAAGCTCGGGTAACATTTGAATACCATGTTTTCCATTTAATGAAATATAATCAGCTAGCTGGTTGATAAACAACGAAAACAGGTTAGGGCTTAATACACACCCTTGACGGACACCAACAGGACAAGCAAAAAAGTCGGACAATTGAAAATTCACCCTTACACAAGACAGAAGAGAGCTATACATGGATCTCAAAGAACACAAAAACTTTCCTTTTATCCCGTTGTTTCTAAGACATTCTAAAAGTTTACCATGGTGGACAGAGTCAAATGCTTTTCTAAAATCTATGAAAGCAACATATAACTTTTGGCCCTTTTTACTTAAACATTTTTGGACTGTAGCATAGAGAGTAAAAATCTGGTCAACAGTGGAATAATGTTTTCGAAAACCAGCTTGGGATTCAGAAATCAGCATGTTATCTTCAAGCCATAAATACAACCTAGAATTCAAAATAGTAGTATAACATTTAGACAGTATACTAAGTAGAGAAACACCCCTATAATTATCCATGTTTTCTGTATCACCCTTTTTATGTAAAGGTATTACAATTGCTTTAGCCCATTCTTGTGGATACTCACCTTTATCAAATAACTTATTAAACAACTTTGTCAAAAATAATACAACATCTTTTCCACTTGACTTAAGCATTTCTGCACATACCTCATCAAGTCCAGTTGCCTTGCCACTTTTTAGTCTCTTTATAGCATGATGTACTTCCTCTTCTGTTATAACTCTGTTTAAAAAATGATTTGGTTCTTCATGTTCATCAAAATCTGGTATGTCTTTGTGATCACTGTTATCATTACCAAAAACATTTTTGAAATGACTATACCAGTCATTTAACGTAAGAGTACTACTTATTTTACTTGTTTTATGCGTGCATCCCATATTTCTGACTTCCTTCCAGAATGATTTTGGATCCATCTTGTCTGCCGCAAGTGCAGCAGCTTTTTCTCTTTTAAAATTTCGTTTTTTCTGCTTTATCAAGTTTTTATACAGCTTCCGAGCTTGTACATAATTTTCCCGGTCATTGTCACTTCTTGATACACGAAAAGTTGCTAGCTTTTCCCTAGAAATTCGTTTAGCTATTAAGCATTCATCGTCAAACCATTTTGAGCGACGTTTATGTTTGCATGGATAAAATTTTGTTAACATACAGCTGCTAGCATTATTCAAACATTTCACAAATAAATTCAGAGCCTCATTTACATCATAATCTAATTTGTCATTAGCTGCTTTGAGTTTATCTTGGATGTCTTTACTTTTCATTTTTTCCACAAATTCTGCCTCTTTCTCTATCTTCCAGATGTTTTTCTTAATGACATTTTGTTTTACAGTCGTATTTTTCTGCTCTTCTTTGGCAAAGCCATTTTCACCAAGATCATACAAAAGCACAACTGGTAAGTGATCTGATTCAGTTAAGTTTTGCACTTCAAGAGAAATAGCATGCAAGTTCATATACAGTTCAGTAGAAATGATAAAATAATCAACAACACTGCAACCAGAGCTAGAAACGTATGTAAAACTGTTATCCAGACCTTGTTCACATAATCCATTTAAAATAAGGCAATCGAACATACTGCACAACTCAAGTAGTTGCTCTCCAAACGTGTTATAGTTATTATCCAGGGAGTTACGAGGAAAATCACTTTGTGCACACACCAATGAGCTTGAAAAATCAGAGTCCACAAAACAATAATTACTATCAGCAGTTCTAGCATTCAAATCACCAAAAATTAAAACATAGAAATCGTCAAACATTTCTTGTAACTGCAAATAACACAGCTCTAACAATTCTATACCATAACCATCTTGTTTGCCCTTCCAGTAATTTGAATCACATGGAGGAATGTACACACATATGCACATAACATCTTTGTCCCTACCGAATAAAGTTTTATCTATTTGAACAACAATAGTGTTATCTACAGAGGCTGGAACACATTTTACAAATGGGGAAAATATTTTCTTGATTAGTACAACTACACCACCAGAATACCTACCACGATGGGATAATTTCGAAGCTTTTGACGTAAATATGAGAAAATCACTGAACAAATCAGATTCAAAATCTGTGGCTATGAATGTTTCAGTTAAACAAATGATATCATGAGATTGAACATACTGAATGAAATCACTGTCATCTAGCTTAGGAAGCAACCCGTTTACATTGTAATTGAGAAATTTTAAGCAACCTTTCGTAAAAGAAGTATTTATGAAACTATGACACACCATATCATCCATATGTGAATTATGAATTCCCACTTTATAGGCCTGGCCGATGTCCTATTTGTTATGTACACTTTTTAACCGTGTCTTAGTCCCCCCTCCTGACCCTTGTTTACCCGTTTTGCTCCCATCTTTTGACCCCATTCGTTTCAGTGAGTCCAGTATACTGGACTGACTCTGAGACCTGCTTGTTGCTGGGGTACTGTCTGACTGTCCCCTCTTTACCCTTGGAGCTTTTTGCTTGCTCCGTGCCATCCTACCTGTCTTCTTTTTAGGTTCTGTGGATGGGGAACTCACCTTTGCTTTTGTGGATTCACATGGTGCAGTTACCTCATTCACACCATTTTGTGTGTTTTGTCCCTTGTTTTGTCTGTTCTCTACCCTGAGGTCATTGTCAGTACAGGGAGTGTCTGCAGTAAGGTCCTGTGGCACATCCACTGCTACCTGGTCATCAGACGGTGCCTCAGGAGGAATGTCAGTCTTGTCTGTCAGTTTGTCATGTCCTGACTCATTTTGTTTGTCACAGTCTTGTTCCTTGTCAGTATCACTTTGAAGCTGTTGGGGAGGCTGTTCATTTTCCTCAGAAAGATCGTCCTCTGTGTCAGTACTATAGTCCCCTATTTTATATGTTGCCCTGTTTCTGTCGAACCCGTCAGCTCTGAATTCACTGTGGTCCTGTCTGTCCTGAAAACTGTCATCGTCTGTAAGCATATCATTTGTATTTGTCTCTAGTTTGTCATCTATGGTTACGTTTTCCTTCTGCACAAGTCTGACAATGTCAGTATTATTTGACCTGTGCTCTCCCTGATTTTTCTGGAGTTGGGTGTGTCTGCTGACTTCTATGTCTCTCTGGTAATGATAGAACTCCTGGCCTCTGGTCCTGTTGGGAGGTCTTGAGTTTACTTGCTCCTTCTTCCTGAAAGACTGGGGGCCCCTCTGGACTACTCTTGTGTAGGACTCCTGGCCTGGGGCGACGAGAGGTCCACTTCCTGGGTCACCAACGAAGTCCCTGCTGAGGTGGTGCTGACTTCTGTTCTGAGTAGGTTGTGACCTTCTGTTTTCCTGGGTGTTCCATTGCTGTAGTCCCCTCTGCTGGTGGCCTTTGGAACTTCTGCCAGCAAAGTGATTTTGCTGTCCAATGTAGCTCCTGCCTTTCCTGTGTCCATCGTCAGAACTATCTCTTCCATGCCATTGCCCACGGGTTGGTTCTGGCCTGTGTTGCTGGGAACGTGGAAGATATGGCCAGTCTTCATAACGCAGAGTCTGAACACTGCCAGTGTCCAAGCTCCTGTGTTGGTCAGGCTTGTACTCACTTTCTTGATACCAAGGGGCTGGTTTTTTCATAGTGTCAGCAAAGTGTAGACGACCATTTCTGTAGAACACTGTTTGTCCCTGACTTCTGTAGAACTCCATCATTTCCTTCTGTCTTGAGGTTGGGTCAGCTGTGACTCTAATCCCATCACGTCTCAGCTCATCTCTTAGCTGTTTGTTGGTGAGAACAGACAGCTTATCTGCCCACCATGAGAACTGGGCCACCACTGGACGGGGGTCATCACGGAACTGGCGGGAATCACCAATGCGGAAGGCATGCTTGATGTCATTCAGCTCCCATGTTCTGCCAGTGGAGTATTCATTGAGAATATCCACAATCTGTTCTGCACAGGAGTAGTACAGGCCTCGCCGAGGTTCAGGAACTCCAAAAAACTTCAGGTTGCAGCGTTTGGTGTCCATTTCTGTGGACTCCTGTCTTTGCTCCAGTTTTACCAAACGATTAAGGATGCATTCTCTTTCCTCCTGGAGATCTTGAAGGTCTTCTCTGTCTCTTTGGACTTGGGCTTTGAGTTCACTTATTTCCTCTGCAAAATGCTGTATGGACTGTTGCAGGTTGCTGAACTTGTCATTCATCATGCTGCAAAGGTTGGCTGCATTGGCGTTCATCCCCTGCCATAGTTGGGAAAATCGCCAATCCATGAATTGTAGGATGTTAAGATTTTCATCAGGTCCAGGGTTACATTCAACATCTTTGCTCTTCAGTAACAAAACAACGCACAGCCAGTAAGCCAGGGAAGGAGACAGGCGAAAACAACTGAGTTGTTTTCTCTCCACTGCCATCCCTCTTGCTTTAACTGCACTGTCACTATTCTGCTTATTCTCTTCTTTCTTTCTCTTCTTTCTTTCACTTAAACATAAAAATTTAAATATCTCCAAAAGTATTCCACCAATTACTTTCAAACTTTCACACCATCTTCTTTGTACTTTCACTGTACTAACTGTATGGTTACTTTTGCAATTAACAATTAATAAACTACCAAAATTGGCTTAATTACGCCTGCTGAAATTAGTACGTCTTGCTGAATTCGAGTTCAGCATCAAGCTCCGAGAGAGAGAGAGAGAGAGAGAGAGAGAGAGAGAGAGAGAGAGAGAGAGAGAGAGAGAGAGAGAGAGAGAGAGAGAGAGAGAGAGAGAGAGAGAAATTGAAATTGAAATTGAAATTGAAATTGAAAACAGAGTTTATTCAGTATAGGCCATAGCCCCTTCTGAATGGGC
The DNA here is from genome assembly GCA_030674155.1 of Stramonita haemastoma. NCBI lineage: Eukaryota > Metazoa > Mollusca > Gastropoda > Neogastropoda > Muricidae > Stramonita > Stramonita haemastoma. The sequence goes on from CM060339.1 coordinate 17,651,258, forward strand.
TACAAATAAACATCACATAAGTAACACAAAAATATAATTGCAACAAAATATGAAATGAATCGATTTTACAAACATCACTCATTCCACTGTAAAGAAACTGTAGATAATACAAGTATTAGTCATTCTTAATGCTTTCAGAACGTCTTTTGGAAACTTTATACAGGAATATGCATAAATTCTTGAGTAAATGTTCATTTTGACATGATAAAAGCAAGACTGCTCGAAATAAACATGGTTCTGAATAACATTTAGAAGGAATATATCTTTGCCTGAGATCAAAAATAGCTGGACAGCAAAGCAAGATATGAACTTCATCTTCTTTGTCACTTTTACACAATGGACATACTAAATTGTTATTTTTAATCTTTTTATAACGGTTAGAATGTATTGTCATATCTGTAATACCAAATCTAAACATCGTTAGGTAACGCTTTACATGTCTGTCAATATCCAGTGACAAATACAGTTCACAATTTCTAGATGTTTTAAATGTTCTATATAATGAAAATCTGTCGCTGTACTGGACATGGGCATTCCAGTTTTGCCATCTGCAATCAATAAGTCTTTGACGAAATTCACGTAAGAAACCTTTAACATCCTGAACACCTTGATTTAACCATACAAGTCCAAAACCATTCTGACACAATACTTCACGAATACTAGCAACCCAAGTGCGTTTTCCATTATTATCAAGATTTAACAACATTTTGTAGGCTTGAGGTGGCAATCTATTTGTATCCATTTGTAATATTTTAAGCCAATAGCTTACATAACGCACTTGAGCAGTTATCCAAATAGGGTATCGGCCAGTTTCACCATAAACCAGATCGTTTGGAGTTTTACCAGTTTTACCCAAAACCCTTTTAAGTGCATACAAATGAACTCTCTCAATACAAAAAGCAGCCTTATCTAGTCCCCATACTTCAGGTCCATACAATGTAATAGGTACAACCTGTGTATCAAAAATCTTCAAAAGGATTTGCAGGGAATTATTATTTATTGCATACATTTTCCTTAAAACAAACAATAAAGCATTTTTTGCTCTGCTGGCAAGATCTTCACAAGCAGCAGTAAAACTAAGCCTGGTAGAAAATTTTATGTGAAGATACTTGTAACAGTTTACAATAGCCATTTCCTCTCCATTAAACAACCATCTTTCCCTTGCTGCGAGATATCCACCCTTTCTAAAGACTACGATGTTACTCTTCTTCATATTTACCTTGAGCTGAAACCTGGCTGCTGTTCCACTAAGATTGTTCAACTGAGTTTGAAGACCAATTGGTGTTTCAGATATAAGAGCTATGTCATCAGCTAGTAACAAAATGCACAGTTCTGTAACTTCAGGGGTGAGTGTTGCGCCATGTCTTCCACTGTTTATTATATCTTTAGCTAGTTCATTAATAAATAAGGAAAAGAGGACAGGACTACAAGCATCACCCTGTTTAACTCCTCTCGAACACATGATATAATCAGTAAAGTCAGCACCACACCTAACCTTAGCTTTTACATTACAATACATACTTTTAATACATCTATACAGTTTACCTTTAATTCCAGAATTTTGCAAGATTGGCCACAGTAAGTTTCTTGAGACAGAGTCAAATGCCTTTTCAAAGTCTATGAAAGCTACGTATAATTTTTGATTTAATGTAAACTGTTTCTGTATAATTGCCATAAGTGTAAGCATGTGGTCAACTGTATAGTAACCTTTCTTAAAGCCTGCTTGATGCTCACCAGTAATATTATTTTGTTCAACCCATTCTTGTATTCTACCATTAATTATCGAACTATATAACTTACTACTAACGTCACACAATGAAATTCCTCTGTAGTTTCCTGGGTCATTTATTGAACCTTTTTTTAACAATGGCAGTATAATTGAGTCTGTCCATAACTGGGGAAATATTCCCTTGTCAAAAAGTGCATTGAAAAACTCAAGAAAGAAGTCTACAACAGTATTTCCTGCATTCTTAAGCAGTTCCCCTATAATACCGTCTGGTCCAGCAGACTTGTTGTTCTTTAGTCTTCTCATTACTAACAATATTTCTTCTCTTGTGATAGGTCGATCAAAGAGACTTGTATCATCAGGAATGTCATCGACTTCATTTTCGTTCACACAATCATTTACATCTATGTTTTCTCTCTCAAGCAAATGTTTAAAATGATCGAACCAATCTTTAACTGAAATACTGTTAGCTGTAAATGATTTCTTCCCTGATATCTTGCGCACACTTTTCCAAAATTCACGCTGATTATTCACAGAGGAGACGAGAGATTTAACAAGATTTTCATTACACGCTTTCTTTTTACTTTTAAGCATGCATTTATAATCTTTTTGTGCTTTGAAGTAGTTATTACAATCTTCTTCTGTCAGGGTTTTTCTATATTTCCTTAACAATTTTCTTGCATTTCTTTTAGACTTTGTACATTCTTGGTCATACCAATCAACATTCTTGCATTTATCATTTATCTTGATTCTTTTTTTCAATGGCTTGGCTTGTCTTTTAATGCAAGAGTTGAACATTTCTAAAGCAGCGTCTATATCATCTTCGATAAGACTTATAGCATGATGTAGTGTCTGTAACACAACTACACTATTCATCTGCTGAGAAAAAACACAAGCATATTCTTCATCCCACTGAAATTTTTCTATAACTTCTATGTTCTGTGCTACACTTTCGTCACTTTCTACATTTTCTTCATACTTCTTATTTTGTGTCAAATACATGTTGAATTCCAGAGGCAGATGATCTGATTCCACACGCTTATTTACATAAAGACTACATGACATATAGATAGAGGCAAACAAGTCAGAAGAAGCTAAAAAATAATCATTCACACTCTTGCCTGTCTCTGATATATATGTGAAGTGCCCTTGACGATCATCAAAACAAACACCATTTAGAATATACAAATCCAATGCAGTACACATATCCAACAACATTTTGCCGTATCTATTCCAAGATTTATCTTCAGAGCACCTTCTGATAATATCAACATTGTCATTTAACTGAAAAACATTATCGTAATCACACACATCTTGAGAGACGTCTGATACTCTACTGTTCAAATCCCCAGCTAAAAGTACATGAACATCGTCAAGATCCACCAGTACATCAATCAGACAGTCCTCAAGTTCACTTATACCATTATCTGTGTAAAAAAAATCATAATACGGTGAACTCTCTGGCGGAATATAAGCACATATGTACAACACATCTTTAGATAAAGCAAACAGGTCTCTGTTAATAAGGAAAACAAGAACATTTCTGTAATCAGTTTTTATCTCTCGTATGCTTGGCAGAAACTCTTTCTTCATTAAACATATAACGCCACCAGAACGCCTTCCTAGTTTTGTAAATCAAATTGCTGGTTTACAAAAACATTCATAATCATTAAACAATGATGAGTCCAAGTATTCAACAAAAGTCTCAGCAAGAGACACAAAATCAAAAGATGTTACATAGGAAACAAAATCTTTATCGCATAGTTTTGGAAGCAGGCCATTCACATTCCAGTACAAAAAGATGCAAGTTTTTCTTTTCTCATAGAGACATTCATATCACAACGATTTTCAATTACACCATCATCTACACTAGAAGATTCATTTTGATTTTCAACACTACTCTCAGGTTCTCTGGTCTTCAACGGAACTGACCTTGACATTGACAAAAAACATTCAGCAGTGTTCGGAAGGGGTTCATCACATCTCACAGAAAACATTGTTTTGTCACTAGCGAAAATATCATCATCATCATCATCATCATCATCATCATCTTCATCATCTTCATCATCATCATCACCACCATCACCACCACCACCACCATCATCACCACCGCCACCATCATCATCATCAACATCATCATCATCATTTTCAGCATCGACATCAATTAACGTTTCATCAACATCAACATCATTTAAACATTTATCAAGATCAACGCTTTTAACACAAATTTCAACAGCAACATTCTGTGCACCCTCTTCAATCTTTTTATCATGTGCCTGTACATTGTTTACAAACAAAGCCTCATTTCCACGTGTACTGCTTCGAGATACATTATATTTAGAGTTGGCCTGAACATCAACATTAAAAAAGGGCTGGCTTGTGCCACATTTCATACCGTGAGCTGCACAACCTGATTTTGAGTTGCGTTTGCTAACATGCGGTGCGTGCAGTGACGACTTTTTTTGTTCCCTCTATAACAAAAACAGCCCCACGGACATTTTCGTGTGTTGCTGATGTTACAGCCTCTGTGCTGGGCCTGCCGTCTACCTAGGTTGCCATCTTAAGATTTCCTTGATGGTCCAGATAGAATTTCTGACCATCAATGATCAGGTGGTCATACACCATTGACACTTTCTTTTGCTCATTTCTTGCTGCTTTCATGTGAGGCACCAGCTGTTTACGGATTTCCCTCACTTTAAAGGAAAAGTCTTCATTGATGAAGACCTTAGTTCCTTTAAGCTTGCGCCTGACACTGAGCAGTTTTTCCTTTTCCTTATAGAAGGTACAATACCCAATTATGGGTGAATCTGGTTTTGCATTCATTCTGTGCAGTCAGTCAAAGTGTATGTTGTGAGTCAGTTCCAGTTTGTCAGTCAACATGTCCTGTACCAGTCCTTCACACTCCTGTCTGGTTTCATTTTTTTCATGAGGAATGCCGTGGATGATGACATTGTTCCGCTTTGAACGACATTCTAAATCATCCGTCTTTCGTTCTGACTGTTGAACTCTTTCTGTCAAAGTGTCATTCTGCTCTTTCAACGTTTGGTTTTCACGTTTAAGATCATTGACTTCTTGCCTCAGTGACAACACATCTTCAGGCAGCCCAGCAAGTGTCTCATTTGTCTTTCTCATTTCTTCTTGCATGCCATCAAATTTACCTTCAAATTTATTGTCAATTTTCTGGAGGTAGGCCATCATCTCAGACATGGTAGGATCAGCAGGCAACCGTGGGGAAGGAGACTTGACATCGGGAGGTGTCTTACTGGAACCCAGTCTCGTCTGACGCATGCGGTCCGTTTTGGCGCCCTGTGAAGGTAAAGGTCCGGGATTCAACTCCACATCGCCGCATCTTTGGAGTAATATTCCGTGGGCAAAAAGCGAGAGGGTCAGTCCTACGGTAACACCACCTTGCCAGTTTTTCATCTTCAATGTCCGGTAGAATGTTGACAATTTCTTCAACACTCGTCTGTGCATAAATGCACCAAAAGTCCAGAGAAAACAGCCACACACTGACCGGAACAGCAAAGGTACAGCAGGCATGATGTCGACTGCAAGGTTTCAGGTCCCATACAAGGCTGGAACCACAGGAATTTATCTTGGAAGAGAGAGCGAACTTCAGTCGATGTTTACACCTTGACATGCGGAAATAGCCCAGAGAGAGAGAGAGAGAGAGAGAGAGAGAACACTGAACACTGAACTGAACACTGAACACATTTTATTGTTTTAAAGCTGTACAAAGCTCATCAAGCATGCATCGCGAAAGATCGAATCAAACACGACGCGAAATGTTTGACATCGAAACCATAACAAACACTTTTTTGTTTTTTTGTTTTAATATCGGAATTGACAATATTTGTCAGTGTCTGTCATTTCATGTGTACACGTCAAGCAGCACTCTGGTCCAAGGAACACGGCTGTCATCACCCCAGGTAGAAGCAGATGAGGTCACGGAGCACCTGTAGTTTCCGCAGAACACGTGCCTGTGTGTCGGGGCATGCAGTTCTGCCAGCATGCTTTCCCCTCCGTAGATTGTCCAGTTTCGTCACTTCTTCTGTCAACATGCTGACAGAGAGAGAGAGAGAGAGAGAGAGAGAGAGACAGAGACAGAGAGAGACAGAGAGAGACAGTGAATGTGTGCGTTTGTGTGCGAGCGTGCCTGTGTATGCCTGTGTGTCTTGTTGTTGTTGTTGTTGTTGTTGTTGTTGTTGTGTTGTTATTATTATTATTATTATTATTATTATTATTATTATTATTATTATATATCGAGGATAATGGGATAAGCACTCTTGTGCTTTTTTACATCCAGTCCCCGTGTGTATGCAGTTTGGTAAATGTCATCTGTTCCCACCAGCACGATGGCCTACACTTACCAAAAGCGGAAGTGGATTTAACGCTGTGCGCAAGATCTTCTGCGTGCGTTCGGACACGGGGCCTCGGTTTAAAGTCTTATCGGAAGGACGTGTGTGTGTGTGTGTGTGTGTGAAAAACTGCTCATGAATCTAAACGTTTTTTTGACTGTTTGTTCCTTTCCTGTACTGCCATTGCTGTCTCAAATTTCCTGCTAGTCGTAAATTGTCATATTTTTTCTCTCGTCATGCTTTTATCAGTTTATAGGTTTATCTGTGTTGCTGCATCTCAAATTGTTCGCATGGGTGCTTGAAACCTTTTAAGTAATCCTTGAAAAATGGAGGGGCCTTATATTCATGGCATGAAAAGTGCTTGAAAACCAACTATCTATCTATCTATCTATCTATCTATCTATCTATCTATCTATCTATCTATCTATCTTTCTTTCTTTCTTTCTTTCTTTCTTTCTTTCTTTTTTTCTTTTCTTTCTTTCTTTCTTTCTTTCTTTCTTTCTATTTATCTATCTATCTATTTATCTATCTATCTATTCCCATAGTCTGGCAACCGTGGGGGCACCCCTGAAGACTTGACAACCAGTTCTCTCCAGTCTTCTCTCTGTTTTGCCTTTCTCAAAATTTTGTTGAGTTCTAGGCCTGCCCATTGGCTGATGTTGTCTTATTTTTATTTTATTTTATACCATTTTATGTCCTCCCATCTCTTCCTTGGTCTGTCTCTTTTTCTTCCTCCTTGGACAGTGCCTTGCAGTATTGTTTTTGAAAGTCATTTTGATCTTGAGACATGCCCTACCATATAAGTTTACATTCTTTACATTGATTGAAAACCATGGCTGGCCTATAAAGTCCATGAAAAGTCCTTGAATTTATGACAGGGCAACAGCAATCACCCTTTGAAGAAAGCAGTGATGTAATCTGTTCAGTACAGACCGAGCAAAAGAAGACTAAAGTTAGTAAAAAATATCAACACCTGTTGTCATGTAGTGCAGGAAAACATCGCAGTCAGTGCTTACTACTTGGAAGACTGAGTGATTTTTTTTCTTTTTTTTTCTTTTCTTTCTGGGCTTGAGCTCCAAGGTTCATCTATAGAGGGAGTTTTCTTTACCCAAGTGGTTTTGCTCCTGATATCTGAATTGAGGGCGTAGGGGGGAAAGGTGGGGGGGGGGTTCTTTCTGTGAACAAGGGGATGGGGGAGAGGTATGTAACCCACTTCCCACTATCATTAACCCCTATCCGGTTCCATGAAAGGGACTCACCCCTCCTTGCCCTCCCCCACCCCCCCACCCCCCAAAAAAAGTAGATCACATTTTGAAAAAAAACAGGATTACATAAAAAATGGATATTTTAACTCCATCTCCACACACACACACACACACACACACACACACACACACACACACACACACACACACACAGAGAGAGAGAGAGAGAGAGAGAGAGAGAGAGAGAGAGAGAGAGAGAGAGAGAGAGAGAACTCTGAACGTGTTTAATATGTGCATTGGCCTTAGACCACAATACACGGAGTTTGGGGGAGGGAGGAGAATCAACATACTGAAATGTAACATATCATTGAACATGAAAGAAATGAAATCAAACAAGCAAGCAAACCACCAACTGATTCTTGTGAATCATGACCCAGTGATGTATCTTTAAATCTGAGCTTGATAAACACAAACATTAGACTGCATGGGTATTTTAAAACTATTTTTCAAAATTGGTTCAAGTCCAAATGAAATATTTCAATTCAGTTCAGGTTGATAGTTCAAACAAAATTTAAGGACATATGTCCCATTTAATATGTGCTCCAATCAAGTGACATTATAACTCAACAATTTCTTCCTTCTATTGATGGAATGGAATATGTATCTGGATAGAAAATGACTGTGTTCTCCATTTGATGCTTTCAGTAGCTGTGATATTGGTACATTAATATATTGAGTTAAAAACTTATCCCTATTATCATAGTACATTGAGCATTCAAACAAAAAATGAGCTTCATTTTCTAGTTCTGTTTTACAAAAAGGACAAAGTTTTTCTTCATTATTAACACTATATCTGCGAACATTGTTATTGAATGGTAAAGCATTTAACCTAGCCTGTGCAATGGCAACTCGAAAGCAATATGTGTCTGCTGAATTAATGTAGTTTTCTTGTCCAAAAATAGTTTTAAAGGATCTGTAGTTTTCATATCTCTCTTTATCTCTTATGGTTTCATACCACTCTTGCGTAAACATATCGATTAATCTCTGCTTGCATAAATTAAAAAAGGCTTTTCCATCACCAACACCTTGTTGTAACCATACAATATTAAATCCTGTTTCAAAGAGAATTTCTCTGATTTTTGGCACCCAACATTCTTTTCCATCTATATCTACTTCCAGCAACATTTGGTAAGCATTATGTGGTAATCTGTCTTGACTCAGTTGTAGAAGCTTAAACCAGTATCTTATTACATTTGTATACAAGTTAATATAAAGTGGATATCTACCCAGTCCACAATGTACCATTTTATTTGGTGTCATTATCGGTAATCTCTTGCATGTAACAAAATTGGCTGAATTTTAACATCTAAAACCTTGAAAAATATGCTTGAATTCATCTCTTTATATCTGTAAAATGCCTTGTTTAATTGAATGACTGCTTGTGTTCCTGTAGTTACTAACTTTTCAGTGCCCAGCTTTGTACTAATCTTTGTTGTAAAAGTGAAGCCTAAGTAGCAATAATGGTTAACTACATCCAACTTAACTCCCTTATAAAACCATTGTTCATGTCTTCCAAGAAACCCTCTTTTCCTAAAAAAAAAAAAAAACCAAAACATTCCTTAGTTTTGTCGATATTTACTGTTAACTGCGTGTTATTGCAAAAAGCTTGAAGGATATTCAGTTGCTGTTGTAACCCAAACGGTGTTACTGAAAGCAGAGCTACGTCGTCTGCAAACAGTAAGATAAATAGTTCAAAAACATCAGGTAACATTTGGATTCAATTCCTGCTATATTTATTTATCTGGTTAGCTAAATGGTTAATGAACATTGTAAATAATGTAGGACTCAATATGCAACTCTGTCTCATGCCTATCAGGCACTCAAGAAATTCTCATAAATCATTATTTACTCTAAAACACGACAGCACGGACATATACATAGCTGCGAGTGCAGCAAAAACTTACCTCTTATCCCTGGGCTTATGATACGAGCAAGAAGTTTGTCATATCTGACCCTGTCGAATGCTTTCTTAAAGTCAATGAAAGCAACATATAACTTCTTACATACATTTTACGACATACATTTTTGTACAATAGCATAGAGGTTGAAAATTACACAAGTAGAATATTTTTTTCCGAAAACCTGCTTGGTTTTCAAAAATAACATGGGTTTTTTTCAAGCCATCCATATAATCTTCAGTTTAATATTGATGTATAACACTTTGACAAGATGCTGAGAAATGAAATACCTCTGTAGTTGTCTACATTATTTATGTCACCTTTTTTATGAATTGGA
>CM060339.1:17670841-17683341 GCA_030674155.1 Stramonita haemastoma
GTGTGTGTGTGTGTGTGTGTCCATGTAGGTTCTATCTATCCGTATGTACTACACATATGCACACATGCATGCATTTGTGCACACAGATTTGCATGCTGTTGATCTGTCTGACTAAAAAGAAGAAGAAAAAAAAAGTAATGATGACATGATGATGATGATGATGATGATGATGAGATGTGATGATGATGATGATGAGATGATAACAATAATAAAGAATGATAATATATAGAACTTCTATAGTGCTGAATCTTGTACAGCAACAAAAAACAAACCAAAGCCATGCAATTCAAATTTTTAACACGCACACACACACACACACACACACACACACACACACACACACACACACACACACACACACACACACACAGATCTTTCCCTTATTTCTACTCTTTTAGCTCCACATTGTACATGGGAAACTTACGTGATTCTCTAGGTAGTGATCACTTACCAATTATCATTATGTTATATGGGAGGCCAGCACATAATGAAAAAGTCAAAGATATAATTCCAAAATATAACTACAATAAAGCAAAATGGGACCTTTTCAATCTTTTCTAAAAGTATACGACACCAGCAGTATACAATCTGATGACATAGATACGTTTTATGACCAATTTACAAAACTCATTTTAAGAGCTGCAGATTTTTCTATTCCTAAATGTTCATCTGTGAAGTCTGATACACATGCAGGGAACATATGGTGGAATGAAGCCTGTGAAAATGCTGTTATAAAGAAAAAAGTAGCATTCAAAACATACTCACAAAATAAATCACAAGAATAAATCTATAGATTTGGTTGAATAACTAAGCTAAATAAAGCAATGGTTGAATAAAAGTTGATTTGAACAAGATAAACATTAATTCTGATAAGGCTGAAGCTTTTGTTAATATGTTTCTAATACCATGAGCAATACAAGTCTTTCACAGTCAGAAATTGCTTTTAGAAATAAAGAAATACCAAAAGATGTGTATAAAGATCCTTTTCCTGATAATACATCATTTATAAACGCGCCGATTACCGTGCCAGAACTTGAGGATGTCATTAGATCTCTTAGCAATAAGAAAACCTCAGTAGGAGTAGATGCTATTTCCAATCAAATGTTGAAACATTTACCAAAAACTTGGGTTATTTTACTACATAGATATTCCAACAGTGTGGATAGAAGGTAAACTACCTCTCATCTGGAAGCAGTCTATCATCGTGCCCATACTTAAACAAGGTAAATTAAAAAGTGATACAAGTAGTTACAGACCTGTGGCACTTACATCACATGTTGGGAAACTAATGGAAAAACTTATTTTGAACAGGCTGGTGTATTACTGTGATAAAAATAAAATCCTCCCTGTAAATCAAGCAGGATTTAGAAAAGAAAGATCAACTATGGCCACTTAGTAAAGCTGACTACTCAAATTAAGTATCAATTTGCTCGCAGAAAAAATATACTTGCCACTTTCTTTGATATTAACAAAGCGTATGACAAGGTTTGGCATGCTAGACTATTGTATAAATTAAAATGTATTGGATTGTCAGGTTCTATCTATTACTATCTGAAAAATGTTCTTACTGGAAGAACCATTCAGGCAAAAGTTGGAAATTCTTATTCCTCAAGTAGAATTTTACAAATGGGTATACCACAAGGTTCAGCGATTGCACCCTATTTATTTAATATTTTACTTTATGACCTCTCGGAGTCTGTATCGGACAATGTTGTTCTTGTTCAGTATGCTGATGACGTATGTATGTGGAAAAGAGTAACAATGAAAAGGATAACACCAAAAAGACATTCAAACATGTTAGAAAATTATATCAGCTTGAATTGGATAGGATTAATAGGTATATGGTAGATAATGGCTTAAGTCTTTCTACAGAAAAGACACAAATGATGCTTTTTAACAGTGGTGCTGATCCTCCTAACCTTCCTGTCTTTAAGATTGGTGATAAAGTTCTAGATTACAAACCTATGATAAAGTTTCTAGGTATTCACGCTTACTTCAAAGTTACATGGCATTGTCATATTGAATATACCTTGAACAAAGCCAGAAGAAGTCTGAATATTTTAAAGGCAATCAGTAGACAAGTATGGGCACAAAATTCATTAGTCTTAAAACATTTAGCATTATCTTGGTTCGTTCCAAACTAACATATGGTCAAGAATTATTTTTCAGTGCCCCTAAATATCTATTAAACAAAATTCAAAGTTTGGATTGTAAAGCCTTCCATATTGCTTTGGGAGTTCCATTTCATACGTCATCTTTAGGAACATACAGAGAACTAAAGTACTGCCTTTAGATGAATATCGTAATCTAGCCGTTTCGAAGTATATTTTGAGAAGTTCAACTATTGAAAACAATATTGCATTGGAAACTACAAGCACATCTGACTCAGATTTCCCAAAAAGAGCTAAAAATATTTCTTCTCTTGCTACAATTGGTACTTACACTGCTGGTCTTTCAAAGAGTCAAAAATCAATCTTAAAGAATGGCAAAATCTACACCTCCTTTATCACCTTGTCCAAATTGGGAACTTCAGAGGGCAAATTTTGATATCAATTATTTATCTTTAAAAAAAGAAGACAATGAGCTTATCTTGTTTCGTATGTAAAGGTGCATCTAGAGGACATATATCCTTCTCATGTTAAAGTTTACACTGATGGATCTCTTCTTGAAAATAAGGAAGCAGGGGCTGCTTTCTATATTCCTACTTGAAATGTTGAAAAATCCTTTTATATCAGCAAAAATCATTCCATTTTTACAGCTGAACTTACAGCTATTTTAATGGCTTTGTACTTTCCTGCTTGATTTTCCAAAACTGTTTTGCAGGTTTTGTTCTGTGTTGACTCGAAATCTGTTTTACAGTCACTTAGTAACTCAGAATCTAATGCTAGATAGGACCTAATAACTGAAATCAATCATTTAGTACACTTTCTAATTCTGAGAGGATCAAATGTTACTTTCTGCTGGGTTCCTTCTCACTGTGGTATTTATGGTAATGAAAAGGTTGACATAGCAGCCAAAACAGCAGCAAATCATTCTTGCTGTCCGACTGTAGTACATGTTCCGCTTTCTTTCGTGAGGGTTATGCACTGCTTCAAAATGTTTGCTGGAAACATGTTAAAAAGAAACAGGAAGAGGCTGGATATCCCCTGTATAATTATTCATATCTAGATTTTGAGAACATTCTTTGTACTCAGTACGGTTATCGAAAATCTTGTATCAGAAAAATTGTTACTCTCATTTACAGATTGAAACTAAATGCTTTTCGAGCAAAATTTGCAAAAAATTACAATGTATATGCGGTGAAAAACTTTCAAATATTCATGTTTTGTATCACTGTCCAGGTTTAAAAAAAGTTCCTACCATCATTTCAAAATAAGTCGCTACACGAGGTTCTTACGAATTCAAGGCTATTGTGTGAGATAGTGTTATCTCTGATGCGATCCCCAGTAGCTTCATTTTTGTAAAATATGACAATGCGTCTGTTACAGTATTGAAATCAGAATGATTCGCAAATGTTCAGTTTCTGCCTGTAGCATAGTTTTTTTTGTTGTTCTGAGGTTTGTTCTTTTTGTGTTTCTTTGCCTTGTTTGTATTGTTTGACATCAGTATCTTGCTTCTTTTTTTTTTTTTTTCCCTAGCACCAACATGCATCTCTTTACTTTGTAGCCCTCATCTCTCATCTTATCACCCACCCTTCCCCTCCACTCTCCCCGTCTAATATCACCTTAAGTGAACAGACGTAAAATTGAACACACACACACACACACACACACACACACACACACACACACCACACACCCACACACACACACACACACAACACACAACACACATGGTATCGTTAAATAAATTCATGGAGTTATATCAGCAAAAAAGACAGTTCTCCAAATGGATTCTACGTAGGAAGAGTGTGTTTGAAGATATTATCCATCGAAAGACTCATACAGATGTTGTCAGAGACAGAATACTCAAGGCATTGTTTTCCAGATTAAGACTAAATGCTTTTGTTACAAAATTCAACAAGAATGTTAAATGCTTATGTGGAGAGTATATTTCTAATGCTCATGTCATTCTTGATTGCCAGAATTTAAAACCTTTTTGCCCATCATTTCTAAGACTTCTATTGAAAAAGTTCTCTATGATGTAGACCTGATATTGCTAAAGGTTTACAGTCAAGTCCCATAGGGCGTTTGTTATGATTAACGAAGTTTTTGTTGTATTTTTTCATTCAATTTGTATTTTCATTAACTTATGTTGTTAAGTACATTCTTTTTGTTAATGTGATATATTTACCTGCGCGTGCACACACACACACACACACACACACACACACAACACACACACACACACCACACCACACCACACACACACACACAGAAACACACACACACACACACACCACACACACACAACACATACACACACACACACACACACACACACACACACACACACACACACACACACACACACACACACACACACACACACACACACACACACATATACGAAACCTACTGTGACTGTGGTCTTCCAGACGACAGCAGTTACCTGAGCAGCAGCCCTAACGTGTTCCCTTTGGCCACCAACGTCAACTTCTACAAGCAGTGTGTTCCCGATGGAACGTGTGACGTCATCTTCACCAGTATCGCCACGCATTGGTTGGACACCAGCGTCACCACGTAGGTGTAGATCCTTTGTTTAGGTAAACAGCAAGGCGTGTCCACATAGTGTAGATCCTTGTTAGTAAACGCAGGACAGGTCACCACATAGGTGTAGATCCTTTGTTTAGGTAACGCAAGTACAGCGTCACCGTAGGTGTAGATCCTTTGTTTAGTTCAACATCAAAACAGGTCACCAGAGGTGTAGCCTTTGTTTAGTAAACAGCGAGGACAAGAATATGCATGAATTTACAAGAATTCAGATTACAAGAATTACAAGAATTAACAGTTACAAGAATTACAAGAATTTATAACATATTACAGGAATGTACAAGAACTTACAAAAATTTACAATAATTACACAAATTTACAAGAATTACAACAATTTACATGAGTTTACATTAATGTACATGAATTACGAGAATTACTAGAATGACAAGATTTTACAAGAATTTAAAGAATTTACAAGGATTACAAGAATTACAAGAGTATATAAGAATTTACAGGAATGTACAAGAATTACTGAACTTACAAAAATTACAAGAATTTACAAGAATTACAAGAATTTACAAGAAATTGCAAGAATTACAAGAATTTACAAAAATTACAAGAATTGCAAGAATTACAAGAATTCACAAAAATTACAAAAAACATACAAGAATTTATACAAAAATTTACAAGATTACAAAGAATTTACAAGAATTACAAGAATTTACAGGAATTTACAAAAAGGTACAAGAATATACAAGAATTTACAAGAATTTATAAAAATGACAATAAATTACAAGAATTTACAAGAATTACAAAAATTTACAACAATTACAAGAATTCATAGAAATTTACAGGGATGTACAAGAATTTACAAAATTGTTCAAGAATTGCAACAATTTACAAGAATTACAATAATTATAAGAATTCATAAGAATTTACAGGAATGTACAAGAATTTGCAAAAATGTACAACAATTAAAAGAATTTACAAGAATTACAAGACTTTGAAAGAAATGCAAGAATTTACAAGAATAACAAGAACTTCCAAGAATTACAAGAATTTACAAGAATTACAATAATTTACAAGAATACAAGAATTTACAATAATGTAACAAATTGCAAGAATTTACAAGAAATTGCAAGAATTTCAAGAATTTACAAGAATTCAAGAATTACAAGAATTTACAAAAAATGCAAAAAATTAAAACAAAAAATTAAAATTACAAAAATCTTGAAGAATTTTCAAAAAATTACAAGAATTACAAGAATTTTCAGGAATTTATAAGAATTTACAATAACTTGCAAGAATTACAAAAAATGAGAGGAATTTACAAGATTTTACAAGAATATACAAGAATTTACAAAAATTACCAAAAAAATCAAGATTTACAAGAATTTACACGAATTACAAGAATTTATAAGAATTTACAGGAATGTTCAAGAATTTACAAAAATGTACAAGAATTGCAAGAATTTACAAGAATTCCAAGAATTGGCAAGAATTTTCAAGAATTTACTAGAATGACAATAATTTACAAGAATTACAAAAATTTTACAAGAGTTTACAAGAATTTTTTAAAATGTACAAGAATTCCAAGAATTTACAAGAATTACAAGATTTTACAGGAATTTCCAACAATTTACAAGAATGACAAGAATTTACAAGAATGACAGGAATTTACAAGGATTACAAAAATTTACAAGAATTTATAAGAATTTCCAGAAATGTACAAGAATTACAAGAGCTTTCAAGAATGACAAGAATCTACAAGAATTACAAGTTACAAGACTGTAAGAATTACAAGAATTTACAAGAAATTGCAAGAATTTCAAGAATTTACAAGAATTGCAAGAATTACAAGATATTACAAGAATTAGAAGAATTTTCAAAAATTGCAAAAAATACAATAACTATAAGAATATACAAGAATTCACAAGAATTACAAGAATCTCAAGAATTTCAAGAATTTACAAGGATTACAAGAATTAAAAAGAATTAATAAGAATTTTCAAGAATGTACAAGAATTTACAGGAAAGTACAAGAATTGCAAGAATTTACAGGAATTTCAGGAATTTACAAGAATTTACAAGAATTACAAGAATTTACTAGAATGACAAGATTTTACAAGAATTTAAAAGGATTACAACAATTTACAAGAATTGATAAGAATTTACAGGAATGTACAAGAATTACAAGGATTTACAAGAATTACACAAATTTACAAAGATTACAAGAATTTACAAGAATTTAAAAGAATTGTGAAAAAAATTGCAAAAATTACAAGAATTTGTGAGAATTACAAGAATTTACAAAATTTACAAAGATTACAAGAATTACAAGAATTTACGAAAATTTACAAGAATTTACCAAAAAAACTACAATAATTACAAGAATGTACAAGAATTTGCAAGAATTACAAAAATTACAATGATTTACAGGAATTTATAAGAATGTACAAGAATATACAATAATTGACAAGAATAACCAGAATTTACAAGAATTACCAGAATTTACAAGAATTACAAGAATTTATAACATATTACAGGAATGTACAAGGATTTACAAAAATGTACAAGAATTGTAAGAATTTACAAGAATTACAAGAACTACAAGAATTTATAAGAATTTACAGGAATAAAGAATTTACAAGAATTACAAGAATTTACAAGAATTACAAGAATCTACAAAAAGTTACAAGAATGAGAAGAATTTCCAAGAATTACAGGAATTTACAAGAGTTACAAGAATTTATAAGAATGTATAAGAATTTACAAGAATTGCAAGAATTACAAGAATTTACAAAAATTGCATAACTTACGAGAATTACAAGAATTTACAAAAATTTACAAGAACTTACAAAAATTTACAAGAATTACAAGAATTTACAAGTCAAATAGGTCTGCATGACTTAAATGGCAATAAATATTCTTAATCTGAATCTGAATCATACACACACACACACACACACACACACACACACACACACACACACACACACACACACACACACACACACACACACACACACAATGGCACACACACAAAAGGGTCAGGATATGATGTAATTTTGTGCTAAAAGAAGTCAAATTCCTTTGATTCTTTTTCCTGTGTTGATACATATTGGCAAGGCATTGTCAGACACTGAGAAGAAAAAAATTAATGGCAAAGTAGATAACGTTTTTGAGTTAAGATTATGACTTAAGATACTCCCTGGATCATACACCTTGTGACTTTTACCTCTTTCCCCATCTGAAGAAGTTCCTGACAGGAGGGAGTTTCAAGAGCTGAGCAGCCTCTGGAACAGTGGTTTACTTCAAAATGCCCTTGTAGCCTGCTTAAAAGCTTAAAGCTTTTGATAAGAATGCAGTCTTGGTTTTGTTTTGGGTTGTGTTTTTTTTTAGTTTGTTCATTTGGGGGTTTTGTTGTTGCTTGTTTGGGGTGGTTTTTTTGTTTGTTTTGTTTTTTGTTTTTGTTTTTTGTTGTTGTTTTTGTTTGGGGGGAGTATATACATTGTATCATCTGTTTCACTGTGTATAATAGTCTGTAAGGTCCTTTTTATTGCCTCATCTGTTGTGACGTTCTTGTCCTGCTGTTTCTTTCCACATCGCTCATGCAGATATTAGGCCTATCTCTGCCTCATCCATGCTTAGACTTGTCCTAACAGGGTTCAGCCATCAGGAGACGCCCAAGGGGTTGTTTCAATGACGTCAACTTTAAGAAACATAGATTGAACCAGTTTGTCACCAAAGAGGAACAAACAAAAGATATTACAGGTAGTTTACTTCAAGAATATTGCTTTCCATCATTTCCCCAGCCAAAGAAAAACATGTTGTGGGTTGTTTCAGTGATGTCAGCTTTAAAGATGATACTTATGACCAGTTTGCTACCAAGGAACAAACGAAATTCACATGAGTTGTTTCAGTGATGTCAAATAAAGACCATGGCTTTCACCAGTTTACCACCAAAGAACAAACGTTATTATGGGCTGTTTCAGTGATGTCAACTTTATGGACCATAGCTTTGACCACTTTGCCACCAAAAACGAGCATATTATGGGTTGTTTCGGTGACGTCAACTTTACAGACCATAGCTTTGACCAGTTAACCAGCAAAGAAGAGAAATCATGTCATATTTTGTTTCAGCGACGTCAACTTTAAGGACTATAGCCTTGACCAGTTTACCAGCAAAGAAAAAGAAATATCATGTTTTGTTTCAATGACGTCAACTTTAAGGACCATAACTTTGACCAGTCAGCCAACAAAGAAGAGAATCATATTATGGGTTGTTTCAGTGACGTCAACTTTAAGGATCACAGCTTTGACACTAGGCCAGCAAAGAATAACAAACATAACCATCATGGGTTGATTTGTGACGTCAACTTTAGGACCACAGCTTTGACCAGTTTGCCAGCAAAGAAGAAAAATCATAATTTTTATGGTTGTTAGTGACGTCAACTTTAATGACAGCAGCTTTGACCAGTTTGCCAGCAAAGAAGAAAAATATAATTTTTATGGGTTGTTTTAGTGACGTCAACTTTAAGGACTGCAGCTTTGACCACTTTCCCACAAAGAAAAACACACATATCATGTTTTGTTTCAGTGACGTCAACTTTAAGGACCACAGCTTTGACCAGTTTGCCAGCAAAGAGGAACAAGCCAAGCTGAACCAGCTGGCAGCACAAGACTGGCACAAGTTCATGGTGCTGAGAACACGAGAACTTAAACCTGGTGAGGGTTTGGGGTTTGGGTTGCTTTGGTTTTGGTTTTTTGTTTTGGTTTGGTTGTGGCTGGGGGGAGGGATAGGGATAGATAGATAGATAGATAGATAGATAGATAGATAGATAGATAGATAGATAGATAGATAGATAGATAGATAGATAGATAGATAGATAGATAGATAGATAGATAGATAGATAGATAGATAGATAGAAGTCGGATGTGCTGGACCTGACTTGTCGTGCCCTTAAAGGCAGTGCAATCGGAATCAGAATCACAATTCAGAAATTATTTATTGCCATAAAAGTCACATGGACTTATTGACACAACAAAATAAACTCAACATAATTCATCAATACGACATATTATTCACTGGTCAGCATGACTGAAACGATGTGCAGCAAAAACCACATAAAACCACCACAAAGCAAAACCATGTTGCATTCTATCTTATTTCAATTGTTCTCTTTTTTCAAAACAGGCACAAACATATTGAATAATTTCAGCTTGATGATTATCACTTAGAAAAAGATTGTTTAATTTGTCTATACCATTCCCATATTCTTTGACACCAGATTTCAGATTTAGCAATAAGTTTTTTCTTTGTTCAGTATATAAGATACACTCATCCAGTAAATGAAACCCGTCTTCTATTTTGTTGCAGTATTGACAAGTTCTGTTCTCTCTTGGTATATTCTTATATCTTCCTTTCTCTATCATCAAATCATGGCAACTTTACGAAATTTACAAAATGTTTTCCTACGGTTTTTGTTTCACAGTTAATATATTCTTTTTTCTATATTCTTTTTTTCTATATTCTTTAGTCACAGAATTATAAAAGTTGAAGTTTTGTGGACTCTTGTTTCTGGTTATTCCAAAATGTTATATATAAACTCTGAAGTTTTGTTTGTATTGCATGGCACAATCGGTGTACATCAAGTGTACTTTGGTTTTCCCATACATGTTTAAAACCCATTTTACAGAGAACATTTTTAACTGTGCTAATCAACGATCATATTCATTATTTTGATACATATAGTCATACAATATTTTAACATATATGAGTTTTTGTCTTTCTCTGTTACATGTATCCAAAAAGACATTAACTGACTAAGTATTTTGATAGTCAATGGAAATCGTCCAAGTTCTCCTAAAGTGGGTAATGCCATCGCTTTTTATGTATTCCCAAAGTTTGCTTACAAAAGTTTACATGAATATTTTCATAAAGATATTTTCTTGTTGTGCTTAATTTAAATAAATCGTGAAATGAAAGTCTGATTCGGCCATTGAAACAAAAGGGAAACCATACTTCTGCTCCATAAGTTAAGATGGGGGTTATCAATGAATCAAAAAAATGCATTATGATATTAGCCTTAACCCCTTGCCCATGAATTGCTTTTTTCAAAGCATGAGCTGCTTTATTGCTTTGCTTTGCCAAATATCCCTGGGTTGCTTGAAATTTCCCGTTCTGGTGAAATACTACACCCAGGTATTTATAAGTTTTAGTTGTTTCAATTAGATGTTCTCCACATTGGAAATAAATTGGAATCTGGGCGTTCAGAAACGAAAAAGAAGATCTATAAATTTCTTTTATTTTCTTGATCTGTTATTCTTTTTTCTGTTCTTTTTCATGCTCTTTCTTTCTGTTATTTTATTGTTGTCCATTCAGGAGGTATTCTGTTGGTGGTGAACCTGTTCACACAGTGTCCGGATGTGGTGGAAGTTGAGGACGCAGTAAAGAGGGACTCCCTGGTGGACATTTTCCTGGATCTAGAGACGGCCTGGGAGCAACTGAGAGATGAAGGCATCATTACCCAGGTTCTGTCACATGCCTAAACTATAGGGGGGGGGGGGGGGGGGGGCTCTCTCTCTTTCTCTCTCTGTACGTGTGTGTGTGTGTGTGGCGCGCGCGCGCGTGCGTGCGTGCGTGAGTGCGTGTGTATGTGTCTGTGTGTTTGTCTCTGTCTCTGTTTGCCTCTGTACGTGCTTCTCTGTGTTTTTCTCTCTGTCTCTGTCTCTGTCTCTGTCTCTGTCTCTCTCTCTCTCTCTCTCTCTCTCTCTCTCTCTCTCTCTCTCTCTCACACACACCACACACACACACACACACACACACACACACACACACACACACACACACACACAAACAAACAAACAAACAAACAAACAACAAATCATACGCAGACGTACAACCTAGAAAAGCACATAAATTGCTTTCCCTTTGGCAAGAGGAATGGAACACAGTCAACTTTTTTCCAGATTCATCATAACCTGAAGGAAGTCCTCCATCTGTGCGCCAAAAACAGAATGAAAGAAACAATGCTCACCAGGATACATACACAGACCACTCCCATATCACTCACGTTCATTTCCTCAAAGGCAGGGAATTCCTTTGCTGTTCAAATTCATTTAACGTCTTTTCACAAATTGTGATATTAGACGGGAGGGGGGGGGGGGGGAGTAGGTGGGTGTATGAGTGTCAGAAAAAGGGGTGTAGTTGGCAATGTATGGGAATAAAGAATTTCGGGAGTCAATACTTGCTAAGTAAATTATATTTGAAAAAAACACCTTTTTGTCACTAAACTATTGAGCTTTAAAAGGGCATATTCCCGTTTATTGGTAAATTCTCCATCAGCTATCTTTAACAATCTGTCACTATGTATGACTTTTTTAAATCGTTGATTCATAGTCCAGTTGGTTTGTTATTGTGATTGCTTTGAACTCTAAAGATGCTCTAATCGGATTTTTGTTTGTTTGTTTGCTTGTTTGTTTGTTTGTAAGGGTGGGGGGGGTTGTTGTTGTTGTTGTGTTGTTTTTGTTTTTTTGGGGGGGTAGTATTTTTCCTGTACTCGGTATTTGTATTCCTATTGTTGTTTATTTTTGTTTGGTTTTGGGGGGTGAGGGCTAGGAGATGTTGCTAATTGTAGCTGATTTTTCGCAGTTATTGTTGGGTATTCCCGTTCTTTTTCCATGCTGTGTTGCTTGTGATGTGCAAATAACCATCAAGCATCTGTTTCTGGAATATCGAGATGTCCAGGATGTTAGGCACAAGTATTTTACTGCACACACACTAAAGTTCCTTTTTTGCGATGCTCCACAGGTCACCATTTTTCACTTTCTGAGAGAATCGGATAT
>CM060339.1:17695841-17700841 GCA_030674155.1 Stramonita haemastoma
TGCATATCCATCGTTCATGTCAAATGTTTGCTGATGATACATCAATTCAATGTAACAACGATGATCCAAACCAGCTTGTGAATGATATGCAGACAGATGTCAATAAACTTATCGAATGGACAGAACTCAATCATATGTCTCTTAATTCTAATAAAACAAAATGTATGTTTATCACCACTCGGCTGAACAGACAATACTTGCGTTCTTCATTCACGCCAATATATATCCATGGACAGCAAATTGAAGTAGTCTCACACAAAGTATTAGGTGCAGTAATCGACAATGATTTGTCTTGGTCAGATCACTTAGCCGCATTAGGAAAACGAATCTTAGTAAAACTATATCAACTTAGAAAAATCAAAAATTTTCTAAATCTACAGTCACGAAAACTTTTCTTTCACGCCCATATTCTATCTCGTATAAATTATATTTCTACCTTATGGGATAGTGCAAGTGAGACAAACCTAAAGCATATAAACCGCCTACATAAAATGCCGTTAAACTAATCCGATTGAATCATAATACACTGACCACCACCAACTACAAAGAACTAGATATTCTTCCACTCAAAGACAGACTGTAGTTCAACAAGTATCAATGTATGTTCAATATATTAAACGGAAAAGACCCAAAGAAAATTGTGGAAAAATTTGCTGTCAATAAAAACAGGCCTCCCCAAATACTGTTTCTGCCCAGGCCCCATAATAATCTCTATAAATCAAGCCTTGCTTATTCAGGAAGAACACTGTGGAATAAACTGCCTCCTTTTCGAAAATCAGTTCCTTCAAAACAAATGTTTAAAAAAAATTTTGAAGAAACATCTGATGGACAAATTTTAATTGTAAGTCCCTGTTCGATACTACCTCACATTTGGCTGCTTGTTGTTATTCAGACTCATGTTATTTTGTATTTTTATCATTTGTGTGTATGACGTGAGCTTATGTTGTACTGTCTTGGGTTTGTTTTTTGTTTTTTATTTTGAGAGATTTGTTGGAAGGAAATCCTCATTTATTTGAGTTTTTTCGACAAAGGTTGATGTTTGTCTTTGAATGTTTTAGAAGTCAATTTTCTTGATTTTTTTCTGTGAGGGCAGGATGAAAAAGTTGTGTAAACTTTATCTTTTACCCTCAATAAAGATCATTTTGATTTGACTTGACTTGACTTGACTTGACTTGACTTACACACACACACACACACACACACACACACACACACACACACACACACACACACACACACACACACACACACACACACACACACACACACACACACACACATGCTTATGTTGTACTGTCTTGGGTTTGTTTTTTGTTGTGTTTTTATCTTGAGAGATTTGTTGGAAAGTAGTCCTCATTTATTTTAGTTTTTCAACAAAGGTTGACATTTGTCTTTGAATGTTTTAGAAGTCAATTTACATGATTTTTTTGTGAGGGCAGGATGAAAAAAAGTTGTGTAAACTTAATCTTTTACCCTCAATAAAGATCATTTTGACTTGACTTGACTTGACTTGACTTGACTTGACATACACACACACACACACACACACACACACACACACACACACACACACACACACACACACACACACACACACACACACACACACACTCACTCACTCACTCACCCACTCACAAATGCACGCACACACTACACACATACACCAATGTAGGAATGCAACATTATTAAGACCACCGATTAGAAAAAACATATGAACTTATTATTTACCCCGCACGCGCACTCACACGCGCACGCGCACGCGCGTGCACTTACACAGACACAGACACAGACACAGACACAACACACACACACACACACACACACACACACACACACACACACACACACACACACACACACACACACACACACACACACACACACACACACACTATGTTATACAAAAATTAATTAGAAGAACTTGGACAAGAAAAGACGTAATTATTAACTTATTATGTATGTGTGTGTGTATGTATGTATGTATGTATGTATGTATGTATGTATGTATGTATGTATGTATGTATGTATGTATGTATGTATGTATGTATGTATGTATGTTTAGACACCATCCCTGAGGGAAAAAGATAATGATGGGTAGGCGCTGCGCTTGTGGCGACTTGCTCTCCCCGGGGAGATCGGCCCGAATTTCACGCAAAATCTGCTGTGACATATAGTAGTATAAAATAAAAAATGAAAATAAATAAAAAATGTATACATGTATGTAGGCCCTATAGGCTATTATATAGACACACGCAGAGACAATTAAAAATAATCAAAAGCCCAAAATAAGATACTTCATGAACATGTGTATGTGTGAACATACGCTGCCCCCCTCCTCCTCCCTCCCCTCCCCTCCTTGCTCGCGTGTGTGTGTAGGCCTATGTGTGCGTGTGTGTGTGCGTGCGTGCGTGCGTGTGCGTGTGCACGTGCACGCGTGCGTGTGTGCGTGCGTGTGTGTGTGTGTGTGTGTGTGTGTGTGTGTGTGTGTGTGTGTGTGTGTGTGCAGGTGAGTGCGCGCGCGCACGTGTCGCGCGCGCGCGCATGTGTGTGTGTGTGTGTGTGTGTGTGTGTGTGTGTGTGTGTGTGTGTGTGTGTGTAGCCTACATGCGCGCGCGTGCATGCGCGTGAGTGAGTGAGTGAATGAGTGAGTTTTACAGTACATTTTTTAAGTTCCTTTTATAGACGATTTTATTGTTATGGGCTGTCGTAATAATGTTGTAGTTTAATATTTTGGGTGGTGTTTTTTTTTTTTTTTTGCTTGGTTGTTTTTTGTTTGCTTGCTTGCTGTTTTCTTTTGATTTTCTGTTTGTTTGGGAGGGAGGGGGCGGAGGGATAAAGGAAGGCTGTTACAATGCAGAGTTTTTTGTTGTTGTTTTTGTGGGGTTTTTTTTATCATCTCTATGGCATGAAGGCAGGAACACGAACCCACACCTATAGGCTACCCATCCCTTACTACATAGTCTCATTCATTACTGACTATACATCAGAATAGGTTACTAAGATACCTTGTTGTTGTTGTTGTGTTAAATTAACTTCCCAGCGGAGATTTCCGATTTAGGGACTGGGATACCTTGTTGTTACGATTGTTTATGTCAGAGAAGAGATTTTCGATTGAAGGACTGGATTAGGAGGATATCAACGGCAATATTCATTATTATTAGGCCTATTATTACCTTATCATTAGGCCTATTATTGTCTTATTATTAGGCCTATCATTACATTAGGCTATTATTTGGCCCATGGATGGCTGATCACGTGATGCGTACGTCATTGCTAATGGCCGTGTTTACATCTTGTTTCAACTGACGTTTCAAACAGAAAAATCAATCGTTTGAAGAAATGGATTATTCAGTGTTCTCTTAAGTACAGTTGAAGTTGGGGAGGGGGGGGGGGTAAACTTTGCTTTTGCTAGACACTGCAAAAAATGGAAGGAAACTGACCGATGGATGGGAATCAGTGCCATGTCTGAACCGAGGATCGCAACATTCTAACATGTGGAGTTTCCTCGTCTGCTTCACTGCCAACATCGACACGTACTAAGGGTGTTTTGCTGAGCAAGAAAACTCATACACAGCTCAAACATGAAACAATATCAGGTTGTGTGCGAAAAAAGAAGTTGGGAAAGGTCAGATCAGAACCATGTGGTGACTGTCAGTGTCACCAGCAGTAGTTCCCAGTGTAAACAAACTTTTTGCTTTAGCCGTTTAGGACAGGCCAAAGAAAGCATGTGGACTGTAGTTAATAATAAATGATCTGAGTGTAAAATTCAGTTCAATTCAAACACTTTATTTTTTCACAAACAAGGGAATTCGCATAAATGTGCAAACATCTGTGAGCCAGCTGTACAGTTTCCTAAGAGGGGATGGAGAGCACAACCCCAAACATTTTTACTGGTGAGTCTAAAAATATGAATGATTGAACCTAAAATGTGTGTGTGTGTGTGTGTGTGTGTGTGTGTGTGTTGTGTGTGGTGGTTGAAGGCAAATCAAAGGGATCTTGATTGAGGGCAAAAGATTAAGTTTACACAACTTTTTCCATCCTACACACAAACACACACACACACACACACACACACACACACACACACACACACACACACACACACACACACACACACACACACACACACACACACAAGAAAATTGGCTTGTAATAAAAGAAGCAAATATGATAAAAGCAAACAAAAGACAATGTTAATCTGTGTGAAAAAGAACAAAAATGAAACAAAGAGAAGTAAGTCAAGTCAAGTCAAGTCAAGTCAAAATGATCTTTATTGAGGGTAAAAGATTAAGTTTACACAACTTTTTTTCATCCTGCCCTCACAAAAAAATCAAGAAAATTGACTTCTAAAACAATCAAAGACAAATATCAACCTTGGTTGAAACTAAAATAAAATGAGATTTTCACCCAAACAGAATCTCACAAGATAACAACTCAAGACAGTAACATACTCAAGTCATACATACAAAAAAATAGAAATACAAAATAACATGGGTATGAATAACAACAAAGCAGCCAAATGTGTCAAACATAAGGGTGGACTTATAATTTGTCCATCAGATGTTTCTTCAAAAGTTTCTTAAACATTTGTTTTGAAGGAATTGATTTTAGAAAGGAAGGCAGTTTATTCCACAATGTTCTTCCTGAATAAGCAAGGCTTGATTTATAGAGATTGTTATGGGGCCTGGGCAAAAACAGTCTATGGGTAGGCCTGTTTTTATTGACAGCAAATTTTTCAACGATTTTCTTTGGGGCTTTCCTGTTTAATATATTGTACATACATCTATACTTGTTGAACTGCAGTCTGTCTTTGAGTGGAAGAATATCTAGTTCTTTGTAGTTGGTGGTGGTCAGTGTATTAGGATTCAATCGGATTAGTTTCACAGCTCTTTTGTGCAGGCGGTTTATGTGCTTTAGGTTTGTTTCGCTTGCACTATCCCATAAGGTAGAGACATAATTTATAAGAGATAGAATATGGGCGTGAAAGAATAGTTTTTGTG
>CM060339.1:17705841-17733341 GCA_030674155.1 Stramonita haemastoma
GATATTTTCAACGCGTGTGTGTCTGCAGTCAAGAGGGGGGAGATTGCACTGGCCTTGAAGTTGGTGTACCGCACGTCTCGCTCCACCCGCTTTGCTGACAGCAAGAGCCCCTTGCTGAACCACGCCTGGCAACACCTTTTGGCAGAGGTGTTGGCAACTCAGCGCGATGCGACCACAGCGATGGATATGCTGGCTCAGGCTGAGACAGACCAACGTTTTGATGGAGAGAAAGCGCTGATGAACGACCTGGTACACACTGTCCTGACTGTGGAGGTACCGCCTTCACAAACCCCTGCACTTCAGAAAGTGCTACAGTGGTGCCAGAGGGAGGGACTCTACTCTTTTGGGTTTGATATCGCTTTGAGTGCAGGGAATGTTGAGGAGGCCTATGCCATCCTGACTGCCGTGAGCTCTGTGAGCCAAGATCATGTGTTGATGCTGCAAGACATCGCCTCACAGTCACAGCATGTGACCCATGCCGAGTCTTTTGTTCAGTTGTGTTTTCAGAGAGGCAGAGTAGAATTCGCATTTGCGTTGGCAGCAAAGTTGCGGTTATGGTCAGTGATTGAGGACAGAGTTGAAGAAGACACACCGCCAATGCCGTTGTTGAGAAGTGCTCTGACAGAATGTGTTCTGGGGGAGAAGTGGGATATAGTGCAAAGATTCTCCGTCACCTGTCAGAGCAAGATGTCAGAGAAGAGCTCCTGGCCATTCCCAAAGCCTTTGACGTCAGCGCTGTCATTGATGTGCTGGTGGAGCGCTGCTTCCTTCCTGTGGCACTGCAGCTGGCCTGTTCCTCTGGGATGCCTGGCAGAGCAGCCCACATCATCCAGGACACAGGCTTCGTCATGGATCCTGCTCTGTCTGCCTCTACCACCAACGCTTGCTTTGACAGCCACTGCAGTCCTGAGGAGTTTCTGGTGAAAGGCTGGGACAGGAATATGTTGCAGCATGTTCTGGAGGCTCCAAGGAGGAAGCCTTTCTCTCCCAACCAGTGGCGATGTGTCCTCAACTTTCTGGGTGCTTCACTGCCCAGGGGAGCTCTTCTGGAGCTTATGAAAAGAGCAATAAAGGAAGATGCTGAGTGTCTGGACCAGTTTATCGATCAAGGCGTAAACAATGAGCTCATGGAGGCTTTGTTGACGCTTGATCGTAAGAAATATCTCAGTGACAACCATTTGAACTGTGTGGTTAAACTGCTCTACAAAGAAGCTGGAGATGATTTCAAAGACGCAAAGAAAAGCGTGGTTTCAGCAGAAAAGACCAAAAACTCAAGTGGGTCAGATGCAAGTCCAAGAAATCCTGGTGAAAGCTCTTCATCAGAGCAAAGTCCACATTGCCAAAGAGGAGAGAAGTCTGTTCTTGAGGATGACGTGGACTGGACAACATTCGTGCCTCGTGTTCAAGACGTTCCGGTTTCCTCCTGGTGGTACGTGCTGCAAGCAGCTCAGACTGCAAGGAAGAGTCCACACATACGCCAGCTGGCCATGCGGGCAGCTCAGGAAGGGCGATGGAACTGCCTGATCTGCCTGTCCATCTACGGTCTTCACCAGCACCCTCTGGACCTGCTCCTCTCACTCCTGCACCACCACCCGGAGAGACTAGTGCTGAGCTGCCTGAAACACGGGGAACGGTGGGTTATCCATCAAGACACTCACTGCTGCCGGGAAGGCTGGAAAGTGTTTGGTCAGCACATCGACATCTGGAATCTCCATTCCCGAGACTTGCTGGAGGAGAGGCATAAACTGATCTTTCTGGGCCGAGCGCTGGCCACAGATGACTGGAACACAGTGATGACCTTCACCTCACTGGACCTTCCTCTGCCAGCACGGAGACTCATCTTCCAGAAAGCCATGGAGCGGAAAGAATGGACGCTGGCCAAGGAGATGTTCCACCACCTCCCAGACAAAGCAGACCCAGGCATCTTCCAAATGGCCCTGGAAAAACTGGACAAGACGTCAGAGCAGCTCTACGGGTGGATGGTCGAGAGCGGTTTGAGCAACGCCTACCTTGCCCCTGAAATGTTCACCAGAGTCTTGAAATACTTGGACCAGAAGGAAGCCAACAGGTGCAGGGAGAACCTGCCAGAGCCACACCATTCTTTCTGGAAGCAGTTTTTTCCCAAACCTAAACCCAAGCCCAAATCGTCGGGAGATTTTCAGCGTCCTAAGCCCGCGGTGACAGAGGAGAACAAGGGTAGCATCACCTCCACCTGGGGTAGAGAGGTGCAGAAAGCAGCGGTGAAAGGAGACTGGCAGCTGGTGATGAAGACGTACGAGGGAGGGATGGGGGAGGGGGTGAAGATGGCGGTGGTGCAGGAGGCCCTGAGCCAGGGTCAGTGGTCGGTGCTGACAGCGCTAACACGCAGAGATGCTGAGGTGGATTTGTGGTATCCCCAGTGGGCTGACAGGGTGAGTGCTGATTTATTGATTTTTTTTTTTTACCTCTGCCTTTTTTTTCTGACTGTCTTGTCTTTAGTTTGTCTGTCTGCCTGGGTCACTTGCTTCTCTTTTTTTGTTTTATTCCTCATTTGATCTATAGATCTATCTGTCCATCTAATTGCCACCCCCCCCCCCCCCCCCCTTTCTCTCAGCTTCTCTGTCTCTGTCTATCTGTCTGTTTGTCTGTCTGTCTGTCTGTCTCTGTCTCTATCTTCTCTCTCTCTTCTCTCTCTCTCTCTCTCTCTCTCTCTCTCTCTCTCTCTCTCTCTCTCTCTCTCTCTCTCTCTCTCTCTCTCTCTCTCTCTCTCTCTCTCTCTCTCTCTCTCTCTCTCTGCATTCTTAAGTTTTGGACAACTTATGATCATGAATCTAGATCATTAGATGAATAAGCAATGTGTCATAAAGTTGAATGATGAATTGATGTGTATGAATGACAGGCTTGTAATTATGTGTTCGTAATGTGTACATGTATGCATACATGTGTGTGTGCCTACATGTGCGTCTGTCTGTCTGTGTGAGTGTAGGTATGTATACATAATGTATCATTGTATGCATCAGTAGGTGCATGTGTGTTCATGACTACATGTGTGTGTGTGTGTGTGTGCGCACACACACGTGTTTGCGTATGTGTGTGTGTTTGTGTGCCTTCTTATTTGTCAAAGTAAACACTCAGACAGCAACCATCATTGTCTGTCATGAGTGAAAATGCATTCAGCTGCCTTTAAGCTCCTGACAATTCAGACCCAGCGCATCCAACTACGGCATGGGAGAGATTTATATTTGAAGTCTTTCTGGAGAAAAGGCAGGAGAGTGGACCAAGAAGGCAGAAAAATGAGAAAATAAACAAGGAGATGACAGGAAGTAAAGGAGCAAGGCAGAGACAAAGAGATGGATAGAAAAGAGGGAACTAGCACAGAATTTCCGTAAGGTGGGGATGTCATTTATACTGATACAGTGATAGGTCCCAGGCATTGCCACAGGAGGTGTCAGTATGTGAGTGCCTGTATCATACATGCATGCTTAGCTTATTCTTTAACTGATTGATTGACACCATTCCAATAAACTCCTCAACTGGCTGTTCATATCAGTCAGGCTGTCACTTGGTAACTGTCCAGAACATTCTAGCTGACTGTTCATATCAATCAGTCTATCACTTCATAACTGTCCAGAACATTCTAGCTGACTGTTCATATCAATCAGTCTATCACTTCATAACTGTCCAGAACATTCTAGCTGACTGTTCATATCAATCAGTCTGTCACTTGGTAACTGTCCAGAACATTTTAGCTGACTGTTCATATTAATCAGTCTATCACTTCATAACTGTCCAGAACATTCTAGCTGACTGTTCATATATCAATTCAATCAGTCTGTCACTTGGTAACTGTCCAGAACATTCTAGCTGACTGTTCATATCAATCAGTCTATCACTTCATAACTGTCCAGAACATTCTAGCTGACTGTTCATATCAATCAGTCTGTCACTTGGTAACTGTTCAGAACATTCTAGCTGACTGTTCATATCAATCAGTCTGTCACATGGTAACTGTCCAGAACATTCTAGCTGACTGTTCATATCAATCAGTCTGTCACATGGCAATTTGACAATGTTTGGCATCAGGCTCTACTTGTAAAGTTAAATAAGATAGGCATAACTGGTAAAACCTTTAATGTCATTAACAGCATGTATACAAACGCAACAATCCTTGTAAAAATAAAAGGAAGTTACACAGAAGAAATTGTTGTAAAAAGGGGGGTACATCAAGGCAGCACACTAAGTCCTACATTATTTAATGTTTACATAAATGATATTGTTCAGGTCCTTGATGAAAAAGATTCACCGTATATTACTGCAGAAGATAAAATTCCATGTTTGCTCTATGCAGATGACTTAGCACTGTTATCAACAACCAAACTAGGACTGCAAACTAAACTAGATAGATTAAATGGTTACTGTTCCAAATGGGGACTAAAAGTAAACAAAGCAAAAACAAAAGTAGTAGTTTTCACCAAATCACCCCCTAAAATTCCAATTCATTTCCAATGTGGAGAACATCTAATTGAAACAACTAAAACTTATAAATACCTGGGTGTAGTATTTCACCAGAACGGGAAGTTTCAAGCAACTCAGGAACATTTGGCAAAGCAAAGCAATAAAGCAGCTCATGCTTTGAAAAAAGCAATTCATGGGCAAGGGGTTAAGGCTAATATCACAATGCAGTTATTTGATTCATTGATAACCCCCATCTTAACTTATGGAGCAGAAGTATGGTTTCCTTTTTGTTTCAATGGCCAATCAGACTTTCATATTCAAGATTTATTTAAATTAAGCACAACAAGAAAATATCTTTATGAAAATATTCATGTAAACTTTTGTAAGCAAACTTTGGGAATACATAAAAAAGCGATGGCATTACCCACTTTAGGAGAACTTGGACGATTTCCATTGACTATCAAAATACTTAGTCAGTTAATGTCTTTTTGGATACATGTAACAGAGAAAGACAAAAACTCATATGTTAAAATATTGTATGATTATATGTATCAAAATAATGAATATGATCGGTGGATTAGCACAGTTAAAAATGTTCTGTGTAAAATTGGTTTTAAACATGTATGGGAAAACCAAAGTACACTTGATGTACACCGATTGTGCCATGCAATACAAACAAAACTGGAGAGTTTATATAAAACATTTTGGATTAACCAGAAACAAGAGTCCACAAAACTTAACTTTTATAATTTTGTGACTAAAGAATATAGACTAGAACCATATCTGATTAACTGTGAAAACAAAAACCATAGGAAAACATTTTGTAAATTTCGTACAAGTTGCCATGATTTAATGATAGAAAAAGGAAGATATAAGAATATACCAAGAGAGAACAGAACTTGTCAATACTGCAACAAAATAGAAGACGAGTTTCATTTACTTGATGAGTGTATCTTATATACTGAACAAAGAAAACAAATATTGGTAAATCTGAAATCTGATGTCAAAGAATATAAGAATGGTATAGACAAATTAAGCAATGTTTTAGTAACTGATAATCATCAAGCTGAAATAATTCAATATGTTTGTTCCTGTTTTGAAAAAAGAGAACAATTGAAATAAGATAGAATGCAACATGGTTTTGCTTTGTGGTGGTTTGGGGTGTTTTTTTGCCTGCACATCATTTCAGTCATGCTGACCAGTGAATAGTATGTTGTATTGATGAATATGTTGAGTTTATTTTGTTGTGTCAATAAGTCCATGTGACTTTAATGGCAATAAATAATTTCTGATTCTGATTCTGATTCATGGTAACTGTTCAGAACATTCTAGCTGACTGTTCATATCAATCAGTCTGTCACATGGTAACTGTCCAGAACATTCTAGCTGACTGTTCATATCAATCAGTCTATCACTTCATAACTGTCCAGAACATTCTAGCTGACTGTTCATATCAATCAGTCTATCACTTCATAACTGTCCAGAACATTCTAGCTGACTGTTCATATCAATCAGTCTGTCACTTGGTAACTGTTCAGAACATTGTGGTCTCAGGTTCTGAAAGAGGCAGTGGAGCAAGGAGCTTGGTCCTGTGTGGAGGCGCTAGTGGAGAGAGGATGCAGAACAGAGGATGCCCAGTGGCTGTTCCCTCACGCAGTGGGGATGAACAAGTGGGCGGTGTTGATGAGGCTCCTGCTGCACACACTCCCTGCCCACCTCAGGGAAGAAGCGCTGAGAACTGCCGCACAGAAGAACGAGTGGACTTTTGTTGTGGTGAGGGTTGTTCATTGCCTGTTTGTGTGTATGTTTGTGGGGGTGCCTGGGGGTGGGGGGGGGGGGTGCTGGGGGGAAGGTTGTTTTTTCATTCTTCAGTTAGGGTTTGAAGGTTTACCGATGGTTAGAATTTTGCATATGCAACCAGTTCCTCCCCCCCCCCTCCGATTAGTTAGTTGCAGTCCAACATTAGGGATATATTTTGTTTGTTTGCATCCTTGCTTGTTTTATTTGTTTGTGAAGGAAGGCGATGGTATTTGTGGGCTGGGGTAACTTTGTAATTAGATCAAAGCCTCTGTGGAAGCGAAGTACCAAGACCTAAATATATATATATATAAATATATTTATATATTATATATATGTATATGTCAAAATGGCTTGTTTTGTGCCTTGAGATGTTGTACGGAGACTGTCTTTATCCATGATAATCTTTTAGCATGGCAACCTGTATTCTCCACCCCGAAGGAGAAAAATTCATGTGAAGTCGAGAGTATGGCTGCCTTTAAGGCAAGGTACTTAAAAACAGCCACACAGGCAAACTTCTCACCCAGCATATCATACGTTTGGTCTCAAAGTGATTCCCAGGTGTGATGAGGAAGTCAGAGTGCATAATATTCCAGGTGACCTACAGGGGAAGGGCAGGTATTTGAGGAACGCCTGACAGTACCAACATTTTGTTGAATCACAATCTGATGGTAACCAAGAGTTAAGGTTGGAATCAGCTGTCAGTTTCCCCACTTTCAGCTCCCCTCAGCTGCTAATTAATCCATCCCATCCCATCCCAGGTGGGGCTAGCTGGTGCTGTTTATAGCAGGAACTGACCACACCTGGACTATCTATCTATCTATCTATCTATCTATCTATCTATCTATCTATCTATCTATCTATAGATAGATGGATAGATAGATAGATAGATAGATAGATAGATAGATAGATAGATAGATAGATAGATAGATAGATAGAGAGAGAGAGAGAGAGAGATAGAGAGATAGATAGATAGATATAGATATATGTATATATCTATATATATATATGAAGGAAAGTGGCAGGATGGTTAAGACGTTCGCTTCCCAACAATTAAACCGTGAGGTTCTGGGTTTGTACCCAGCCTCGCCCTTTCTTCCCAGTTTGACGAAAAAATAGAACTGAATCTCAAAGTCATTCAGATGAGACTATAAAGTATAAACCGAGGCCCCGTGTGCGAACACACAGAGAACACCTTGCACACACATTAAAACCCCGTTCCACTTTTTGGAAGAGCAGGCCATCGTGTCCAGGTAGGAGCGGATGACAAAATTATATAAAAAAAAAGAAAACCAGCATGCACACAGGTGTCGTGTTTAGACACCATCCCGGAGGAAAAATCGGGGTGTTGGAGTCCCAGGGCGGCTCGGGGCTATATATGGCAATGTTCTGGTGGCTCCTGCGACGGTACTGGAACCATCTGTATCGGTCATTGCTTTTCCAGTGGATCATACCAGTGGCGTGGAGAGGGGGGGGTCTGCTGCATGGGTAACAGTTTGCCCTCCATACTTACCCAGGCTTTGCACTCTAAAGACTAGGGTGCAACTCCATAGTCATCCGAGACTGATGGGTGCCTACTACTACTACTACTACTACTATATATGTGTGTGTGTATGTATGTATGTATGTTTGTATGTATGTAATGTATGTATGTATGTATGTATGTAATGTATGTATGTATGTATGTATGTATCAGGGTTCGCGATAACCGGTAATTGTCGGTATTTTACTGATTGTAAACAGGGAATACCGAAAATTTTCGAAGCAGCCGGTACCGCGTACCGATTCTGTTTGCCTGTGACCGATTAGATTTCCGTCTAAAAAAAAAAGTCTGAAATGACATTTTCTGACAGTCTGTCATGCGCCTGTACTGTGCTTACGCACCTACCCCTTCCTACCACCACCCCTTCGGACGAACATCTTTGGCGCCAGCATGATTAGCCTAGCACGCAGAACAGCAAGCTTTACTGTGAAAGAATAGAGCTTCGCGCTCTTCTCGGCATGACAGTAACTTCCATTCACAATGAGTAAATGGGGCTTAGATTTATTTAATCTTTATTCTTTTAATCTTTTATATCGAGGATAATGGAATAAGCACTCCTGTGCTTTTTTACATCCAGTCCCCATGTGTATGCAGTTTTGTAAATGTCATCTGTTCCCACGGGCACAGGATGGCCTGCTCTTACGAAAAGCGAAAAGCGGAGGGTCTTTGACTATGAATTTGCGCGTTGCTTTGAGAGAGAAAAGTCGAAAACTAAATCTAAATTGAACGAAAGATCTAGATGAGCGCTAAGCATAGAAACAAGAAAGAAGAATATAAGTCTCACGAATGATGCCATGCAAAACAACAGACTGACACGGACAGTGGCACAGGCGCTAGAAAAAAAATCCTGTTTCCTGCGTGGCTTCGTGCCCAAGAAGCGAGTGGCAGCAGCACGGCAGTCAAAGTCTGAGAGATTTGCGTTCAATTTAGATTTAGTTTTGCTGCCGAACAATCCCCCCCTCCCCCACCCCCTCACTGAATAATTTCGTTTTGTTCACAGTACGTACCGGATTTTATTTTCTGGGGACCGATTTTGGGGGAGTTGGTCAAGATATCTCTGAAATGGCAACTCGCAGTACTGGTTTTAAAAAATCCTAGCGCGAACCCTGTGTATGTGTGTATGTAATGTACGTATGTACCATTGTATATTTCTTATGCATACACAGGATTGCACCCTCTACCTGGCCCAGACCTTTCCACAAGATCTTCACCTTGACCTGAAGAAAGCAGTGTTAAAATCTATGACCCAGATGATCTCTGCCACACAACCATCTTCACCTCCAGGGGCAACGACCTTTGGCCTTCAACTGTTCTCTGCTGTCAAGGTTCCAGATGAAGGTCAAGGTGAAGGTAACACTAGAGGATGTGGTGGGCAGGGAGAGGAGGAGGAATGGAGGACTGAAGATGGAACAACGCCACTTCAGATGGCTGCAGGGTAAGTTGTGTGTCTTTTTGATAGCAGTAGCAAAAGCAGCAGCAGTAGAAGTAGTGGTCATATTAATAGTGCCAGCAGCAGGAGTAGTAGTGGCAGCAGTATCAGTAGTAGTTGTAGTTGTAGCAGCAGTAGAATAGCAAAAGTATGCATGTATTGTCGGTATAGTGTATGTATGAATGCACAATATCTATTATCAAACATCTAAGGATAATCAGTATCAAATCTAGTTACAATGGGCCAACCAACCAACCAGCCTGTTAAGCAACCAGCCTATCAACCAACCAGTCAACCAAGTAATCAACCAGCCAGCCTTTGCGCTCACAAGCAAATCAATCAACCAAACCAACCAACCATCCAAGCAATCATTCAAACCAACCAACCACCTTGTGGAAATTCTGTGCAAAAAGTTTCCCTCTCTCTCTCTCTCTCTCTCTCTCTCTCTCTCTCTCTCTCTCTCTCTCTCTCTCTCTCTCTTCTCTTCTCTCTCTCTCTCTCTCTAGGGACGGATAGCCTATTTGGTCAGAACATTGCACTGGCAATTTGATGACCCGGCTTCGATTCGGGTCGAGGAGATTTTTCTTCCTGAAGTTAACATCAGTGCTGACTCCACTCTCGTCCCACAAAAGTCCTTCAGATGAGACTTTCAACCGAGGACCCGTGTGCAACGCAGGAGACATCTTGCGCACCGTTAAATCCTGTTCCATATTCATAACGATAGCCATTGTGTGACCGGTGGGAAAAGATGATATTTACATAACTGCATATACAAAGGACTGATAAAAAAAAGCATAAGAGTGTTAATCATTATCCTCGATATAAAAGAATAAATTAAATCAAATCAAATCAAATCTCTCTCTGTTTTCGTCTTTTTCCTTACCTCTCTGTCATCTCTCTTACTTACTTTCTGCCTTCCCAGTCCACTCTCCTGCCTTTCAGAGCATAGAATTCTCCGCGTTTCCGTGGATTTCTGATTTTTTTTTAGCAGATTTCCGCTGAAAAAAAAAGTTCCTCAAAAAAATCTGGGGGAAAAAAAACCGAACACTGGATGATATTCTCAAATGGTTTGAATGTCGACAAAGGGTTCAGTTCTCACTCACTTGACTGGGTAGCTAAAGCCGATAGCCTAGGCTAGGCTAGCCTAAAGGCCGAGTGCAAAATTAAAAAATGACTCTCATATGGGGAGACGATCGTCAATCGGACTCATGCTTATGACGACAGAGAATGCAAAAATGCATGGAAATGGGAGTGGGTGGATGGTGAAGTTCAAGGTTGGGGATCAGAAAAGTGCGGATTGGCAAGCACATTCGCAAACTGGATGCTGCAGGCAAAGTGTTTCGCGAAGCTTGCCAGTGCGACATCCTCTATGCTAGCCGTGGCTGCAGAGCACTTGAAGACCATTTGCAAACGGCAAAGCACAAGGTGATCGACTCCATCCGCGGGAATATGC
Source organism: Stramonita haemastoma (assembly GCA_030674155.1). Taxonomy (NCBI): domain Eukaryota; kingdom Metazoa; phylum Mollusca; class Gastropoda; order Neogastropoda; family Muricidae; genus Stramonita; species Stramonita haemastoma. Next base: position 17,716,498 of record CM060339.1, read on the forward strand.
ATTGCTTGTATAATGCACTCCTGAGACTGACACTGAGAAAAATACTGCTGTGGACAACACTCAGGACATCCAAGCAGGGAAGAAAACACAGTTGAAGAAACAAGCTACATTATCCAGCTTCTTCAGAAAATGAGAAACAAAACAAGTGTACCCAACAGCAAACATAGGCATCACTACGTACACACACCCCTTTTTTAAATTCTGCAATTAGTTGCTGGATGTTTATGTCCTCATTTCTCTCACACACTGTTATTGTCTGTCTGTCTATCTGTCTGTCTGTCTGTCTTCTCTTCGACTGAGCTTCTTAACGGGCCCCGTACCGATACTCGCTAGACATCTTGCGCCTTAAATCCTGTTCTCCTTTTCGTTGAATAGCCATCTTCTGTGCCATGGAAGACTTTAAACAATGCCCACGTGGGACTACGCAGAACATCTGCGCACATTAAATCCTGTTCCCTTTATCGTAATAAAGAATATCGATATCCAGTGACAGATACTTTCAACTGCTACACCGACTGGATGTAAGCACAAGATGCTCTATCCTCTTCCTCTTAAAATCTCTCTCTCTCTCCTTCTTCTCTGTCATTTTTCCATTAACCATCATAGTCAACACACAAACTTATGTTACCGCTACCCAGAACAGATCTTTTTAAAACAAGTTTGACATATTCTGGAGGTTCTTTAGTTTATGGAAGGTCTAAAGATCTGAGTCTGTCTCTCTCTCTCTCTTCTCTCTGTCTCTGTCTCTGTCTCTCACTCACTCACACACACACACACACACACACACACACACACACACACACACACACACACACACACACACACATGCCTCCACATTGCACAAAATGGTACCTGGAGAGGCCTCCAAATTGCCATTAAAATGCTCAAAATCGTTTCGCGGGCTTCCCCGACCCAGCGGCTTTGCCTGCACCCCGGCCTAACGCCTGACCGGGTATTTCCTCTTTTTTTCTCTGCCAATTCTACGCTCTGGCCTTTATTTAAACAAATTGTTCAAAAAATATTCTGTTTTCATGATATGACATCTTTCCTGTGTTCTTTTGTTCTGGCGACCAGATAGTGAGACTTACACACTGGGGTGGGCACAGGATGTCCATTCTGCAGTGGTATTTACCCATGTGTCACTTTTTATGTATATTTTTGTACTTTAAAATGTTTCTTATCTGTTTTAACTTTTTTTTTTAACCTGGAGGTGAAAATCTAAGTGGAATGGCTGGTGTCCTCAGCACAGCCTGGTTTATCAGCCTTAAGAAATGAAATGATTTAGGTCTTGTGTCATTTAATGGGAGGGGGGGGGGGGTCGTTCAGATGGAGTGTTAGATATTTGAAGGTATTGGGAGGTGTTTGTTTTCAAATTAAAGTGAAAGCTGCATGGAGCCACAGAAACTGAATGAGGTGACAGCCCTGATATGGCTTTCATGGTCAGTAGGCTATAAGCAATATGGTGTAATTGGTATAAACCAACAAACCAACCCACCTCCCTCAAATCCTTTCTGTATGTTTCAGATTGGGACTGTGGCAGGAGTGCCAAGTTTTGCTTCACTGTGGCGTAAACAGAACCCTTCCCCCACTCCCTCCCACCCTGAGGACGTCATGCTCTTAGCGGTACGCGCCAACGAACCTGACGTCATTCACCTGCTGCTGGACTCTGATGTCAAGTGTGACATCAGGCCTGACATGACCGATCGAGTCCTTCAGGAACTTCTGTTGACACCGACGCTTGAACTGAAGGCTGATTTGTCTCTGCTTCACAAGCTGCTGGAGAGGAGAAGCTGCCCCAGTTCTACTTTAGCCCAACAACAACCTGTGGATGTCACACAAGCCTGTGACGTCAGTACTGACGTCAGCGGTGACGTGAAAATGCTGGAGGACCAGGTCAGAAAAGTTCTGCAAGAAGCTGGGGCATCCAAGTTTCAGCCGTTTGTTTCGAAAGCCGTGAAATCAGGTCAGATTGTCTTGCCTGCATTCTTGTCTTTGCGTTTTGCCGTCACTGAGAGAACGTGTTCGTTGGCAGAGAAGGGACGTGTTGCACAAAAGTTGGGTCCATCAGAGAAGCGGTTGGGTAATGCTTTGATCTGTGGGCTGGACGTTGGTCCGCGAGTGAAACTGCGGGTCGATAAGGAGCCTCGAGATTCGCCCATGGTTCACCTTCTCCCTCCTCTTGTTGCTGAAGAATCTTCTCCCCTTCCTTGTCCTCCTTCTCCCCCTCCTGTTGTACCTGCAACAAGGACTGATGTGTCTCCTGTTGTGTAGACACGTTTGTTTTTCATTGAGACAGATTCCCTTCCCATTTGGTTCCAGTTCCACATTGAGTTGGGTTTTGTTGTTGTTGGGGGTTACAGTTCCTTCTGTCCTGTCTGTTTTATCACTTGCAAAATTTGCTTTTGATTTGTCCTTTTTTGCCTGCTTTCACTTGGATTGGATTGATAGTATTGGATTTTGTTGCATTGGGTTGGAGTGGAGTAGAGTGGATGGACTGTCCTGTGCTGTGCTGTGCTGTGCTGTGCTGTGATGTACTGTATTTTTTTGTTTTCTGTTGTATGTATTGCTTCCTCCATGGGGATGCTGGGGACCTGTCAGTGTAAACAACATCCCCTCCTTCTGGAAAATCTGTGTTAGGAATTCTCTCTACTCCATTCTTCTTATTGTTTTTGCCTTGTTCCTTTTTTTTTTTTTACCTGTCACATCCTGTCTATTTTCTGCCTTCCTGGTCCATTCTCCTGCTTTTTTCCAGAAAGACTTAAAAGAAAACAATTCTCTCCTATGCCGTAGGGGGATGCACTGGGCCTAACTTTTCAGGCGCTTAATGGCAGCATTACGCATTTTTGCTTATATGACAAACAACAACAGTTGCTGAGTGTTCAAAGAAGAAAAAGCAATATTGCATTGTACTACATTTCATTGCAGTGTAGTGTAGTTCAGTGTAGTGTGTTTGTGTGAACGTGCATGAACATGTGTGTGCATGCTCATATGTGCCGATGCTTGCATGCTTTTATGAGGATGGAGAAAATTTAAGGTGTGGGAAATGGTGGCCTAGGTCTGTGATATTGATTTGTACTATTTTACATGATGAATGTTTACTTTTTGATTGTTTTCAGCTGTGCTGGTAACCCATATAAATTTCTGGTGCTTTCAAGATGTTTAAAAGTTCATATTAATTTTGTATAAATGTGTTTTGGTGTTCATAATGCTTCTCTATTTGACATGCCTATAGACTTCAGACGCCTGTCCTCTAGCTCTTAACTTATTGATTGTTTGTACATTAATATTACTGCATGATTGAATCTTTTAGGTCTTTATTTACTGAATCTCTTTTAGATCTTTGTTTACTTAGGGTTTTTTTTTTATTTTGTTAATGATAATTTTCCTTGACTAAGGGCTGGATGTATAAAAAAAAACACCCATCTCATATGATTATTCCTTCCCCACAGTGAAAAAGATTCGTTCCTTTATTCATTCACTCTATCTCTCTCTGACTTCTGCTTTTTCCTTCTTGCCATTTCACTTTTTTACTTGGCTATAATCAAAATGTGTGTTGTAATATCAATATGTGTGTCAGTTCAGGATCATGTTTATGGTTGTATATTGTGTTTGATTTTTTTTTCATAAGGGATTATTTTGAAGGTCAGTTTGAAATCAATATTGTATAATTATGTATATTGATTTTTTGTATACTATGGTTATTTTTATTCTTGTCCTAAATGATTGTTTGAATCTTATTGCTCCCCCTGTTCAGGACAAGGGAGCCTATGAATGTTTATCTGTAACTCTAGGAAATAAAGATCATCATCATCATTGTCATTCTCATAAGGCTAACTCTCCCTCATTCATTTATTACATCTGATGGTTTGCATCTGTCATTTTCTGCTGTTATTTTTAAGTGGTGTTATCCTTAAGCCTGATACACACTGTACTCAATAGGGCCCTTTACAAGTTGCTGCCTTTCATTGTTTTGTCGTCAGTGTTTATCAAATATAAGTGCCATTCAAAGAGTTTGATGCTTTTTATCAATCAAAATAACTATACATTCTCTTGGGCAGCTCAGTAATGTCTATTGTATCCAAGAAAATAAATGCATTTCAATTAAAATGTTATGGTGTGGTGTGGAGGTTTTTTCCCTTTGAATATTGCTCATTATTCTGCTGATGGTGGTTGTGGTGAGTTATTTAGGTGCTGTCGCTACTGCTGGATTTTCATTGGTTTGGGGTTTTTTTTCTTGGGCTAGAATTCTGAAGCCGAAGGTTTACCAATGGGGAGATCTTTGTGTACGTCACTGTTTTTGTCCACCATCAAGGTAGCCACACTCCATCTTCATGGATGATGTCTAAACACAACGCCAGTGTGCATGCATATTTTTACAAAATATTTTTGTCATCCATCCTTACCGGCACAAATGGCCTACTCTCTTGAAAGGCAGAATAGGTTTTAACATGTGTGCAGGATGTCCTGTGTGTGTGTGCTGACACAGTGACTCTGTTTATAGTCTTGTTCAAAGGACTTTCAGGGGAGTGGAGCCAGTTTTGATGTTAACTCCAGGGGAAATATCCCCTTGAAAGGCAGGATGCCCCCGTGGTGGCTCAAACACAAGCCATCAGAGCAGGAGTGCTACACTAAGCTATCCTGTCCCCCAGAGCCTAATGTGAAAATCATCTTATTTGCGATCCTGATAGTTCAACTGTCAGTGGTGGGAATATCTGCGGCACATCTAGTTGATTAGAAGTTCAGGTTTTTGTGATTTCCCATGTCACACTATGTGCAAACCTGCCAGTGCTTCAAACATGTTTGTATTCAAATACTCCACAATTGTACAAACAAGTATACATGAAACACAGTAGTTGCTGGTAAATGTCTGTAGAAAAAGAGAAAGCCACTTTGGTAGGTAAACAAATGCACACATATAGACATGATTTTTTTTTAAGGACAAAAAGCGGCAAGGAGCTGGTCTTGTGGCAATGTGTTTACTCAAGGTACTGCACTGCATTAAAAAAAAAAATTAATGCAGAGAAATCTGCCATTACTTTTTTTTTCTTTCCTTGGCTAGAGCTCTGATGGTGAGATTTTGTGTTTTCGTTTTTGCCCACAATGAAGGTAGCTGCATTCCAACTTCAGGGATGCCAGTGACAGAAAATTAGTATACAGAACAAAGAATGAACAGAATTGGTTAACCATTGCAGATGTGTGAGATTTGTTTCTCTTCAATTCTTTATCTTTTATGCTGTTTTTATTCATCAATCTGATTATTCACCCGATCATTTGTTTCCATTCCTTTATAAATGCATTTGTGGATGCATGCATACATGTATGTATGTATTATATAGATGAACAGATGGATGGATGGATGGATGGATGGATGGATGGATGGATGGATGGATGGATGGATGGATGGATGGATGAATGGGTGGATGGGTAGATGGATGGATACATAATGTCATAAATGTTTAAAATCGTGAGACCTAATCTCTACAGCACCATCGAGAAAAGTGGAACACGAGTGAGGGGATATTTTCTATCACTTGCGTCAACTAACTGCAGACTTGACTTGCTAGTGCATTAATTCCCTTCATGAAGATATTTACATACAAAAGATCAATTATGCATACAAAAGATCAATTATGCATACAAAAGATCAACTATGCATACAAAAGATCCTGTGATACATTATAAGCGTTAAGTGGGGAGCTGAAATACAGACATACCTAGCATACACCATGTACCTGGTGAGGAATAAGCTCTGCCTGATTTAACTTGTCCAAGAGATACAGCCTGAACAGATTTGTATTGAATGCATGTATTATGTATTTCATACATAATATACTTATTTATTCCATTTTTGTATATGATTTAAGTTGTGCTATGGGATGAATTTTCCTTAATTTTTTTATAGTTGTTACTGGGTTTTGTTTGTTCATATCTTTAGTGACAGATGATACTCTGTGTGTGTGTGTGTGTGCGTGTCTGTGTGTGTGTGCGTGCATGCATGCATGTGTGTGTGTGTGTGTGTGCATGCATGCGTGTGTGCATGTGTTGGAAGAGAGAGAGAGAGAGAGAGAGAGAGAGAGAGAGAGAGAGAGAGAGAGAGAGAGAGAGAGAGAGAGAGTGGTTAGTTTAATTATAAGAGACTGAGAAAATTAATACTCCCTAAATATTTTATACTTAAAAAACAAAAAGAAGATAATTCTTCAGCTTGATCAAAATTTTCATACATTAGAATTTTACAACACAGAGACAAAAAAAGAGAGAGCCCGGTTAAAATGAAGGAAAAAAGAAAGGGACAGAGACAAGTTAAAATGAAGAACTACACACACTGAATGATTTTATGATGTGGTCAAAATTTATTACATTAACAAAAAAAAACATTACATATAGTACACCAAAGTTTTCAGGTGTGCAAATTACTAAATACTCGATGCCTTGCACCACACAACAAAAACAACAAAAGACACTTTCCTGAGATGCACACAACGGAAGACTGTACACCTTGTATCACATTAAAAAAAAAAGAAAAGGTTTTAGACATAAACATACAAATATGGTGATACTAGTGACAAATTTTATTACCTTTTAATGTCTCTGTTTTGCAACCATGGTGATATTGGTGACAAAGTTCATAGCCTTTTATATCTCCATTCTTGTTTTGTTTTTGTTTTTTTAAAAAGCTCCTGAACTATTATCTTACCTTTTAATGTCTCCATTCTCCTTAAAAAAATATTAAAAAAATAAAAAATTACCTTGAACATCCAAACACTTTTCAGTATGGAAAACAATTTTCTTCAACAATCATGAAGACTGTGCTTAATGTTGCTAAAAATGATTAATACCATCATAAATAATTGTAAACATGGGCTTTTAAAGAAACTGAAATATGCAAACAGACATCTTTGTTGAAACTCAAGTTGAATGCTGCAAGAAAAGCAATCTGTTAAATTATTATTTTGTCTCTTGATAATATAAAAAGGTAAAGGTGCCCATAACCTGTGTAGGGGAGCAAGGCATCAGAGACCTCAGCTTCTCTAGGGCCAGCATGTTGAGGGCAGCGCCCATCTCCTCTCCTTTGCTGCTCTACCTTCCCTGACCCTAAAGAGGGCAGGTACCCAATAATAGCTGGGTGAACTGGGGGACTGTACTGAAACCCAAGGCGTGCAAACGGTCACCCATCCATTTGATAACCTTGCTCGAAGCTGCTTAACACTGGCTGGGGGAAAGTGAATGCTCTGACCACTGAGCTATCCTGACCCCTTCTTGATAATAATTATATATAATTTATTTTTTATAACTCTAAAAGGACAGGTAATAAAGACTTCAAATTTCACAATTACAAAAATTGAATACTGTCCACCTTGTATTAGTTTACACATTCAAAAACAAAAAAGAGACACATTTCACATCTTAAGGAAAAGAAAAATATGCACACATAAACTTCCAGTTGCATATATACACGAAACATCCCTTGCATACATACACAAACAATCACGCGCACAGAAGTTTTAAAACTGAAATGCCTGAAAATAACATTGCACCTAAAAGCACATTTTCACGCACAAAGACAAACATATGTGCACACATACATAGAAGAAATCATTTCAGAATTCCAATATTTTGTTGTTGGGTTATTGTTTTTAAGTCTGTCCACTTAGCTTTAAAAAAATGTGTATTATATACAAAAATAACAAATAGATGCATACAGAAATTATTTTTTTTACAGAAAAACAATTAGATACAGTTATCTGCAGAAAACAAAATATTTGCATGCACACACAAACACTGGCATGTGTGAATACAAACTGAAAAATCATACAAACAATTTGTCTGACTAGTACACCTAAATTTCCCAGTAGATGTCAAATCTTCCTGTGATAGAGCAATACACAGTTTATTAGCCAGCAACACAAACTATACTGCCATCTTTAGACCATGATTTGTGATGCTGCACCGCGGAAAGAGTCACTTAGCACCTACCCACTTTTCCGCTAGGAGCCATTAAAGGCAGGTGAGGTCAAGTTGTCAATTTTGAGATTTTGATTGATTATAAAACTATAGTCATTGTTATACCTTGTAATGAAATGTCAAGTCATAATTTTGTATCCTTTTGCTTTTAAACGTGTTTTAAAAATACCCAAGCCCTCATTCTGGCTACCCTTTATTATGCTAAACATGTCAATTTCTCATTTTGTCATTTCCTACAGTCTATCATTTTAACTTGTAATAACTTGAACATAGTATTGTCCAATTTTCAATCTGTTTTTTTTGTATTGTATAGCTCTTTTATTGCAACTTAATAGCATGTCAGTAACTAAAAACTGACCTCTCGTGCAATGCGACTAATTATGTGGTAGAGCATCACATTTTTATTTTGAAATGGACAATTGAACAGATTTTATGATTTAAGATATAATTTTAAAACTCATTACAGAATGTATAGATGCTGACAGAAACATACAGTGATACACAGTCACAACATACATTTCTTACTGTTTTTGTTGGGCCTCCAACCACCTTTTTCCCCCAAAATATTTTGGTGGGTCCTCCATCTTCCTCTTTTTTCCCACTTTTTCTTCATCCAAAACTTATGTCACCTACGTAAAGCTCATTAACAAAGCAAAAAGAAGAAAAAAACATCAGTGATGTACTAAACAAGAGGGGTTTTTTTTTTTAAAAGAAAGTAATCATCTAAACTAAAGTAGCATCATAAAGACAGGAGCATTTTGTCTTGAAGAAGCATGAACAGTGTAATGCAACCGTGATGCTGGTTTTACATTAGAACAGCATTACTTCAAATATGTCATGGCAACATTACCATGATAATCCCTGATAACACTAGCGCACTGATTTGCTTCCTTACTCACAAAACAAACTGAAAATCATACAGTTCGTATTACTTAGCTAACTGCCAGTTTCATATATATATATATATATATATAAATAATAAATAACCCAAAATTCATGCTGCTTTAACAAGTTTGTTGTAATCCAATCTGCCATGGCATTATCAGGCCTAAGGTCACAGCATGGATTTGCCCACAACACAATTCATTCTGTTCATGCCCACATCAACAGTTACTTCAGGGCCACAATCTTTATCAACACATCACAACAAACTGCATTTCTGGACTATATTAACAACAAAAATTCAGTCTGATCAAAATGACAAAATACACTAGCTACTTGGTTAACTACTTCTCCTCTTAAAACATCATACACACAATTGATAATTGTAAGGCAACAATACAAAATCATACTAACAAGTAGTACAACTTTGGTGCTGCTTTCACAAATTACAAATATCAAGTCCAGCCTAACCACGACAAAGATGTTTTAATCTACTTTTTTTTTTCAAATTGAATCTATAAACAAAAATGGTATCTAACACCCTCCCCCCCCCCCAAAAAAAAAAATAATGCACTTGCATTCCATGTACACACTAGCAGCTGTTACATATTTTGCACTTTACAAAAATCAAACTTTTGTTGACAGAAAACTACCGGCCGATGGAGAACGAAAGTAAAGGTCCGTTGCAAAAGCGGTGAAACTGTCACTTCCGCCGTTTACGAGGTCAAGGTCTAGGGTGGGGGGGGGGGGGGGGGGGGGGGGATTGGTATGCTCCACCCGCTAAGTTCTGCTCCATGTGATGTCACTACCAACACTCACTTTTCTTTTCAACAACAGAAATGTATATATACTTTTTTCCTTTCATTAAAAAGTTTTCTAACATGAACTGCACATTTTTACCTCAGTGGGACTTAGCTTCTTCCATGGACGGAGAAAAAAAAAGTGGTCATTCCGATGACGTCATACCTAATTTTCCGATTGTAAGAGCCCAATTCACAATGGTTTATTCACATTGTTCTTTTAAGCTATAAAGAAAAACAGAGTATAAGTATGATTAAATGAATGGCAGGTATTAAGAGGAAGAGCACAACATGACTAGTAAAAGGACAATAGTAATATCAGTGCATCACACCAGATGGAGAAAACTTTTGTTAAAGACAGTCAGAAATTATTACCTCCATTGAAGATTATGTCGAATTTGTAGAGATCGATTTGTCTTGACTTGACTTGACTCCGACCTATCTTGCTGGTTTGCTGATACGAGGACTAGGTGTAAAAACGCACATAACTTACTTATTCCATTTTTCTCGAAGTAAAAGTATGAAGAAATAGATCGATAAATAAATAGGGGGACGGATAGCCTAGTGGTCAGAATATTGCGCTCGCAATTTGACGACCAGGGCTCGATTCCGGTCGAGGACATTTTTCTCCTGGAGTTCACATCAGTGCTGACTCCACTCTCCCCAAAGTCCTTCGGATGAGACTATAAAGCGAGGTCCCGTGTGCGAACGCACGCAGAACATTTCCACAAAACTGTCGATACCACTGCGGTGGCGATGATTAAAAAGCAACAAGATTAGTTATTCCATTATCCTCGATATAAAATAATAAAAATAAATAAATAAGAAAATAGAGGGATTCATTCATTCATTTCATTATAATATACCATTATATACAATTAATAAAAACTATTATTAAAAGACTGTGACCAAGCAGTTGTTTAAATGGGAAATAGCCTTTCAGCTTGGCGTTCCACAAGGCTCTGTCCTCAGACCTTCGCTATTGCTTATTATTGATGGGGTTTGTGTGGGGTTTTTTTTGTATTATTTGCACCACTTTATCAGTTTATGACACAGCAGATTTCTCTGCGTGAAATTCGGGCTGCTCACCCCGGGGAGAGCGCGTTGCCACAAGTGCAGCGCCTACCCATAATTTTTTTTTCTTTTTTCTGCATGCAACTGTATTTGTTTCCCTATCAGAGTGGCTTTTTTTCTACAGAATTTTGCCAGGGTCAACCCCCTTGTTGCCGTGGGTTCTTTTACGTGAGCTAAATAGTGGTGTGTAACACACGGGACCTCGGTTTATCGTCTCATCCGAAAGACTAGCGCACAGACCACCAGTCAGGGTCTAATGGGTGGGGGAAAAGTTTTGGGTCCAAACGGGGTACAAACCACCGCACACTCCGACCCGGACTTTTTCTTTCTAGGCAAGGCGCTTGACCACCTAGACCACCGATCCACATCGTTGATGGTGTTGATTCAGGTGTAAAATTATTTTCAGACGGACGACGCTATAGCCGAGTGGTTAAGACTGTTCGACCTCAATTCAATGGGTCCATGAAGTCATAGGTTCAAATCTTGGCAGCGTCTTGTAAATTAATGTCAACTTCAAAGGCAGACCTGCCAATGCCTTAATTCCAACCACACAACACACACACACACACACACACACACACACACACACACACACACACACACACACACACACACACACACACACACACACCCACATGCAAAAACAATTAAATACAAACTTTAAAGATCCTGTAATTCCTGTCAGCCTTGGGTGGAGAATGTGTTGCTGACGGAGGTAACCCTGCAGACCAAGCTTTATGACCTCCGAGAAGAGCTGGAAAGGACATGCCATTATTTTCCCCAGCCACATACATCTGACGGTGTAAAGCCAACGAGAGAAGAAGAGACATGAGTGCAAGAGAATGCATGGTCCATGTTCAGTGATTTCTCGTCTCCCTCAAAGATCTCTCTGGAGAAGAGAATCTTGTCTGTCTCACCTGTCAGCATCAGCGGGTTCGGCATTAGCTTCTGCACCCAGTGACCCCGACATCCTCCCCCCCCCCCCCCCCCCCCCCCCTAAAACAGAACCATGGAGTGCCAATGTTTGAGTCTGGGGACTGGATGTAAAATAAATGAATAAATAAACAAATAAATAAATAACACATAAGTGTTTATTCCATTGTCCTCAAAATAAAAGAACGGAAGAAAAAGAAAGACAGAAAGAAAGAAACACAAAAACACACACACACACACACACACACACACACACACACACACACACACACACACACACACACACACACACACACACACACACACACACACACACACACATGGGATGGGGCGGGATGATAGTGCAAGTGAAACAAACCTAAAGCATATAAACCGCCTGCACAAAAGAGCTGTGAAACTAATCCGTTTGAATCCAAAAACACTGACCACCACCAACTACAAAGAACTAGATATTCTTCCACTTAAAGACAGACTGCAGTTCAACAAGTGTCTATGTATGTACAATATATTAAACAGGAAACTCCCAAAGAAAATTGTGGAAAAATTTGCTGTCAATAAAAACAGGCCTACCCATAGACTGTTTTGCCCAGGCCCCATAATAATCTCTATAAATCAAGCCTTGCTCATTCAGGAAGAACATTGTGTAATAAACTGCCTTCCTTTCTAAAATCAGTTCCTTCAACACAAATGTTTAAGAAACTTTTGAAGAAATATCTGATGGACAAATTATAAGTCCACCCTTATGTCCGACACATCTGGCTGCTTTATTGTTATTCATACCCATGTTATTTTGTATTTCTATTATTTTGTCTGTATGACTTGATGTTTGTTTATCATGACTTGAGTTTATGTTCCTGTCTTGAGTTTGTTATCTTGTGAGATTCTGTTTGGATGAAAATCCTCATTTATTTTAGTTTTCAACCAAGGTTGATATTTGTCTTTGATTGTTTTTAGAAGTCAATTTTCTTTATTTTTTGTGAGGGCAGGATGAAAAAAAGTTGTGTGAACTTAATCTTTAACCCTCAATAAAGATCATTTTGACTTGACTTCACACACACACACACAACACACACACACACACACACACACACACACACACACACACACACACACACACACACACACACACACACACAACACACACACACATAGCGGACGGATAGCCTAGTGGTCAGAACATTGCGCTGGCAATTTGAAGACCCAGGTTCGAGTCCGGTCGAGGAGATTTTTCCTGGAGTTAACATCAGTGCGGACTCCACTCTTCCCAAAAGTCCTTCGGATGAGACTATAAACTGAGGCCCCGTGTGCGAGCGCACGCAGAACATCTTGCGCACACGTTAAATCCTGTTCCGCTTTTCATAAGAGTAGGCCATCATGTGCCGGTGGGAACAGATGACATTTACAAAACTGCGTACACGCGGGGACTGGATGAAAAAAAGCACAAGAATGCTTATTCCATTATCCTCGATATAAAAGAATAAATCAAAATCAAAATTAAATCAAATCAGATCACACACGCATCGCGCGCGCGCTGAAGTGCAATAAACATTTTGATTCTGACATTTTTAGTGTTTTGAGATTTTGTTGTTGTTGCTTATCACAGTTGTCAGTTTTGCTTAATTTGTCTGTTGTGATTGTTCTGTTTGTTTTCTGATTTCCAGTTTGTCAGTTTTATTTCCTTTGCTGTTTTAACAGTGTATATAGGCCTACTATGGACTTTAGCCACAATGTTGCTTGCTTGCCTGTTCAAGTTTGTTAGATCTGTTCAGGGAACAGATGACATATACAAAACTGCATGCACACGGGGACTGGATGTAAAAAAAAAAAAAAAAGCACAAGAGTGCTTATCCCATTTTCCTCGATATAAAAGAGTAAAATAAAAAATAAATAAATGAATTAAAAAACAAGGGTTTCGACTTTATTTTCTTCCCCATCTTTGTGTAGTTGTTGGGCATTCTGCAGCTTAACATTCCGGGGGTCACCCAGAAAATGCACTGTACTTCGCTGATCAACTCCTGGGGACTGCCTCGATACCAAAAGTACACCCTGGAAAAGAAGTTGGAGTGTATGACTGTTGTTGCTGCTGCTGTTATTGCAAAGTACCTCCCCACAGAGGCTGCCACACCTGGCTTCAGAAGTTGTTGTTTTTTTCATTTAATGGAGGATAGGCCTACAGGTAGTTACACTTAGAGTTTAATTCAATAAATGATTGCCCTTTCAACATTACATGTTGGTCAGAACATTGTGCTCGCAATTTGACGACCCGGGGTTGGATTGCCATTCGAGGAGATTTTTCCCCTGGAGTGAACATCAGTGCTGACTCCACTCTCCTCCGAAGTCCTTCGGATGAGACTATAAACCCAGGTCCCATGTGTGAACGCACGCAGAACATCTTGCGCACTCAGTTAAATCCTGTTCCGCTTTTCGTAAGAGTAGGCCATCGTGTGGCTGTGGGAACAGATGGCATTTATAAAACTGCATACACTGCATAACTGCATAAAACTGGATGTAAAAGAGCATGAGAGTGCTTATCCCATTATCTTCGATATAAAAGAATAAAAACATTTCAAAGCATGACAGTTTAAGATAGGTCTTGGCTTGTTGCTGACATGATTAACTGACAACCCGTTTGGCCATGGGTTTTTGTTGTTGTTGAACTGTAGTACTAGTATGGTAGGTTAGATCTACACATAGGCCTACTTAAATTTACCTGTGAAGAGTTGCTGCCATAGATCCATAAGAGTGACTTCTACCTCACAACTAAACAACACAATGATATTAATTATTATAAATTATAGGTAATTATTATGATGTTTCTCAAATAAAAATACAACTGATTAAAGTATGCCATAATTCAGCATAAACACAGCACTGACAAGCTCAATTTAAACGATCTAAGAAGCCTTACCTTAGTATGGCCTGCTTAATTGAGAAAAAATTAAATCCTGTCGACACATGTGAATCCTCGATAGTGCATAAGTACCATAGGTGCATCGACACACTGAATCCTCGATAGTGCATAAGTACCATAGGTGCATCGACACACGTGAATCCTCGATAGTGCATAGGTACCATAGGTGTATCGACACACGTGAATCCTCGATAGTGCATAGGTACCATAGGTGCATCGACACACGTGAATCCTCGATAGTGCATAGGTACCATAGGTGCATCGACGCACGTGAATCCTCAATAGTGTATAGGTACCATAGGTGCATCGACACATGTGAATCCTCGATAGTGCATAGGTACCATACTTGTCGGCATGGCACATGCATAACCCGGTCAAACTTCCAGGGTCGGGTCTGATAATTCTGCAGCTGTGGCCGAATTTAAACAACTATGCACTTACAGCATACTGATTAAGTAATATAATATAATTGTACCAGAAGTACCAGCACTCTTTTACCTCTCTGCAGATGGGAACAGAAGGAACAAATTTGTCAAACACAGAAGAACCGAGAGGACCCAAAATTTATGGTAGAAACTACTCAATGAAGATATCAAAGACAACTTTAGAATCTACAGGCTTGAGCTACCAAGCTTTGTCATATCATGAAGAGTCTGTGGATGATTCTGACATGGATGTTGTCAGAAAACAAAGAAATATAGACTCTAACAATCATCAAAATTAATGGAATCATTGATAATTGACTCTGGAACACTACTTCTTCATCGACACTCAGACAGCAACCACCCAGACAGCAACCACCGATGACTGTCATAATTAACTGTCATAATTATGAGCGAAAATGCGTTGTGCTGCCGTTAAACGCCTGACTAGTCAGGTCCAGCACATCTGACCTATGACGTGGGAGAGACATTGTTATATTTTCAGTCTTTTCGGAGAAAAGGGGCAAGAGAAAGGACCAAGAAGGCAGAAAATAAACAGAAAGGAGGTGACAGGAAGAAAAGGAACAAGACAGAAGCAAAGAGAGGGATAGAAAAGAGGGAAATCCTAGCACATAATTCCCAGAAGATGTACACAATGCTATTTATACTGACAGGTCCCCGGCATCCCTGGGAGACACTGAGGCACAAGGAAACACACTCCCCACATTGGATTGACAGATGCTTGTATCCTGAGAACTTTATTTTTTAAGTTGATACTCACGAAAACAAAACAAAAAAAACCTAAAAAATCCAAACCATCCTGATCACATGGCTGCATTAGATATCCACCCTGGCATGGAAGGAGGAAGACAGGTGCAGATTTCTATACCACAGAGGTCTTTGCACCAGCAATCCTTGAACTGCCGTGCCCCCCACCCCCACAGGTCAACTGATCACTGTCCAATGTCTTATCACTACCGCGCTAAACCAGTTTGCACTATCAGCTATCTATCTGTTTATTCTTCGTTTCGAGGATATAATAATAATAATAATAATAATAATAATAATAATAATATAATAATAATAATAATAATAATAATAATAATAATAATAATAATACATGGAATTTATATAGCGCTATATCTTGTAAAAAAAAAAAATCAAAGGGCTTACATTCGACCTATACAACACACAAGCAATCAATAACAATTTATACCCTTAGCAAATTTGAATGTACACACACACGCACGCGCACACACACGCACACAAGGATAAGAGCATAAGCGTTCATGTGCATTTTAAAATCCAGTCCTCGTGTGCATGCTTTTTTTGTTTGTTTGTTTTTTATCCGTTCCCACCTGCACAAATGGCCTACTCTTGTAAAAGGTGGAACAGGTTTTAACATGTGCGGAAGGTATTCTGCAGGAATTCACACACGGGACCGTGGTTTATAGTTTCATCTGAAAGATTATCAATGATGAAGATCCCAAAAGACTATAATATCCTGACAGATTCTGAAACATTGGAGAATTCATGGGAGTATGTGACATCACGGTCAATGATGATGCACAAACTGTTGCACAATCACCAAGGCAATAATTATCCCACGCAACTTGCACCTGAAATCAAGGTAGAGATCCAAAGATAGAAACAAAAGGTAAGTTATCACACAAGTTATAAAAGCAACCGATTGGGTCATCTTGGAACTTCAGTAGAGAGTCTAGTGAGCTTTCAGAAATTAAAGGTTATTGTCTTTTTCCGGGTTAAACATAATTATGCAATCAGTCTTTGATGTTATCAAGTAATTTTGATGGGTCTTCATTGTATTTGGGATGTTGGTACAGGTGATGGCAAAAGTTT
>CM060339.1:17735841-17745841 GCA_030674155.1 Stramonita haemastoma
TGCATTTTGTGAAAAGACGTAAAATGAATCGAACACACACACACACACACACACACACACACACACACACACACACACACACACACACACACACACACACACACAGAGCGCGCACGCGCACACACACACAACTTGAACCCCCCTATTATTAAAAAATATAAAAAAAATTAGAAGAGTATGCGTGGGACGGGATAGCCTGGTGGTCAGAGAGATGCACTCGCGATCTGTTGACCCAGGTTCGAATCTCGTTCAAGAGGAAAATCCCTCTGGAGTTAACACCAGTGCTGACTCCACCCCCCCCCCCCCCCCAAAAGTCCTTCGGATGAGAATATAAACCGAGGTCCCGTGTACGAACGCACGCAGAACATCTTGCGCACACATTCCGCTTTTCGGAAGAGTAGGCCACTGTATGCTGGTAGGAACAGATGAAAATATTTACAAAATTGCATACACACAGGGACAGGATGTGAAAACCACACGAGTGCCTATTACATTATTCTCGAAGTAAAAGAATAAATCAATCAATCAGAGGGAGACTCGCCAAGGCAAGGCACTGTCCAAGGAGGAAGAAAAAGAGGCAGACCAAGGAAGAGATGGGAGGACATCAACGAATGGACAGGCCTAAAACTCAACAGAACTTTTAGAAAGGCAGAACAGAGAGAGGAATGGAGGGAACTGGTTGGCAAGTCTTCAGGGGTGCCCCCGAAAGGGACTAGCCTAAGGATACTAGGCCTGATAGATAGATAGGCCTAGCCTAGAGAGAATCGCATGCAAGTGATCTCTGAAGCAGACGCCTTGAGAAACTGGTCATGTGATATGAGTCAGCCGAGAATTATTTTTAAAAAAAATCTCTAGAATAGTCATTTGTCCACATACTGTGCTCTTTGATATTCAGTAACATATTTTATAAATCGGCATCTTTTGTGCATCATACAAGATTTATCGATCTTTTGATTTGATTTTATGACGTGAGACCGGGACTGTTTCCTGCGAAGCTTGCATCGGGGTCTAGTTCTGCGCAATGATCGGCAGTAAAAAAAATAGTTCCAAAACTAGAAAAGGAATTCAGAGATTGTTGTTTATTTGTGGAAATGTTGATTTTACCTTTCACAAATAACAACAACAGTATACCACGTCATCAGAAAAACAATATCTGCGAACCGATGATCAAGCCTTTAATTTTTGTTACACACAAGTTTGTGATGAGGTCGCGTTGAAGAGTGTAGATTATTTGTGGAATGACACGAACTGTTCGAGAGATGACAGGAAATCAAAGCTTGTTTATGCAATCCAAAAACAGAGATGTGGTGGTGGACCTCAGCATTTTGTGAACTGGATAATTCATCAAGAGTGTGTTGAAGTGATGGATTTATATATCTTTTAACGAAAGAGCAGACAACCTGTGTCTCTGTCAGAGCAGAGGGGGTGCTAGCAGACAAGTCGGATCGGGGAGGTGGGCCGGGCGCTTTTCATGTCGTGTAATTAAAACATCCAGGTGTTGGAACGCTTGCAATGTCTCTGCCTGATAGGTGAGTGGATATAAAACGGTAAAAAAGTAGTTTACTGGTGTTTTTTGTTTTTGATTAGTAATGACAGCTGTTGATTCCATCACTTGCAACGGTTTAGTGTTATGATCGTCTTTTCGCTTATGTTGCGGCTGACGTCGACAGGGAAGGACTGAAGTCTGGTAACAACTAAAGATCAACCTAAATCAAAAGGCAATTCTAAGTGCTGAAAGAGTGTGTTTACTTTAATAACAATCAGGATTACTTACAGTTTTCTTGAATCTAATGAGAAACTTTTTTCCGGATATAAAGGCCAACTCTTTTACTAGTTTTACTTTTAGCCACAGACATTAAATTGGGCTACTGGTTGAATATGAATATGATTCTCATCATCATTCATTTGATTGAAACTTGGAATCTTCAAGGTTTGAATCAGATTGCTGCTCTATATATATTATGTGTGTGTGTGTGTGTGTGTGTGTGTGTGTGTGTGTGTGTGTGTGTGTGTGTGTGTGTGTTTTGTTTTAATGTCCTTCACTACTAGGTGATACACACTCGAATTCAAACCATCACCTCTCTCTCTCTCTCTTCTCTCTCTCTCTCTCTCTCTCTCTCTCTCCTCTCTCTCTCTCTCTCTCTCTCTCTCTCATAATATATATTTATACATACATGTATAATATACATATACAGTGCCAAATGGTCGTGGTGGTGGACCCTAGTGTGTTTGATAAGAAAAATAAACTACTTACAATATATTTTTCTTTGGTTGGTTGTGTAATTCTGTCAGCTTATACCATAAAAAGATAGATAAAACAATATTAGGAAGATGGGTTTGTACCATTTGATAAAACTGATGTTTGTAAAAAGAAAATGGTCAAAATTGACCAGTCCAAAATGGGACATTTACTGATAGGCCATAAACATTGTGTCTCTACAGCCATTCCAAGTTTCAAACAAAGATTTAAACATATGGAACAATTTAAACATACCTTTGCCAATATTTTCACCCCTAAATCACATGTGCATGCTTTTTGGTGAAGTTTGTATCACATCAGAAAGTTGAACTGGTCAGTTATGACTCGTCATGTCCAAGAGACATGTCACCTGATTTGCTTCTTGTTGCTTTTTGCTATGTTGGAAATGATGCAACATCTTAAATTTATTAAATCAAGATGTGTCAGTAACACAATCAACCTATTTAGGAAGATGTTCAGTTTACACATTAAAAAAAAATCAGAATAAATCTTCCGTGTTCTGAAACTGAATTAATGTCCAGTCATCATATCCAACCATCTTGCGGTAAAAAATGTATGTGCTGCCTGTCTCTGCCATTTGTAGTCTGTTTACAACCAGACTACAAATGTTGAAGGAGCTGGAGCTGTAGTAGTCAAGCAGCCATTTCTCCAGGCGTTCCCTGTTCTCCTTAGTGGCGGGGAATGTATTTTGTATTTTTGTATTTTGTATTTTGTACCACTTTATGTCACACAGATTTCTCTGCGTGAAATTCGGGCTGCTCTCCCCGGGGAGAGCGCGTCGCCACATGTGCAGCGCCTACCCATTTTTTTTTTCTTTTTCCTGCATGCAAGTGTATTTGTTTCCCTATCAGAGTGGCTTCTTTCTACAGAATTTTGCCAGGGACAACCCCCTTGTTGCCGTGGGTTCTTTTACGTGTGCTAAATAGTGATGTGTAACACACGGGACCTCGGTTTATCGTCTCATCCGAAAGACTAGCGCCCAGACCACCACTCAGGGTCTAATGGATGGGGAAAAAGTTTTGGGTCCTAACGGGGTACGAACCCCGCACACTCCGACCCGGACTTTTTGCTTTCTAGGCAAGGCGCGTGACCACCTAGACCACCGATCCACAATGGGAGGGAGGTTGGGGGTGGTGGCGGGGGTTGGCGGTAGGGACAGTTGCAAGCCTCTGTGTCAGGGGAGGGGAAATCTCCAGAGGTGTTGATGCTTGTCCCGCCGATGGTTGGGAAGCTGGGGGGGATCATTCCAAGGGCGACACATGCCTGTTTGCTCAAGAACAGACTGTCGGTGGATGTGGTGAAATAAACCATCTGATGTGTCTCCAGCAACGTTTTTGATGGGGATGTGCCCGAGATTCGTAGAGCAAGGGCCCCAATGATGTCAATCGTTTTGCGATTCGCTGCCGTCATCTTCATGTTGACGGGCAATAGGTGTCGTTGGCTGAGTCCCATCTTGGTTAAGAGGGCCGTGCCTGCCAGGCATGACTGGCATCCTGTGTCTGCCATCGCTGGGTAGGTGACAGGACTGGTAGGGGCGGGTAGGGAAGTGGGAAAGCCGAGGGATTGGACGTCCGAGGGCACAGCATGGACGATGACATCGATAAAGGGATGGGGATCAGAGGCTCGTTTCTCCCATGCCTTGCAGAATTCGTTGTACACATGGTGTTCAAGGGAGACAGAGAGGGTGCTGGATACTGGGACTGCCATGTCGGTGCAGCAGAGGCTGTTAAATACAGCAGCAGTGTCGTCCAGAGAGGACACTGCACTGGGATTGGCGGGGCTTTGCGGCGATTGTCGGCAAACGCTGGCGAAGTGATGGGCTATGCTGCACTTTGTGCACTTTTTGTCGTAGGCTGGGCACTTCTTCATGTGCTCCTGCCCGCTGCTGCCATGTCCTGACTTGCCACAGTAGCCATAGGTGGAGGTCGAGCCTTTGCTTTCGTTGGGATTACGCAGTTTCTCTCGGCGCCTGTAGGAGCTTGTTGCTGCCGTGACGGTGGTTGGACCGCCCTCAACGAGAAGGCAACCGGCAGACCTCTTGCTGCTCTCTTTGGCCTCCACGAAGCGAAGCGCGTCCTCCAGTGACATGTCTTGTCTGGATTCGCCAAGGATGTCCAGTCGAATTTCTTCGTCATTCAGACCACAAATGAGGACGTCTCTGATCATGGTGTCACTGTAGTCCACTTTGGCATTGCATTTGTCAGATGGGCAATCCACCCTGTAGTTGCAAACGCCTGCCTGTCCTCTGAGACGAGCAGCGAAAGCTCTGATGGGTTCATTGTGGTCCTGTCGCATCTGCTGTAGCTGGACGCGGGCGACCATGATGTTTTCCTGCCGAGCTGCCAATGGTTTGATTTTTCCCAGCACAGTCGCTTCATCACTAGCGGACATGGCGCCGAACGTCCTGGTCAGGTCTTTGCGGAGGTCTTCATCGCAGCACTCAAGCAGCTGGAATATGACGTCAGGACCATTGAGGTGTGTTGCCTGTTTGTAATCAGCCCACCTCTGGAGGAAGTAGGCCCAAGCCTCGCTTGTCCCAGCTGCTGATACAGTTGAAAAATCCTTGAAAAACTTGTACTGGATCAGCTCTTTGAACATCTTGTCTCACATTCTCTTCTACCTCCAAACCAGTCAGCATACAGGCCCTCGCACAGCACTGAAACAGCACTTCTGAAAGTTGCAAATATGTTACTTGCTCTAGATAATGGAAATATTTCTGTCCTCACTCTTTTGATCTATCAGCTGCATTTGATACAATCGATCACACCATTCTCTACCAAGCTCTCCAACAACACTTTGGTGTCTGTGGAACAGCACTGAAGTGGTTTCAGAACTATCTAACTGATCGAACGCAAACCATTATCTTAGATTAGTTCAAGTCCTCACCAGCAAACCCCTCGTTTGGCATACCACAAGGATCAATCTCGGGGCCCATTCTTTTCATCATGTACACCAAGCCACTGAACACCCTCATTAGCAGTCACTCTATCCAAAATCAGTCTTTTGCGGATGACTCCCAACTTTGCTCTAAATGCTGTCCTGATAATGTCGACAATACTATTGAAATCATGCAAAATTGTATTATATCCGACATCAAATCCTGAATGACTAGACACAAATTGAAATTAAATGACGATAAAACAGAAGCCCTGCTGATTCTTTCCACTCATTCTTCTAGAGCTATCAGTTGATCTACCATCTACCATCCGTGTTGGAAAATCAGATATTTCTTTCTCACCATCAGCTCGCAATCTAGGATTCATCATGACAAATACCATGTCAATTGAGAAACATGTTTCACAGACTTGCCGCTCAGCTTATGCTGCGCTTCGTCAGATCAGTAACATCAGAATGTATTATATTGATGTAGATACAGCCAAGAAACTCGTCTGTGCCCTTGTTCGATCTAGGCTTGACTATGCGAACTCCCTGCTTGCAGGCTGTCCCAAGTTTTTAATAGAGAAACTACAAAAGGTACAAAACTCAGCTGCCCGACTGGTACTCAAAACAAAGAAGCGTAATCACATCACACCTGTATTGTGAAATCTGCACTGGCTTCCAATCCAAGCTTGTATCCAGTACAAAGTTATGATGCATTGTCATAATTTCTTCTTGAACAAAGTTCCAGCATACTTCTCCGATACTCTTTCTGTGTACCACCCAAAGAGACCACTCCGCTCTCTGACATTAGAATCTTGAGAGTTCCCAAAGTAAAAAATCAGCACGGCGAGCGCTCATTCTCTCATGTAGGTCCCACTCTCTGGAACACACTTCCCTCTGAAATAAGACACACTGACTCTACTTCCTCCTTTAAAAGGTTGCTCAAAACACACCTTTTTATCCGATTCTTGTCCCTGACCACTGATCAAAATTGATAAATCCCATCTTATTGATTCATCTCTGACTCTAGTGGTAGTGCTGATCTTTTGCTGTTTTGGGATATGATAAGGTTCTTCATTTCCATTTTACTTCATCCTATTTTTTTTGTTACTTAATGTGAGTACATACATCCATGAATGTACCGTTTTCTTTGTTATTCCGTGCGTGTGTATATGTGTGTTTATGTGTGTGTGTGTGAGTGTGTGTGTATGCATTGTACTGCACTGCACATTTTCTTGATGATATTGCTCTTATTTTACTTTTATTCTCTGGCCATGTAATAATATTATGCTGTGTATTGTATGTGCATGCATTTTTTCCCCTTATTTTTTGTGCTAGTCAAATTTTTCATGTTCATATGTAACCTATTTAAATTGGTTTGATTGTACAGCGCGGTGAGCCCATGTTTTTGGGAATTCGCGCTATATAAGCCTCCATTTTATTATTATTTTTTATTATATTATTATTATTATTATTATTATTATTATTATTATTATTATTATTATTATTATTATTAATTTATTCATGAAAATTATGTTTGAATTTGAAGGTGTCAAAAAAAAATCTGAAGTCTTGTGCCTTTTTCATTTTTCTTTTTTAGTTTTTGTTTTCCATTTAATGTTGGTACAGAGGTTAAGTGAGGCCATTTGTTAGCTAGGGAATCCATAGGCCTGCACAAGTCAAGTCAGAGAGGTTAAGTGATATGACCTCCAAACATGGTTGTTGAAACTTTCTTAAGTGTCATCCTTATAACTTGAAGTTGAACTTGTTGAAGCTGTTGATCTGTCCAGAAGTGTTGTTTTTAAAAATACTAATTGGTTAAGACATCAGAAAATAATTATAAATACTATTTTCAAGCAGACAAGTGTAACTGGAGACATTTGGGCATTGATAACTCTGTGCGTGCGTGTGTGCATGCGTGTGTGTGTAATGCGTGTGTGTGTGTATGTGTGTGTGATTGTGTGATTGTGTGTGTGGTTGTGTGTGTGTGTGTGTGTGTGTGTGTGTGTGTGTGTGTGTGTGTGTGTGTGTGTGTGTGTGTGTGTGAGAGAGAGAGAGACAGATACAGACAGACAGACAGACAGACAGACAGACAGACAGATAGAGACAGACAGAGACAGACAGACAGAGCAGACATAGATCTATATCTAGACTGTTCTGTGTAAAATTTTACATTTTTACAATAAATAAACATGTGTACATCATTACATGTTTATGAGCATGTATTGTATGTATACATTGCATTCAACCATCCAACTGTTTGCGAACTTTACAGTTTGAGTTTACAGCATAGGATGCAATTTTCATACTGATTATTATAGATTCAGATTAAATATCACCATGTTATATTAGTCAGCCATATGATGATGGTTTTAATCTTTGTCTTGTATTATATATATATATATATATATATATATATATATATATATGGGCAACTCCCAAAAGGTGCCTAAGAGAACACTGAATTTTCATTTTGTGTTTCTCAGTAAGTCTTTTGTATTTTTGAAGTGTTCAATGATTGAACTGTTTAAATTTTTCATCTAAAAAACTGCAGGTTGTCGACATCATGAGAAATGAGTGTTTGATGTGCTGCTTATGAAACTGTTTCTCGTGACGCATAACATTTTCAGTGCTAGAATTTCTAACATATTAATTGAAAACCAAGACTATAATTGTTTTTTTTCATAATCATTTGATGGACTCTTTTCATTCATAGCCAAACAAAGGGCTTAAAAAATCATGTTCCTTGAAAATTGTCATCATGTACATGTCACATCACGAGAAACAGTTTTTCCACTTGTGCAACAATGCACTACACAAAACTTAACAACTTCTTCATAATCAAACTTTTTTATATCACACTTTTTTCACATCAACATATCTGTCTGCAAAAGATAAAAAGGCGTGAGTGAACTTTGATATAAAAATTAGCTAAATCCCTGTTTCTCGTGACAAACAGTGTGACGTTGACATGTGCATTTAAGTCACATGTCACAAGAAACTGTTTAATGAACATAAATCCTTTATTCACAAACACAGAGAGTAGCAGTAGCACCAAATTAAGCAATAAGAAGAAGGTTAATAAAAACAAAATATTTTACAAATCATAAACACTTTAGTTTTAATCAAATTGCATAATAAATGTTTCTTGTGACAACTCCGCCACGCGTTGTTGTCACATGTAATGAGAAACATTTGAATTTATCCAGTCACTGTCATAGCAGATAATTTCATAAAGTGACTTGATTCAGGACATTTGAACTTAATAAAGCAACAAATGAGCTTTTTTAAAGAAAAAAACCAACAGATCATGCACAAAAAACCCACTTGCCTTCTGTTTCTTGTGACAATCTCGTCACACCATTTGCAACACTTATTTATCCCCCCATTTATTATTTTTTTTAAAGAAGCTATTCTTTTTTTCTCAGACACTAGGAACAAACAAGATTCATTCCAAATATAGTCTTTACATTATTTAAACATGGATAAAAAGGGAAATGTTATGATACACATTGAACAAAAAATATTGATCATTTTATGACATGAAAAAAAATGGATTCACAAATTGTGACTAGGAACAAAATGGGTTTTGCAGCAAATGTATCATTAGGGTGTCAAAAATGTTTTTTTTATCAGTCAACCACATTTCTTGAAAAAAAGAAGAAAAATTTTTTTTTTAACAGTTGTGTTACATGTTGTCACTTGTAATGAGAGACATGAAATTTTCCAGAGCCGTTGTTATGCAGGAATACCTTTTTCTTGCCTGACTTTCTCTAGCCTTAATTCTGTCCAACTGCCATTGGTCTTCCAATCTTTGTGACATCCATCTGGCTTGTGCCAACTTCTTGGTCTGCTTGAAGGCAGCCAATTTTTTAGGGTCTGCTTTCATCCACTCCTGGTATTCTTTGCAGCATTGTGCATTTGATTTTTTTTTTGCAGTCCTAGGTGCTTTGGGCAATATTTGTCATAACCTTGAAACAGCACAATGAAAGGGACAGTTGTTTGTGACTCTTAGCCAAATTCATAACTGCTGAACAGGGCTGCAGCAAGAATAATTTCATTTGTCAGAGATGGGCGGATTTTCGTGTTGATAAGAATCACAAGATCATTTGTCATTAATATCAATAAAAATCATTTGTCAATGGAAAAAAAAAGACTTTTTAAATAGATTTTGATTGAAAGGGTGAGACATTTCTCCAGATACTAGCCAAATAGATGAGTGAGAAAAAAAAGGGCTTCCTGTAGCTCTGTTCAAATGACAGTTTTAATTAAAGAGTGATTAAAAAGAAAAATCTGGCTTAATGGAAATGAGCATGAAATTTTTAAAAATAGATTTACTGTGATCGTTTATTTTATCTTATTCATCCTTGCTTGACAACAAAAGCCATTATTGAAAACTATTTATAGAATTCAAACTTTGAGCTGAAACTGCCCACACAATATCATCAAGAGTAGCATGTCACGAGAAACAGTCAAGCTGCAACTTGTATTCTGAAAGTTACAAATAATGTACATAAAACCCCATCAAATGTTGTAGATGAAATAAATTTATCACATAAGCAGTTGTGCATTTGAGTCATGTTGTGAAAAATGCACACACACAAGTTCAAGTTTGTAGTAACAGTGACAGAAAATCAAGTCATGTCACACAAAAAATGTTACGAGAAACAGGCTATGCAGTGAGATCAAGAAATCAAATTTATAAACACAACATTTTATTTCCTCCTTGAATTACAATAACTTTATAGAGCATCAACAATAACAGAACTTGCTTTCCTTTTGGATAAAATCGAAGTATGGCTGTTATTTCTGTTTCTCGTTAGCTGTGACTTGAACAATGTTTCTGTCACAAAACCAACA
>CM060339.1:17753341-17785841 GCA_030674155.1 Stramonita haemastoma
AAGCAGTTAAGCACAACCCTAAAGTGCTTGCTTGCTATCTCATCTGTTTCTTGTTCATCCAGTTAGTTCTGACAGTGGGGATTTAAAAATCGGCTCCATCGGAACAAAAAATAATTTACACTACAGTGCTCTCTGTGTTTGTGAGCTGACATGTAGTGAAGGGAAGAAAGCGTGATTTGTTCTCCAGCCCATTTCATTGAGTTGTGAAGAAAGCTGAACTTGTTCTGTTACTAGTGGTGTTGCAAAATGTCAGGGGACGTAACTGTGGGATATGATGTCATGTGAAAAATTGTTCTGTCCCTTGCTCCAGTGGCTTCATGATAATAAATTTGACAATCTGGTGAGGATGGCCTGCAGAAGTTCAGTTAAAAAGGTTACAATCTGGTTTGCACTGTATTTCTGTGATTTTTTATCTTATCCCCCCCCCCCCTTCTCTTTATAGTTATATTGTACACACTTGCAGGTATGTTGGCACAAACACACAAGTTTGCACACACACACTCATAGTGAAGAAGAAATGAAAATAATGGGCAAAACATGGAATGAAGTCAGCTGGCTTGCCCAAGACAGAGATGGCTGGAGGAGACTTGTTGGCGCCTTTTGCTCACCCGGAGCGAGGAGATTAAGTTAAGTTACTCATAGTGACAAACTCATGATACTGTACACAAAAAATACACTTGTAAAAAGTAAAAACAATAGTGTGTGCATGAATATTTATTATACACGATTGTATTGTACATACCTAGTACTATATATTATATATGTCATTGTGTGTGTGTGTGTGTACAGACTATCCAACCTGAGCAGCACAGGGGGAGGAGGGGGCACAGAGCAGAGACGTGACAGCGATGCCTCTGACGTGTCAGGGTCAGCTGCTGGTGAGTTGAACCCTTTCTTTGTGATGGTTGGGGGATTTAGAGATTTGATTGATCTTTTGAAAAAAAAAACCCATTTAATTGTGTTTTGAGGATAATGGAATAAACCACTTTAGGTCTTTTTTTTTTTTTTTTTTTTACAGCCAGTTCCCGTGTGTATGCAGTTTTGTAAATTTTGTCATGCATTCCTACTGGCACACAATGGTCTGCTCTTCCTGAAAAGCTGAACAGGTTTTAACATGTGTGCAAGATGTGTGTATTCACATGGGACCTTGGTTTATACTGTATAGTCTCATCTGATGGGCTTTTTCTTTTTTTTTTTTCTTTTATTCTTTTATATCAAGGATAATGGAATAAGCACTCTTGTGCTTTTTTTCATCCAGTCCCCGTGTGTCTGCAGTTTTGTAAATGTCATCTGTTCCCACCGGCACACGATAGCCTACTCTTACGAAAAGCGAAACAGGATTTAACGTGTGCACAAGGTGTTCTGTGTGCGTTTGCACACGGGGCCTCGGTTTACAGTCTCATCCGAAGGACTTTTGGGGAGAGTGGAGTGAACCTGGGGGAAGCAGAGTTGGCACTGATGTAGACTCTTGTCCAGGGGGAAAATCTCCCTGAATGTGGGTGTCTGGGTCTTGGCTCGAACCTGGGTTGTCAGATTGTGAGCGCAACGGGCACCACTAGTCTAACTACCATGCTATCTTGTCTTTAAAATATGTCCAAGTAGATAATTTAAGAATGATAGAAGGTAAATGTCAAGATTCATTTGTCGTGAAAGTTGTGTTCTTAAGGTTGTGTAAGTGTAAGTGTGTGTGTGTGTGTGTGTGTGTGTGGTGTGTGTGTGTGTGTGTGTGTGTAGTGTACACATTGTGTGTTTGTATAATATTCATACATTGTGTGTGTGTGTGTATGGTCTCCAGTTTAATGTCTATTCACATGAAGTGATTTAAGACAAAAAACAAAAACAAAAAAAACAAAACAAAAAACACAACAACAAAAAATAGCATCTGAACACGAAAAATTGAACTGTAGCTGAAACCAGTGCCAGATAACAAAGTTAAAATATAAAACTAACTTTAACAAACTATAGATCGGTGGTCTAGGTGGTAACGTGCCTTGCCTAGAAAGCAAAAAGTCCGGGTCGGAGTGTGCGGGGTTCGTACCCCGTTTGGACCCAAAACTTTTTCCCCATCCATTAGACCCTGAGTGGTGATCTGGGCGCTAGTCTTTCGGATGAGACGATAAACTGAGGTCCCTTGTGTTACACATCACTATTTAGCGCACGTAAAAAAAAACCCACGGCAACAAGGGGGTTGTCCCCGGCAAAATTCTGTAGAAAAAAGCCACTCTGATAGGGAAACAAATACACTTGCATGCAGGAAAAAGAAAAAAAAAAGGGTAGGCGCTGCACATGTGGCGACGCGCTCTCCCTGGGGAGAGCAGCCCGAATTTCACGCAGAGAAATCTGCCGTGACATAAAGTGGTACAAAATACAAAAAAAATATAAAATTACTGAATTATCAGACTTATTAGTGTTAACACAATGTCCAATAAAATGAATTATTGCGATGGTTTAGACAACAACTGATCCAGTGATAGGTTAGGCACAACAGGTAAAAGTGGTTTTAGATATCCAGAAAGAAGAATATGACTTCGTTATTCGTGTGTGTGTGTGTGTGTGTGTGTGTGTGTGTGTGTGTGTGTGTGTGTGTGTGTGTGTGTGTGTGTGTGTGTGGTAGGGTGGGTGAGTGAGTGAGTGAGTGAGTGACTTTATTTATTTATGTATTTATTTATTTTTTTTATTCTTTTATATTGAGGATAACAGAATAAGCAATCATGTGCTTTTTTTCATCTGGTCCCCGTGTGTATGCAGTTTTTGTAAATATTGTCATCTGAGTGAGTGAGTGAGTGAGTGAGTGAGTGAGTGAGTGAGTGAGTGAGTGAGTGAGGAGAGAGAGAGGAGAGAGAGAGAGGAGAGAGAGAGAGAGAGAGAGAGAGAGAGAGAGA
Source organism: Stramonita haemastoma (assembly GCA_030674155.1). Classification (NCBI taxonomy): domain Eukaryota; kingdom Metazoa; phylum Mollusca; class Gastropoda; order Neogastropoda; family Muricidae; genus Stramonita; species Stramonita haemastoma. The sequence goes on from CM060339.1 coordinate 17,756,224, forward strand.
GAGAGAGAGCACTTAGCCAGGAAGCAAATTTGTGTGTTAAAGTTATGCTGTTTTGTGTTTTGTTTGTGTATGCGTATGTATTTTTGAGTAATCAGTGGATTGTATCATCACCCAGGAGGAAACAAATTCATAAAAATAAGAATGGAGGAAGTTTTTCAGAAATAGAAAAATGAGTAGACTTGGTAATGCAAATTTTAGAATGCAGACCAGGAAAATGAAAATTGATAGGAAAGTAGTAGTAGTAGCAGTAGTAGTAGTAGTAGTAGTAGTAGTAGTAGCAGTAGTAGCAGTAGTAGCAGTAGCAGTAGTCATCACCCATCAGTCTCGGAAGACTATGGAGTTGCGCTCTAGTCTTCAGAGTGCAAAGCCTGGGTAAGTAAGTATGGAGGGCGAACTGTTACCCATGCAACAGATCCCCCCCCCCCCCCCCCTCCATGTCACTTGAATAATCCATTGGAAAAGCAATGACTGATAGTGATACGAATGGTTCCAGTACTGTTGCAGGAGCCACCAGAACGTTGCCATACATGATATAGGCCTACAGCCCTGAGCCACCCTGGGACTCCCAACTCCCCGATTTTGTGTCAGGGATGGTGTCTAAATACAACACCTGTGTGCATGCTGGGTTTTTTAAAAATAGTTTTGTCATCCGCTCCTACCGGCACACGATGGCCTGCTGTTCCGAAAGCGGAACAGGGTTTTAATGTGTGGCAAGATGTTCAGCGTGCGTTCGCACATGGGGCCTCAATTATAGTCCCATCTGAATGACTTGGACATTCAGTTTGATTTTTTCGTCAGGCTGGGAAGAAAGGGCGAGGCGGGGGATCGAACCCAGAACCTCACGGTTTACTTGTTGGCAGGCAAATGTCTTAATCATCCTGCCACCATCCTTCCTGAATAGGATAATAATATTAATAATAGAACTACTTGTATAGTTTATTTGTTTTGTGATTTTTATTCAATTATGTCCAATGTGCATTCATTATGTGGGTTTATAAAAACACTCTACAACATTGAACATTGATTTTACGTTTACTGCCTTGCAACATCTTCCATCACACAATAGTTGAAATACATTTGTAAACAACATTCACCAACAAGCAAAAGAGACAGTACCAAAATTATAGTCAGACTTTGTCTCCAATCATTTGCGAAAATTAAAAACTGACAAATCCCTCCTCCCTTTCCAGGCTTTCCCACATCATCACCACTCACACATTACCAGTCCACTCTTTAGTCTTACACAAGTGTACAAATTTTGTTCTTAAATTATCTCTGTGTGTGTGTGTGTGTGTGTGTGTGTGTGTGTGTGTGTGTGTGTGTGTGTATACATGTGTGTGTGTGTGTGTATTGTGTGTATGTGTGCATGTTTGCGTGCGTGCATGTGCGTGTGCGCGTACATGTGTGCATGTGCGTGCATGCGCATGTGTGTTTAAGGTGTTTTGGGAGGGGGGGGGGGGGATATTTCTACACTGTAAGAAGTATGAAACGAATACAGTTGCAGACAGGAAAAAGAAAAAAATAATGGGTGGCGCTGAACTTATGGCGAGGCACTCTCCCGGGGAGAGCAGCCCGAATTTCATGATAGAGTGGTATAAAAGAAAAAACAAAACAAAAACAAAACAGTGTGTGTGTGTGTTCGTTCGTTCTTTAGATTTTACGTCTTTTCACTGTTAGTGATATTAGACGATGGGAGATAGGGAGAAAAGAAGGAAAGCAGATACTTGTGTGTGACTAAAAGTTTGTGTTTTGTCACTTATAATGCATATGAATATATCTGTGGTGTGTGTGTGTGTGTGTGTGTGTGTGTGCAAGCGCGTGTATGTGCGTACGTGGGTGAGTACATGTGTGCATACGTGGTGTGTGTGAGTGATTGAGTGTGTGTGTGTGTGTGTTTGTGTGTGTGTGTGTGTCTGTGTGAGTGTGTGTGTTTTGTGTGTGTGTATGTGTGTGGTGTGCATGTGTGTGTGTGCGTGCGTGCGTGTGCGTGTGCAGGCATACGAGAGAGAGAGAGAGAGAGAGAGAGAGAGAGAGAGAGAGAGAGAGAGAGAGTGTGTGTGCGTGTGTGTATGTCACTATGTGTGTGTGTGTGTGCGCGCGCGCGCTTGCTTGCATGCGTGTGTGTGCATAAAGATATCAATTTAGGTGTACATCAAATGGCCAAGTTAATTAGCAAAAACAAGTAGAAAAAGAAAGAAAAGTATGTCAACAGTTAAACTCAATAAATAATAAATTTTGTGTGTGTGTGTGTGTGTGTGTGTGTGTGTGTGTGTGTGTGTGTGTGTGTGTGTGTGGTGTAATATGTGCCTGTATGCTTGCATGCATGCATTTACATTATAAGTAATACATGTATTATTTATTATGTCTGAACAGAGCGGCAGCTGGTTCAGCGGTGTGTCATCATCCAAAAAGACGAACGAGGCTATGGGCTGACCGTCAGTGGAGACAACCCTGTCTATGTTGCCTCTGTCAAACCAGGTAACTCTTTGTGAACAGATTTGGGCCTCTTCATATTATATCGTAATATCATATAATTTAGTATTATATGTTACATTGTGCATTTTTAGCAGCTGTAATTTGATCATGTTTGGAGATTATTGGTAACACATTTACTTGATCATGGTTCGAGAGTATATTGGTATCACATTTATCATCGTTTGAGATTTTGATGTCACACTTATTTGATATTGTTTGGAGATAATTAGTATCATATGTATGTGATGTCCCTGAAGAAGGGATGTGCTCTACCTTAACGGGAGGATGAAAAGTGGAATGTGCGTTTTGCAGAAATATTGCTAGTGATGAATCTCAAGTTTTTGCCCAAGTCCAGTCATCATGAAGAAGAAATTGATATCATATAAACTTGTGTTTATCCTTAAGATTTTGCATGTAAACTGGCATAGGTTTCAGGCTAGTTTGTTCTTACTTTGCTTAGTGTTTTATATCCTGATGTTTTGTTAAAAAAAATGCTTTCATTTTTCATCATTTAATTTCAAAATGTGTATGTGCACTTTCATATTGAGTGTATTGTCATTAATGTTGGAATTCAGACTGTATGGACAGAATTGCAAGTCTTAATGTTATAACTTATATTGAGCTTTTTACTTTCATTTTAGACTATGTAGATCATCTAAATTCCTGCTATTCTTTCATCACTTTTAATCATGCTTTATTTTAGAAGAAAGGCATTCATAGTGTTTCTCTAATGCTACAAATGATTCACTGTTTTTATTATCAACAGTTTGTAATTAGGTAAATTGTTATTAAATCATACTCACTCACTCACTCACTCAGTCCCATGTCCCAAAGGACTTAAGGGGACATGAGAGAAGACGCAACGGAGATCTTTTTCCATGCTTCACGATCCTGTGTGGCTAGTAGGAGGTGTTGCAGGGGTTGGGCGGTCCTTCTTTGATGTTGTCAACCCATGATTTCTTTTGGCGGCCTCTTCTTCTCTTGCCCTCGACTGTTCCTTGCAAGATGGTTTTTGCTAGGGTGTTGTGTCTTGTGGTGTGACCAAACCACATCAGCTTTCTCCTCTTTATGGTGGAGAGCAAAGGCTCTTGGGGGCCCACATGCTTTTTGATTTCTTCTTTTACATAGTTATTGGTCTTGTGTTCTTTGTATGACATAAATCAAATCAATAATGTTTTAATCAACTACTTGAAAAACAAGATATCAACTTAATTTTTAAAAAAAAGAAGAAACAAACAAATGAAAGGCAAAAATACGTAAAGTAGACCACTAAAAAAAATCATGTATTCTCTGTCTCCTCTTCTTCTTGTGTGTGTATTATGTTCAAATAATCCATGTCATTGGGGCAGGGGGAGTGGGGTATGGGATAGCGGGGAAGAGGAGAGAAAATTTGGAGGTTGGAGCGTGGGAGGAAACACAAAAAGACTTTATGCAGTTTTTTTTCTGTAGTATCCAACTGGTCAACAACAACAACAAAAAAGAAGAGGTGGTGAAAAGCGATTTAATTGACAAGAGCTTATGGTGTTATCTTTTCCATTATAATTCTGTTATGTTTGTTTTGACTTGTTATCTATGAACTTTGGCCTGTGACCTGAGGTTTTGTGTGGCCAGTGATGATTGAAGGGTGTTTTGTGTGGGTGGATTGCAGAAGGGGCAGCAGCTAAGGCAGGAGTACAGAAAGATGATCGTATTGTCAAGGTAAGGCTATGTGGGTTTTCTGTGTGTGTTTGTGTGTGTGTGTGTGGTGCGTGCATGCGTGTGTGCAGGGTGATATGTGTGTGTGTGTGTGTGTGTGTGTGTGTGTGTGTGTGTGTGTGTGTGTGTGTGTGTGTGTGTGTGTGAGAGAGAATGAAAAGAAGTGCTTCATTTGTGAAAGTATGTTCGATTGTTTAAAATTATGTAATTATGTGCTTGATGTGCTACAGTGAATTCTTGTTTGTTATAGTTTTACTTCTTCCTGATGTTACATGATGTTCACGATGTTACATGATGTTCACCCATCCTCCATACCCCAAAAGGGGCAAAAGGAATAGAGTATTTTTCAGTTGTTGTATGTGTACATGTGCATACTTATGTTTTGTTGATACTTCTGTGCTTATGTAATAAATATCCCTGTGTATTTACAGTGAGTGTGTTGTAAATGGCTAGGTTTTATGATTGGAGTTTGAGTAGTTTTTTGAAAGTGACAAGAAGTAAAAGAGCTCTGGATTTCCTTCCTATTGAAAAGAATGAAAGTAATAATCAGAGGAGGGGTGGGGGGATTCATGAAGTGAGTGCTATAAATAGACCTGACCTGTGAAGACATTTAAATGGGGGTGGGGGTGGGTGATGAAGTGAATGCTATAAATAGGTGTGATCTGTGAAGACATTTGAACTTGGGAAGGGGGGGGGGGGGGAGGGCTGATAAAATGAATGCCATCAATAGATCTGATCTGTGAAGACATTTGAATTGGGGGGGGGGGGGGGGGGGGGGGCTGGATGAAGTGAATGCTATAAATAGACCTGACCTGTGAAGAAGACATTTGAATGATGGCTTGTTTTGGTTGTTGTTGTTGTCTGTCAGGTGAACGGAACTCTGGTGTTGAACAGAAACCACATTGATGTCGTCAAGCTCATCAGATGTGAGTACATAGCTTTTTAAAACTGATCTATCCATTATTTTATTTCATTGTGTACTGCTGAATTCTTGTGTGGACTGAATAGTTATGAATGCTTTTTTTTTTTATAATCTGTGATCCAGCATAAGGAAAGAAAGGGTTAGACCATAGTTCTAGTTTCCATTATTTTGTTATTGTTTTGAAACATGTACAAGAAAATATCATCAGCGATGTATGTGCTATCCTATTTGAAATGGAAAGAAGTAGTATATTCTAAGTTCACCCTCTTCTTGTTATGATTATTCTTTGAGCAAAGTCCAAATCTGCCCATTTTTCACAATCTTCCAGACACAACTCTATGAATATTTTAGACCTAGAGGAAGGAAGACATTCCATTATTTACCATATTTCTTTTGATAATTCTGTGAATAGTTAGAATGAATGTCAGGAATGGAATGCAGTCTGTTTACCACTACCTCCCTGTGAAGATTTTCTTCCCCCTCCCTTTTCCCTCCCCCTTCCTCACTCATCCCACAACCTTTTCAAATCTCCCCCCTCCTCCTCCTCCCTTATACTGTGATCACACCTATGGAAGTAAAGGCTTTTTATACATTATAAATTAAAGATTTCTTCCTTCTGCCGCTGTAGTCTAGTGGTTAGGGTGTTGGACTCGTAATCTAAAGGTTGCGGGTTCGATCTCAGCTTTCGGCTATGGCGTTGCGCCCTTGGAAAAGGCACTTAACGGCTATTTTCTCACCCCACCCAGGTGTAAAAGGGGTACCAACCTTGTGTTGGGGGTTAACCCTGCGATAGACTGGCGTCCTATCCACGGGGAAGTCTAAGACTCTCAGTCACTAAACGCCACAGAAACCGGATAAGCACCGGCCTGATGAGCCTTAGGCTCGGGACAGACAGGACAGATGGATGCTTTTGCTGAGTGGTTAAGACCATTTGACTTGAATCCCATGGGTCCATGAAGTTGTGGGATTGAATCGCAGCGAAGTCTCACAAATCAAGGGTGGGGATTTTTACTGTCTTCCAGGCCAGTATCATGTGCTGACCTACCAGTGCTTTAATTTCCTGTCAAGTCAAAATTTTATTGCCAGATGTACATGTATATATACACATGCAGAAGGTCAGATATGCACGTTAAAGATCCTTAATTCATGTCAGCTTTTGGTGTGATACAGAAACAAGAACATACCCAGCGTACATCCCTGAGGTTGAAATGTGGCTACCAGCGTAACAGGCAAAAATGGTTGCATGTGCAAAATCTCACCGTTGGTGAAACTCAGAACTCTAGTCGAGGAATGGAGGAAAAAAGAACAACAAAAAACTGCCGATGAATGTGAAGTATTCATGAATGTTATGCGAGGTCTACCATGAATGAAGACTGTCCCTTAACAACGTCATGCATTTTAAAAGGAACACAAACATCTTATCATTGACTAAGGAGGGTGGCAGGATGGTTAAGACAAGCAAACCATGAGATTCCAGGTTTGATTCTCAGCCTCGCCCTTTCTTCCCAGTTTGACCAAATAATCGAACTCACTTTAAACTGAGGCCTTATGTGCAGATGGATGCAGAACATTTTGCACACATGTTAAAAACCCATTTCATTTTTCAGAAGAGTATGCCATTGTGTGCTGGTAGGAACGGATGACAAAAAAAAACCCCAACCCAGCATGCACACAAGTGTCATGTTTAGACACTGTTCCCAAAGTCGGAATGTTGCTACTTAAATGGTGGTTTGGAGGTGGGGGGGGGGCATGAAGAAATGGTTACATACGTAAAAAATCTCACCATTGGTGAACCTTGGAGGTCTAGCCAAGGAACAATAAAACAAAAATAAAAAATAGAAAGAGATCAGCAACTAATTTGTTCGCTTAAAAAAACAACAAAAAAAATAATCTTTGGGTGAGTCTTTGTATGACTTCACAATGAGTCAGTCAGAGGCAAAGAAGTGGAATGGTGGTGTTCTGCAGAGCATTCTTGTCTCCTTATATGGATTTTGTGCACGACTTTCCTCAAGCAACAAAACCACTTTGCGATGAATGATCACAAACGTGACAGGAAAATTGTTTCCTCTGAAGAATACTGAAGAGGTATAAATGCAGCATGCATAGCGCCATACAGATTTCCTGTAAGATTCTTTCCTTTTTTTTTTTTTTTTCTTTAATGAAAGTGATGGAAAACCACATAGGCCAATCGCTTGTTAACCACCAGTGATTAAAATGAGAGAGAGAGAGAGAGAGAGAGAGAGAGAGAGAGAGAGAGAGAGAGAGAGAGAGAGAGAGAGAGAGAGAGAAACAAAAAGAAAGAAAGAAGCAAGGAATATGTCAGAAATTATAACTGCCAATTCCTAACCGCATTCCTAAAAAATGTTGCTTCCAAACACCCCCCCCCCCCCCCCCCCCCCCCCAAAATTAACAGGAAGGATTCTTAACAGTTAAAATGCCAGAAAAATGCCTTTTGACCTTTAATGTGCGCAAAACAGTGATAGTGGAAAGGGGGAAGGGAGAACTCAGAAAGGGTAAAAAAATGTTGGGGGAGGGGGGGGGGGGCGGATTGGGCTTGGGTGTGGGTATGAAGAAGGTAAAAAAAAGGGAGAAACAGAAGAACTTGTAGGCCTCGTAGCGACCATACCCCCCCCTCCTGCCCTGAAAAGAAAAAAAAAAAGAAAGTAGGGTGGGGTCTCCTTTTATCAAACCCATTGTTCTGATGGCTACAGATCTGTACAGCACATAAAAGGGGGAAAAGGTAAGGGTTGTGTCAAGGAGGAGGTTACCCCCCACTCCCCCCCATTCTCCCCTGCCCCTCCCTGCCTGTCTCAAATTTTGCACCTATCAAGAAAATGGTTTGAACTTGTCTTGCTTTTATTTGTTATCTTGCTGATGGATCTGTTCTAAGTACATGTTTTGTTCAATTGCTGGGTTTAAGACTTTTGCCAACATTTGTTTAAGTGGTGTGTGTGTGTGTGTGTGTGTGTGTGTGTGTGTGTGTGTGTGTGTGTGTGTGTGTGTGTGTGTGTGTGTTTGGAGGTGTGTGTGTGTGTGTGTGTTTACTGTGTGTTTGTGTTGTGTGTTTTGTGTGTGCATTTTGTGTACCACTCTGTCTGTCTTAATATACACTGTGTATGTATAGATGTGTGCCAGTGAGAAAAATAAGATAGAAAAAGAGGGGGGGAGAGAGAGAGAGAGAGAGGAGAGAGAGAGAGAGAGAGAGAGAGAGAGAGAGAGAGAGAGATTTGATTTGATTTGATTTGATTTATTCTTTTATATTCTTTTATATCGAGGATAATGGGATAAGCACTCTTGTGCTTTTTTACATCCAGTCCCCGTGTGTATGCAGTTTTGTAAATGTCATGTTTCCTACCAGCACACTATGGCCTACTCTTACGAAAGGCGGAACAGGATTTAACGTGTGCGCAAGATGTTCTGCGTGCATTCGCACACAGGGCCTCGGTTTAAAGTCTCATCCGAAGGACTTTTGGGGAGAGTGGAGTCAGCACTCCTGTTAACTCCAGGAGAAAAATCTCCTCGACCGGATTCGAACCCGGGTCTTCAAATGGCCAGCGCAATGTTCTGACCACTAGGCTATCCGAGAGAGAGGGAGAGAGAGGGAGGGAGGGAGATTGGGGGAGGGGGAGAAGGTGTGCGTGTGTGTGTGTGTGTGTGTGTATACACAAAAATGAAAATGAGTGGGATGAACAGCAGGGGTGGGAGATTAGGTAGATATGTGTGCATGTGCATGCATGTCTTATCTAGGAATAGGTATGTGCACATGCATACCTGCGTGTTGTGTGTGTGTGTGTGTGTGTGTGTGTGTGTGTGTGTGTGCGAGCGTGCACATGTGCATGCACATGCATGTCTTATCCAGGAACAGGTATGTGACTGTGTGCACATGTATGCATACCCCCACGCTGCAAACCTCTTGGGCTTGTCAGGGTGTGGAGACTAGACATTAAGCACATGTGCCACCCGCAATCTTATCACCTGGTAGGAACAGGCTTGGACCAGGTAGGGGGTGATACCTGTAGGAGGAGTAGACCTGTAAAAACCCAGATTTATAGTTCGCACACGTCCGGAGGTGTGAAGAGTGAAAAAGAGAAAATACATTTTGGGAGAGACTAAAATACTTGTGGTTAGATTCTCTCTCAGTCCAGGGAGGAAGAGACAAGAGTGTTGATTGTATCATGTTGTGGTGTGATGTGTTGTATCATGTTGTGGTGTGACGTGTTGTTGTGTTATGCTGTTTCATATCAATTGTGTCCATTGTATTCTGTTGTATCAGTGCTTGTCAGACTGATTCCTGTGTGTGAAGTTCTGGCTGATTGGTCTGAAGAGGAGCACAATGACTACTAGTGCAGCCCCCTCCCCCTTTCATCCCTCTCCCCTATGTTTTTTGTGTGTTTAGGGTGCGTTTAAGAGAGGTGAGATGAATGTCTATAGACATTTATATATAGGAGAGAGTGAGTGCTTGAGAGCTAGAGAGAGAGAGAGAGAGAGAGAGAGAGAGGAGAGAGAGAGAGAGAGAGAGAGAGAGAGAGAAAAGTATTGGGAAATATTTGTTTTGAGTTGGAGAAGAAGGGGGGGGGGGGGGGCATAATCATATTTAGAAGGAAAGATGAATATCTAATAGATTGAAAAGGAGAAACATGATGTGAGAAATTGGGATCAATACAATATTATATTGCATGTGATGCAGTATTGTCAGTGACAAAGTTGTCATGGTGTTAAATGTGGACTGTCATTTTAGCCAAGGTCCCTCTGGTATGTTCTGTTTTGTTCTTTGAAAGTGTGAAAACCTGCAGTCAGCTTGGTGCACATGCACAGGCTGTTGCCTCCTGTGAATCTGTCCATCAGTCTGTGTGTGTGTGTGTGTTGTGTGTGTGTGTGTGTGTGTGTGTGTGTGTGTGTGTGTGTGTTGTGCTTGTGTGTGCTTGTCTGTGTGTGTGTGTGTGTGACCCTGTCTCTCACTTATGGGTATGTCTTCGCCCGCCACCTTGAATCATTCATATACACTCTCACACCACCCCATCTCCACCTCCACCCTACAAATTTGAAAGTAGACTTTCCTGAAGCCTTAAGTCAGCTACCTTAATGATGAGCAAAAATGATTGCATACACAAAATCTGGCCATTGGAGAACCTTGGAGCTCTAGCCGAGGAACAGGGAAAAATAAATGGACAGCTACTCAAAAACCAGTTAACCCAGGAAAAAACCAGACTGGATTCATGTAAAGAGGAAAATAAGAGAGATTTTATAGGAAAGTTTTCATTTCACGATGAGTTATCATGAAAGAAAACTTGATATGAATATGATTCTGTGTCAGTGAGTCAGATGACTTTTTCCTTATACCAGAATTATAGTTTCCACCATGGGGATGCTGGGGGCCTATCAGCATAAACAGCATCCCCACCTTCTAGAAATTCTCTGCTAGGAATTCCCTCTTTTCTATCCATCCTTTTGTTTCTTCCATGTTCCTTTTCTTCCTGTCACTCCCTTGTCTATTTTCTGCCTTCATGGTCCATTCTCTTGCCTTTTTTCAAGAAAGACTTTAGATAGTTTTCTCCCTCGCCAAAGTCGGATGTGCTGGGCCTGACTTGTCAGGCGCTTAACGGCAGCGCAATACAGTGGTTGCTGTCTGAAGGAAGAAGAGTGAATAACTTCATGTTAAAACAAAATGCCTTTTGATCAGTTTTTTTATTCAAGCAAAATGATAAGAGAGATCTATGTACATAAAAGTGCTGTCATGCAAAGTGTGTTATGTGTAGATCTATTTTCTCACCAAGTACTTACCTCATACACTATTCTTCATCTTCCGTAAAATAAAATTAAAAAAAATTCTCAAAAGTTAAAGTACAGTTTGCAGCAACAAACTGCAGCAACAGGAACAGCAGCAACAGCAACTAGAACAACAACAGCACAAATAAACAACAGCAACAACATCATGTTCAGACATAGTATAAGTAACCTGTACTTTCATTGTGCAGAAAGGGGGGGGGGGTGTTTAGAGGCATAGTGGAAGACCAAAGGAGAGAAAAGGAGAGAAAGATTCAATTGAATTCATGTTGTTTATTTCCCAGTAGGTAACGCAGAACAGGATGGAGTTTGGAGGGAGGGAGGAGGGAGGGAGGGAGAGAGAGAGAGAGAGAGAGAGAGAAGAGAGAGAGAGAGAGGAGAGAGAGAGAGAGAGAGAGAGAGAGAAGGGTGGTGAGGGTGGGGGTTAGGGGCACAGTGGTAGACCAAAGAAGAGACAAGGAGAGAAAGGTTCAATTGAATTCATGTTGTTTATTGCCCAGTAGGTAACTCAGAACAGAATGGAGTTTGAGGGAGGGAAAGAGAGAGAAAGAGAAGAAAGAAAAGTGGAAGGGGGGGGGGGGGGGGGGGGGAGGGGTGGAGGAGGAATAGACAGGCACAAAAGGAGAGACAAAGAGAGAGAAGGGTAGACAGACTTGCAGGAGAGAAAAGGAGAGAGAGAGGAGAGAGAGAGAGAGAGAGAGAGAGAGAGAGAGAGAGAGGTGTACACACACACACACACACACACACACAACAACACACACACACACACACACACACACACACACACACACACACACACACACACAAACGGCTTGATGAAAAAAACAATTGCACTGCTTATTCAGTGTACCATCTGAAAATAAAAGTTTAACTTTCACACACACATGACACTCCCCCCCCCCCCCCCCCCCCCCCCCCCACACACACACACACACATACATACGCATGCACGCGCACACACACATACACAGATGAGAACAGATGACACAATTTACAAAAACTGCATACACACGGGGACTGGATGTAAAAAAGCAAATGAGTGCTTATTCCATTATCCTCGATATAAGAAAGAAAGAATAAAACACAAATACACACACACACACACACTCTCTCACCCCCCCCCCCCTGCACATACACACCCACACATACATCCTACACACGCACAGTCTTCTTCCCCCCCCCTCCCCACACACACACACATACACACGCGTGACACACGCTCTCAGAGGGGTGGAGTCAGAGAGGTTGGGGTGGGTGTGGCAAACAAGGCAGCAAGGGCCCCAGCATGAAGTGGGAAGGAAGAAAGTGCCTTTTGTATTCTGCAGAGTGCAGCCAGCGCCTGTTTTGGCTTTGTGTGCCCAAAACAGCAGGGCCCAACAAGGTGCGTTTTGTGCGCGCTGGTTTCTTTTTGCCCTTCTCTCAGTGTGTGAGTGTGCACCAGCATTTAACTCTTTGATTGTGGTCGGTGCTTACCTTGGATTAGGTAGTTAGTAAATGCTGGGGAATCTGATCTTTCTGAGACTATTCCAGGTTTGGATTTGTTGTTGTTGGTGGTGGTGATTTTCTTCTTTTCTTCGCTCTGTCTGTCTTTGTCTGTCTGTCTTGACTGTCTTTGTCTGTCTTGTCTGCCTGTCTGTCTGTCTTGACTGTCTTTGTCTGTCTGTCTGTCTTGACTGTCTTTGTCTTGTCTGCCTGTCTGTCTGTCTCTCACTCTCTTTTCTCACTTTCTCTCACCTCTTCTCTCTCACTCTCTCTCTCACTCTCATCTCTCTCTCCTCTCTCTCTCTCTCTCTCTCCTCCTCTCTCCTCTCTCTTCTCTCTCTCTCTCTCTTTCTCTCTCTCTCTCTCTCTCTCTCTCTCTCTCTCTCTCTCTCAGGTGTTTTTTAATTTTATTTTTCTTTCCTGTTGCCATTCTTACTTGTTCGCTGACTGTCTGCCTATGTGGATGTGATTTGCTCTTATCCATCCATCCATCCATCCATCCATCCATCATCCCCATCCATCCATCCATCCATCCATCCATCTATATCTTACTGTATGTCCATTCATTTGCCCACTCATCTGTTCATCTGTCTGCTCACTTGCCAGTCTGTTCATCTTCTGTCAATCCATCTATCTGTCCGTCCAATCAGCCAGTCATCCATCTATCTGACTGTTTATCCGTTTGCCCATCCATTCATCCATCTGTCTTTTTTGTTTTTCCTCGTTCCTCAGCTAGAGCTTCAAGGTTCACCAATGGTGAGAGTTTGTGTAAGCAACCATTTTTGCCCACCATTAAAGGTATCTGCATTCTGACTTCAGGGATGTTCTATCCATTGGAGTATTGATCTGTTTATCATTTGTCCAACCAGTAGTCTGACTATCTGTCTGTTTTGTCTATCAGTTTCTTTCTGCTGTACATATTTCCATCTGTGATTCATCATCTGTCAAGCCAAAAGGCCATTCATCCATTTGACTGTTCATCTGTCCATCCATCCATCCATCCATCCATCCGTCCATCCATCCATAGTCATTAGTGTTACTTCTTGTCCATCTACTCGATCGACCGATCGATCTATATCTGTCTGCTGTCTGTCTGTCTATGTCTACTTGCCAGCCAAACCTATCCAGTCCCCCCCCCCCCCCCTATGTTGTACAGTTCTATATAAATGTACACAACTTGTGCTATAGCCTTCTGTTACCTGGCCACAATCAGCCACACAGACAGCCCCCAGCCCCAGCAGGTATAACAAACAGCACTGACTGACTGTGTCCCTGGTGTGGTGTGTTGACACCTGCAGGCAGCGGACCATGGAGATCGACCCAGTCCTGAAAAATCGCTGACCTGGAACAGGCTGTAGGGCTTCTCGCCCTGCCTGGTGTATACTATAGTATCGTGTGCAGAGGATGTGGACATGCACTGTTAGTCACAGAAACATTGACAGATCGTCTGCTGGCTGTGGAGTGATGAAGGAGTGAAGTGAATCAGACGAGTGGCATGTGGGGAAGAAGATACATTGGTGGAGCACTGCTAGTGTTAGCAGGGTTGGATCGAAAGTGACTGGTGTCGTTTTTCAGAGGAAGGGGGAGAAATGGTTTGTGATAATGGGATAGGATTGGTGTACATGAGGATTTAAAAAAAAAAAAATGTCCTGGTATGTGGGCAGATGATGATGATGTTGTTTTTTCACAGGCAGAGAGATGGGATTGATGAATGGACAGACAAGACAGACCAATACACACAAATGGCGACACACATGCACGCTCGCATGCAGGCAGACACGCATGCATGCATGCACACACTCGCGCACACACACTTACACACGCACACGTCCTTCGGATGAGACTATAAACGGAGTGTGCGAAAGCATGCAGAACATCTTGGCACACATATTAAAACCTATTCTGCTTTTGGAAGAGTAGGCCATTGTGTGCCAGTGGGAACAGATAAAACTGCAAGCACATGGGGACTGGAACTAAAAAAAACCCATGAGTACTTATTCCATTATGCTCGAATTAAAAAAAAAAAAGATATGAATAAAGCAAACATAATATTATTGTGGTACATAGACCACAGAGTAGGAGGGACTTTCAGTTTGAGATCATCAGTTCAAAAGACTTAAAGATGCATACTCAAAACAACAGTGTTGCACTTGTTGAATTAGTTTCACACATGGCAGTATGTACACCTACCTGTAAAACCATTCAATCTCCAGCAGTCTCAGTGGAGAGACAGTGGAGATGTTTTACACCACTCCGTCTCCCCTCTCTCTCCCCTCAACCTGTCTCTGTCAAAGTCACTGTGTTCGTTATTTAGCTGCTGCACTCAGAGGCACTGCCATGTACCTCTGGGTGGATTTGTCATGGCTTTTGTGAGCAAATCTTTGAATATTTCAGCGTCGTTCATGCCCGTTTTATGGTCTCTCTGCGTGTTAGTGTGAGACTGCAGCTGTGTGTTCTTCACTTGGTAAAACTTCCAGTGTTAGGTCAGGTGGCACACAGGGCTCAGTAACTACTCTACTGTTTGGTTTTGTAATTTATTTATTTAGATTACATAAGAAGGAAGGTGGCAGGATGGTTGAGATGTTCACCTACCTGAAAAGTAAACTGTGAGGTTCCGGGTTTGATTCCCAGCCTTGTCCTTTTTTTTTTCTAGTTTGACGAGAAAATTAAACTGAATGTCAAAGTCTTTCAAATGAGGCTGTGAACCAAGGCCCTACGAACATCTTGTTGCTCATGTTAAAAACCTGCTCCGCCTTTCGGAAGAGTAGGCTGTTTTGTGCCGGTTGGAACATATGACAGAAATTTACAAAACCTATGTACTTAAATGTTTTGACACTGTTCCTGAAGTCAGATTGCAGCTACCTAAATTGTAAGGGGGTAAAAAAAAAAAAAAAAAAGGTCGCATATATATGCAAAAAATCGCACCATTGATGAATCTCTGAGCTCTCGCTGAGAAGCAAAAAAAAAGAGAAGAAAATACTTTTGTAGTTGTACACATATGTGTACAATTACAAGTGCCCTCACACACTCTGATGTTGGGTTTAACATATAGGTTTTCAGTAAGTTCTTTCTTTGCATAAAATTTTAAAAGTAACATTATTTTCAAATCAATCAATTTTCTCTCTCTCTCTCTCTCTCTCTCTCTCTCTCTCTCTCTCTCTCTCTGTCTCTCTCTCTCTCTCTCTCTGGATGAAAAAAAGCACAAGAGCGCTTATTCCATTATCCTCGATATAAAAGAATAAATCAAATCAAATCAAATCAAATCTCTCTTTCTCATTTTGCCTGTCTTGTCTGTCTGTCTGTCTGTACCTACACCCACTGGTACAGATTCATGTATGACGGTAATGTTTCCTAACTGGGCCACACTAGGTAATAATCGTCAAGATGATGAAAGAAGGGGATAAGACTTCCTAGTTTGCTAAGAAATCTGTCAACACCCCCCCCCCCTCCCCCACCTCCCCCCACCTCCTTTTCTCAGTCCAGTCTCTCTTCCCCACTTTCTTGACTGTAAAGCCAGTGACACAGCCTAAAGACACACATGGCTGTTCTCCAGTCTGTTTCTGTCCAACACAACACACACACACACACACACACACACACACACACACACACACAACACACACACACACACACACACACACAGAGAGAGTAGGCTACACAGGCTTCTTGGCCTGGAGAGAGGAGAGTATAAAGTTATGTGGTTCAATCTACTCACACTGCAGTGTTTGTGCACATCCTTGTGTAGTCGTCGTAGGGAAGGAATCGATGGTGGTTTTTCTCTTTAAACCAGTCTTCTCAGGCGAAGAGAGTGTAAGATTATGGATTGAAAATTTAGAGTTTGTAATTTTTAACTTAGAAAAAGCCGTGAAGAAGATCTTAGGGTGTAGAAAAAAAAAAAGCAAGTTGTTTTTGTGAGCTGTATGTGTGTGTCTGTGTGTGAGGTGTGAAGAGTTGGCATTGTGGTTTTGAAGGTCTGACCAGGATGTGAATTGTTGGCGTTGGAAGTGGAAAGTTGAAAGGAATGTGTCAGAAGATCGGTTTGTGTTTGATGTCGGTGTGCTATTTGTGGTGTTTGCTGCCTAGCTCAATCAGTGCGTTGTTTCTTGTGCTGTGGGTGCTGTCATTCACTATAAAAGCATTATTTGGGTGTGTGTATGTGTGCGAGCCTAAAAGAGAGAGAGAGAGAGAGAGAGAGAGAGAGAGAGAGAGAGAGAGAGAGAGAGAGAGAGAGAGAGAGACACACACACACACACACACACACACACACACACACACACACACACACACACCACACACACACACACACACACACACAGAGGGGGGGGGGGGAGGGAGAGAGCGAGGGATGGAGACGACAGACAGACAGACAGACAGACAGACACACACACACACACACACACACACACACACACACACACACACACACACACACACACACACACACACACACACTCACATACACACTTTTTCTCTGTCTTTGTCTCTCTCTCTGCCATGACTATCTCCCTCCCACTGCACATTATCTGTGTCTGTCATATCTCTCTATCTCAGTCTCCCTTTCCTCTCACCCCTTCTCTCCTCTTACTCTTAGTCACCCTATCTCTGTCTCACTCTTTCCTTTTTCCAATAACAGCACAAAGCTCTTTCTGTCTATCTCTTTCTCTCTTTCTCTCTTTCTCTCTCTCTCTTCTCTCTCTCTCTCTCTCTCTCTCTCTCTCTCTCTCTCTCTCTCTCTCTCTCTCTCTCTCTCTCTCTCTCACACACACACTCACTCTCTCTCAACACACACACACACACACACACACACACACACACACACACACTCACACACTCACACACATGCTTGCACACACACACACACCACATCACACACACCACACACACACACACACACACACACACACACACACACAACACACACACACATGCATCACACACACACACACACACACACATCACACACAGCTGAAAATAAGGAAAAACAGAAAAGGTGGGGTGATATTTAAATTTTCCTCTTGAAGAGGAAGTTCAATACGATAATAGAGAGTGAGGATGGAAATCTTTATTCTTTGACGGCTGGGGTTTAAGTGCTGCTTGCAAGTTGTGGACATTTTTTGTGGAGTCATTTTGTTTTTGACTGTGTAGTGTTGTTGTTTTCTTTTTCTTTGTTTTAAGTACAGGAGGAAAAACACAGCAGCATAAAACTGTGATGTCTTACACACACGTTACAACTTGTTCTGCCTTTCAGAAGAGAAGGCTGTTCATGCTGGTAAGATCAGTTGATAAATTTAAAAAATATAAAGGCATGGTGTGTTTAGACATCATTCACAAAGTCAGAAAGCAGCTACATTAATTAATAAATGGTGCGCAAAAACGGTCACATCCATAAAAACCCCTCACCATTTGTGAACCTCGGAGCTCTCTAGTGAAGGAACAGGGGAAAACAAAAAAGAAATATTTCTGTATGTTTATTTTAAGATCTGATCGTTGCAAGTGAAAAGACAAAGCAGATTGTACAGTTTTGCAGATTGTGCGTTCAGTTTCTCTGGAGTTCAGCCATTGATTATTGAAGATTGTGTTGGTCTGCCGGATTTCCTTGTTGTGACCAAACTCAGGAACCAGGCATGAATGGTGGTACATCATTTCCTGAAACATGTAGTAATGTCTACGTCAGTATGTGACTTTCGTGTGATCCTCTAGCCTGACTCTTTCGTAGTACTTGGAGAGAAACCGGATTTTTTAGAAGGGAAGCAAACACATACATGCACACACAGAGAGGCATATGGTGAACTCGTACACTCACGCACACACTCACACACACAAGCATGCACGCAACACGCACACACACACACACACACACACACACACACACAACACACACACACACACACACACACACACACACACACACACACACACACACACACACAACACACTCACTCACTCACACACACACCACACACACACACACACACACACACCACACACACTCACACCACACACACAACACACACACACACACACCACACACACACACACACACACACACCACTACACACACTCACTCACTCACACACCACACACTCACATCACTCACTCACTCACTCACACACACACACACACACACACACACACACACACACACACACACACACACACACACACACACACACACACACACATTCACTTTCAGTGTGTTCCAAGTAAACAGGGAAAGACCCAGAGGCATTCTTGTATACCAGCAGATCATCCAGTGGTGTGGTACAAACAACTACAAGCACTTAGTTTTTACAGGGGATTTTTTTTTTCCGTTTCTCTTGCCAATGTGATAAATAAAATTAATGATGTGAGCTTTGTGACTGAAAAGGTAAAGAACATGGAACTAAAAATGTCTTCAGGTAAGATTCATGACTGAAATGATTAGAAAAATGTGACACTATAATTGTCATAGAATGATGAATGTTATTCATAAAACGATTCTAAGAGATATTTTGGAAACCAAAATTATTGTAGGTTCATGATTAAAGAAGTGAAAAAATGTGAAACTACAGTTGTCATAGAATCATGACCAAATTGATTATTAGAAAATTGTGAAACTCAAATTGTCTGGGGGGGTTGCTGTGGGGGGTGTGGAGAGGATAGCCAAGAGGTTAGACTGTTGAACTGTTTATCTGAAGGCACAGGTTTGAGCCACCACTGAGACGCCGTTCAAGGGGATTTTTCCACTGTAGTTAACAGTAGTACTGACTCAGCTCCCTGAAAGTCTTTTGGATGAGACTAAGTATAAACCAAGGTCCCTTGTGCAAACACTCGCAGAACATCTTGCACATGATGAATGCTCAGACAGTAACTGTTGTTGTCTGTCCTATGAGTGAAAAACATTGCACTGCCGTTAACACTATCCCTACATTAAGGGAGGGAACCCCTCTTTCCCGGTACATGTTCATTGTAAGCATTTGAATGCTTCGGCAACCCAGTAGAGGGTGATGTGGAGGGAGGGTTAGTAGATGGTTGGTTACCCTGTAGCTGGCTGCCTGAAGGGAAAAGGGTAAGCGCCTGACAAATCAGGCTGTGCATCTGCCTTCAGTGTGATAAATCAATCTCAAGTTCTTGAGTAGAAAAGTCAGAAAAAGTAGGAATGAGAAAGTAAAACCGCTTTTAGTCAATGTCTGCAAATGGGTCTTAACTGTTAAGGATGTAACAGTGTCTTAGACCCTAGTGTATCCCTCCCTCGCTGTTTGCTTGAGGCAGTCACTCAAAGCACTCTGTGAGGCAGGGCTCCATACCCAGTAAGTTGGCGATACGTCATTGTTGCTAATGTACCAGAAGTCCTGCTTTATTGCCTGCAGCCAATTTCTTTTATATATGTACATTTTTCTGTCCATCGATGGCATTTGAGGACAGGCAGTTTTCATGACGCCTGGTGTAACATTTTGCTGGTTACTGTAAGTTGGTTACAGCCTAGATTTTAACCGGTTTGTTGTGTCTGTGTTTGGTATGCTCTTGCACTGTACTGTATTGAATTGTCATGGCAGATTTCTCTGCATAACATTTGGGCCGCTTTACCTAGAATAAAGAATGCCATCAGTCCTTATGAAGAGCTAACTACAGTGAAAAAATGCAAGTTTAAGTGGTACGGGCATGTCACACGATCATCTGGACTGGCCAAGACTATCTTACAGGGAACAATAAGGGGAGGGAGAGGAAGAGGCAGACAGAGGAAACGATGGGAAGACAGCATCAGAGAGTGGACAGGCCTTGGGTGGAACGATCTGCTGCAGAGGACTGTGGGGAGTGGAGGAAGCTGGTTGCAAAATCTTCAGTTGTGCCCCCATGGTCTACGGAACTATGGGACAGGTGAAGGTGAAGTCAGTGACCTAAGGAGTAGTGCGTCACAACTTGTGTATTGTCACTCCCATTTTTTTTCTGAACGTCTTGTGGGTTGTGTTTGCCTCTGTCTGAGAAACCTGGGACAGGCAGGACCCAGGCTTGTCATCTTGTTTGAAAGACTAGCACACAGACCACCTGTATGGATTAGGGGGGTGGGGGTGGGTAGGAGCTGGTTTCAGACATGAATCAAACTTGCAATCTCTCACTGTCTAGAAGGGTAGCATCATGGGCAGACTATGCTACAAACGCTTAGATTCTTTATTCTTTATCTTGTTCCTCTCTCTCTCCTTCTCTGTTTGAGTGTTTCAGTATTCTTCTCTTTCCTCAAACACTCTCACAGCAATTCATTGTTGTCTGTCATATGAGCGAAAATGGGTCATGCTGCTGTTAAGCACCTGACAAGTCAGGCCCAGTGCATCTGACTTGGTCATGGGGGAGAATGTTCATTTAACATATTTCTGGGAAAAAGTCAGGAGAATGGACCAAGAAGGCTGAAAACAGACGAGATTGAAGAAGAATGTGACAGGAATAAAAGGAACAAGGTAGAAACAAAGAGAAAGATAGAAAAGGGGATTTCCGAGCACAGAATTTCCACAAGGTGGGGATGCTATTCATACTGACAGGCCACAGGCATCCCCATGCGAGAAGTTTCAGTATGAATAAGTGATGGTTTTGGTGCTGTGTTACAGTATAAGTGATGGTTTGATGCTGTGTTACAGTATGAATAAGTGATGGTTTTGATGCTGTGTTACAGTATGAATAAGTGATGGTTTTGGTGCTGTGTTACAGTATAAGTGATGGTTTTGATGCTGTGTTTCAATATGAATAAGTGATGGTTTTGGTGCTGTGTTACAGTATGAATAGTGATGGTTTGGTGCTGTGTTACAGTATGAATAGAGATAATTTTGGTGCTGTGTTACAGTATGAATTAGTGACGTTTTGGTGCTGTGTTTCAGTATGAATAAGTGACGGTTTGGTGCTGTGTTTCAGTATAAGTGATGGTTTTGGTGCTGTGTTACAGTATGAATAAGTGATGGTTTTGGTGCTGTGTTTCAATATGAATAAGTGATGGTTTTGGAGCTGTGTTTCAATATGAATAAGTGATGGTTTGGAGCTGTGTTTCAGTATGAATAAGTGATGGTTTTGGTGCTGTGTTACAGTATGAATAAGTGACGGTTTTTGTGCTGTGTTACAGTATGAATAAGTGATGGTTTTGGTGCTGTGTTTCAGTATGAATAAGTGATGGTTTTGGTGCTGGTTACAGTATGAATAAGTGATGGTTTGGTGCTGTGTTTCAATATGAATAAGTGATGGTTTTGGTGCTGTGTTACAGTATGAATAAGTGATGGTTTTGGTGCTGTGTTACAGTATGAATAAGAGATAATTTGGTGCTGTGTTACAGTATGAATTAGTGACGGTTTGTGCTGTGTTTCAGTATGAATAAGTGACGGTTTTGGTGCTGTGTTTCAGTATAAGTGATGGTTTTGGTGCTGTGTTACAGTATGAATAAGTGATGGTTTTGGTGCTGTGTTTCAATATGAATAAGTGATGTTTTGGAGCTGTGTTTCAATATGAATAAGTGATGGTTTTGGAGCTGTGTTTCAGTATGAATAAGTGACGGTTTTGGTGCTGTGTTTCAGTATGAATAAGTGATGGTTTTGGAGCTGTGTTTCAGTATGAATAAGTGACGGTTTTGGTGCTGTGTTTCAGTATGAATAAGTGACGGTTTTGGTGCTGTTTCAGTATGAATAAGTGATGGTTTTGGTGCTGTGTTACAGTATGAATAAGTGACGGTTTTGGTGCTGTGTTTCAGTATAAGTGATGGTTTGGTGCTGTGTTTCAGTATAAGTGACGGTTTTGGTGCTGTGTTTCAGTATAAGTGATGGTTTTGGTGCTGTGTTACAGTATGAATAAGTGATGGTTTTTGTGCTGTGTTACAGTATGAAAGTGATGGTTTTGGTGCTGTGTTACAGTAGAATAAGTGACGGTTTTGGTGCTGTGTTACAGTATGAATAAGTGACGGTTTTGGTGCTGTGTTACAGCGGGGTCTTATGTGGCGCTGACGTTGATGGGAAAACCCAACCTGAACGACGGCAGTCAACATCCAGTCTCTCCGCACCCTGCTGATGTCAACAACACTTCGTCCAATCGAAATTCTCGGATCACCAATCCACAGCCTGTTGATGTAGGTGTTAGTTAGAAGAGTGGTGTGTGTGTGTATGTTTTATATTCTTTCATATCGAGGATAATGGGATAAGCACTCTTCTGCTTTTTTTCATCCAGTCCCTGTGTGTATGTAGTTGTGTAAATATTGTCATCTGTTCCCACCGGCACACAGTGGCCTACTCTTACGAAAAGCGGAGCAGGATTTAATGTGCGCGCAAGATGTTCTGTGTGCTTTTGCACACGGGGCCTCGGTTTACAGTCTCATCGGAAAGACTCTTGGGGAGAGTAGAGTCAGCACTGATGTTAACACCAGGGGAAAAATCCCCTCCAACGGGAATCGAACTCGGGTCGTCAGATTGCCAGCGCAATGTTCTGACCACCAGGCTATCCTGTCCTCCGCACAGCAACAAAATCCCCCTGTGTGTGTGTGTGTGTGTGTGTGTGTGTGTGTGTGTGTGTGTGTGTGTGTGTGTGTGTGTGTGTGAGAGTCCATACTTGTGTGTATGTGTGTTTGTGTATATATGCATGTGTGCATGCATGTATGCATGGATGTGTGTGTGTGTGCACACGCGCGCACATTGGAGTGTGAGTTTTTATATGAATGAATGTGTGAATGTTTGTTGGAATATATTCCTGTATGCATGGATGTGTGTATGCATGCATGTGATGTTTGTGTGCGTGTGTGTGTGTATGTGTGTGTGAGTATGGGGTTCATGTGTTTGTGCTTGTGTGTGTGCTTGTGCTCTTGTATCACATGCATGTGCATACATGTGGTGTGTGTGTACTATATGTATGTGTGTGTGTGTGAGAGAGAGAGAGAGAGAGAGAGAGAGAGAAGAGAGAGAGAGAGAGAGAGAGAGAGAGAGAGAGAGAGAGAGAGTGCATACATGAGCTTGCTGACGTATGTGTGCTTAAGCACATGCATGCATACAGGCATATGTGTGTGTGTTTGTGCATGCATGCCTATACACATGATGTATAACCGTCCATGTGTGTTTGTGTGTTTCAGCCGGACATAGACAGAAGCCTGGTGCTTCAGAAAGTCCACATGACTCGGGTGATGCTGGAGCAAGCTCGAGAAGACTTTCTGGTCAGTGCGCTCCACAGTGTTACTATCCACTCCTCAGGAACAACAGACAGACTCCATACTGTAGTCGTTGTGAGATGACGTGCTTCAGTGCACTCTGTATGCTAGTATTTCACAGGAACAACATGCTCCATACTGTAGTCATTATATGACAGAAGCTTCAGTGGAGTGTATGTTGTTATTTCACAGAAACATCAAGCTCCAAACTGAAGTCATTATATGATAGAAACTTCAATGGACTCTGTATGTTGTTATTTCACAGAAACATCAAGCTCCATACTGTATTAGTTTTGAGATGACATGCTTCAGTGCACTCTGTATGCTAGTATTTCACAAGAACAACAGACCAACTCTACACTGTAATTGTTGTGAGATGACATGCTTCAGTGCGCTCTGTATGCTAGTATTTCACAAGAACAACAGACCAACTCTACACTGTAATTGTTGTGAGATGACAAAAGCTTCAGTGCACTCGCATTCTGGTATTACAGAAACGAAAAACTCCATACTGTAGTCGTTATATGACAGAAGCTTCAATCCACACAGAATGCTAGTGTTTCACAGTAACCACAAACTCCATACTGTAGTCAGTATGTCAGAAGCGTCAATGCACTCTGTATGTTGTAATTTCACAGGAACAACAGACTCCATGCTGAAGTAGTGGTTACATGACAGAAGCTTCAATCCACTCTGTATGCTAGTATTTCACAGGAACAACAAACTCTAAACTGTAGTGGATAGATGACAGAAATGGAAAACCAGTCATATGTTATGTTGCAGAAACATTAAACCAATTTCAGACTGTCATTACATGATGGAAGCAACAGTTACAGAATGTTATCCTCTGTATTACAGTAACATCAGAAACCCCCACAGTTTTTTGGGTTTTTTTGTCACACAAACAACAAACTCCATACTGGGGTTATTACATTACAGAAACATCAGTTATGGTATGTTATTTCTTGTGTTAAGCAACAGAAGCTGCCATAATATATTATGTTTTATGCCACAAAAATGATTATCAAGTTCCATACTATAGTTGTTACATTACAGAAACAACAGTTAGAGTGTGTTATTCCTTGTGTTATAGAAACAGGAGAAACTGCCAAAGTATGCTTTTTGTTATGCCACTGAAGTTATAAGCTGTTGATATTACATGACAGATTACCCTCCCCATCCCCTCTCCCCATCAGCAGTCTCTCTTGTTATGTGTAGAGATACAGAAAAGTTGCACACTTTTGTTGTTATGTTTATTAAAACAACAGAAGCATTACATTGAACATTATGTTTGCAGAAACAACATAAGCAGTATGTTGAACATAATGTTGACAGAAACAATAGAAGCATTGTATTGAACATTATGTTTGCAGAAACACAGAAGCATTATGTTGAACATTATGTTTGCAGAAACAACAGAAGCATTATGTTTGTTGTTATGTTGACAGGGACAGCAGAAGCAATATGTTTGTTATGTTGACAGAGACAGCAGAAGCGGTATGTTTGTTGTTATGTTTACAGAGAGAACAGAAGCAGTATGTTGTTATGTTGACAGGGACAACAGAAGTATGTTTGTTGTTATGTTTACAGAGACAACAGAAGCAGTATGTTTGTTGTTATGTTGACAGAGACTACATAAGCAGTATGTTGTTATGTTGACAGGGACAACATAAGCAGTATGTAATTTATTGTTGAACATTTTATTTACAGAAACAACAGAAGCAGTATGTTTGTTATGTTGACAGAGACAACAGAAGCAGTATGTTTGTGGTTATGTTTGCGAGGACAACAGAAGCAGTATGTTTGTGGTTATGTTTGCAGGGACAACAGAAACAGTATGTTTGTTGTTATGTTGACAGGGACAACAGAAGCAGTATGTTTGTGGTTATGTTTGCAGGGACAACAGAAGCAGTATGTTTGTTGTTATGTTGACAGGGACAACAGAAGCAGTATGTTTGTGGTTATGTTTGCAGGGACAACAGAAGCAGTATGTTTGTTGTTATGTTGACAGGGACAACAGAATCAGTATGTTTGTTGTTATGTTTGCAGTATCAGCAGAGGCAGTATGTGAAGACTCCCTCCGAAAAGCTGCACACTCAGTTGCTGGACAAGGAGAGAACAGTGAAGACTCTGGAAAACCAGCTGCGAGCCCTCACTGTAGGAGAAGACCCCTCTGTGGGCAGCAGCAGCAGTAGTGGAGTAAGTCACACGAAACACCTTGAGAAAAGCATAATCAACTGATTTTTGAACTGAATTTTATTTTTGATACATTTTAAATGTTTTGGGAGCTTGTTCCATAAATCACTACCTGAATATAGGAAGCTTGTTTTGTAAAAATTGTTTCTGGGTCTGGGAAATGTTTGTAGATGGTTATGCCTGTGCTCATTAATTTTGAATCTATTGGTGATCTTGGGAGGGGCATTTCCATTGACAACTTTTTGTACAAATAGAGCTTTATTGAAATAAAGCCTGTTTTGGAATGTAAGAATATTTGCTTATAATCATTGATGGTTAAGGAGCTTGATTTTAATAGGACAAGTTTTAGTGCTCTTTTATATAATCGATGAAGGAATTTCAAATTAGTTTCACTGCAGTTGTCCCAAAGAGATGAGGCATAGTCAATTATAGGCAAGATGTGTCCACAAAAAAAGAGTTTGCATGAATGACTATCTAGAAAGTGTTTTATTTTTGATAGCTGACGTACCTTGTTTGTAAGACGTTTTCCTAGTGCCATCACATGGTCAGTCCAAGTAAAATTTTTGTCAATATTCAGGCCATGTAGGCTACCTGAATAATACCTGAATACCTGAATGGAGGCTACACAGATGAGACAACAAACCAAGGTCGTGTGTGTTACACATATCTAGCACTATTAAAAGAACCCATGGCAACAAGAGAGGAGTCCCTGGCAAAATTCTGTAGAAAAAAGCCACTCTGATTGGGAGGCAAATACAGTTGCAGACAGGAAAAAGAAAAAAAAAAGAGTGGCACTGCACTTGTGGCAGTGTGCTCTACCTGGGGAGAGCAGCCTGAATTTCACGTAGAGAAATCTGCCATGTCTTGGGGAGGTATCCAAATTACAATACAATATGCAGTACAATACACTACACTACAGGAAAGGCGATGTGTACTGTAAGGGAATCCATAGGAAGAATGTCTAATCCATTTGTTGGCGTAGAGAGGTAGCACAAGAGAACTTTTTTCTCTCTTTTCTGTGAGATGTGTAAGTCACACAAAGTTTGGGAAAAGAATTTTTTTAAAAGCCTAAGGAAAGGCAGTGTGTGCTGTAAGGGGTTCTATTGGAAGAATGTTGAATCCATCTGGTGGTGTAGAGAGGTAGCGAAATACAAGATTTTTTCTTCCTTTCTTTCTGCCCTCTCTTTTTTTGCCGAGTTGTCACATAAGGGCCAGAAACAGAATTTAAAAAAAGATTAACCTAAGGAATGGCAGTTTGTACTGTAAGGGAATTCATAGGAAGAATGTTGAATCCATTTGTTTATGTGGAGAGGTAGGTTGGATTTCCTTTCCTTTGAACTGACATTTCATATTTGTGATGCTCCACCTTGAAATGAGTCACATAGCACCTGGCCCACTTTTTGCTAGGAGCCATTTTAGGCAGGTGGGGGTCAGGTTGTCAATTTTCAGATTTTGATTAATTTTAAAACTATTGCAGTTATTCTACCATTTATTAGAAATGTCAAGGCATAATTTTGTTTCCTTTTGCCTTTAAACGTGTTATAAAAATAACCAAGCCCTCATTCTGATCACCTATCAGGATGCTAAACTTGCCAATTTCTCATTTTGTCATTTCATGCAGTCTGTCATTTCAAGTTGTAATAACTTTTCATAGAGTTGTCTGATTTTCAATCTGTTTTTTGTAGTTTAGCCATTTCACTGCAGATTAATAACATGTCAGTAACTATAAACGGACCTCTGGTGCATTGCGACTCATTATGTGGTGGAGCGCCACATATTTTTCTATCCCTGAAGTCGGAATGCGGCAACCTAAATTGGGGTGGCCGTGTGGGGGAGGGAGAGAAGAAAAAACCAGTTACATATACAAAAATCTCGCCATTGGTAAACCTAGAGGTCTAGCTAAGGAACAGAAAAAAGAAGAGAATTCATAGAAGGTAACATTTTCTTTTTCTGCCTGTTTCAGACTCAAGGACATAAGCGATTAGTAGACGTGGACCAGAACTCACAAGACCCCTCTCTCAACTGGGTAAGCCACTGTTTAAAAAAAAAAAAAAAAAAACTTTACTATTTTTTTTTCTGTCTTCTAATATTTTCTCATGCTCAGAGTAGAGTAGCGGCTTGATATTTGGTTGCAAATATCACACATGCCGTGCATTGTGGCCCTAGAAAAAAAAATTTGTATGCTGTGTTTTTTTTTATTTTTATGTGCAACTGGCATGTCTTGTTTCTTGCAAACTGCTTCTGTGTTTGTTTGCTGTGTGCTTTGTGTGTGTGTGTGTGTGTGTGTGTGTGTGTGTGTGTGTGTGTGTGTGTGTGTGTGTGTGTGTGTTCTTACATTTACACAGGTCCTTGTTTTTGTCATAACACGTAACATACCAGATGCTTTTCAAAATGTTTTGCTGCATTTTCTTTTAGTGGACTAAGCTTTGACACAGTGCTTATGTAGGCTGTAGTTGCTTGAATAAGTTTTATTTGCTTCAGTAGGTTTTATTTGCTTGAATAGGTATTAGTTGTTGATTGAATACGTTTCAGTTGCTGCTTGAATAGGTTTCAGTTGTTGCTTGAGTAGGTTTTATTTGCTTGAATAGGTTTCAGTTGCTTGAATAAAGTTTTAGTTGTTGCTTGAAGGCTGTAGTTGTTGCTCTTGCAGGCTTCAGTCGCTGCTGACATAGGCTTTAGACTTTGCTCATGTAGTTTTTATTTAATAAATCGTGTGTGGATGTTGCTTAGAAAAGGTTTTCATACTGCTCGAAAGTAAGAAGTCTTTTGCTTGCAGTTGTAGCTATGCACATGTACTTGTGTCAGCATTCTGCCCATGCTTAGTATAAACCTTGGATGGCAGATGTATTATCTCCAGTTAAATGTCATTTTAGTTTCTGTTTGTACAGCATTTGTACTGTACATGTACCAGTTTTTGGTTTTTGTGTCTTTTCTTTGCCTAAGAATTCTTGTAGATTTGTTTTATGTTTGTTTGTACTGAAATCATGTTTGCGCCATTCATCTCTGTGAGTTTGAGATTGTTTTCACACCTGTTTGTGTTTACATCAACTCTATGGATTTATTATTGCTTTTGTACCTTTGTGTGTACTGTAATTGTATATATATTGTGCATGTGCTGAGTTTTGGTAGTGTTTGTTGTTGTACCTGTTTGTATTGTTGTAACTGTGTATATTGGTTATATTTACAAAGTTTAGATTGTATTTGTACCTGTTTGTGTTGTTGTAATTGGTTATATGTTCATAGTTTTGATTGTTTGTACCTGTTTGTAAACGTGTGTACGTAATTTCATCCCTGTTAATTCTACTTTTTTCTTTTAAATTGTTTTTTGTACCTGTTTTGTATTGCAACAGATTTTAATCATGTAACATAGTTTATATCATTGATATTCACTTTTTTTTTTTAATATAGCTGTTGCTATAATGATGTACCATTCTTCATCTCTTTACTTTTTACGTCGTTGTATGTGATCATTCTCTTTAACTGTCCACTCATCCGTTAACGTGGACTCATTCACCTCCCCCCTCCCCTCTCTATCTGCTCACTCACTCTCTCTTACCCCGTCGTTCTCTGTCTCTCTCTCTCACGCTCTCCCCCCATCTCTCTCTCTCTCTCTCTCTCTCTCTCTCTCTCTCTCTCTCTCTCTCTCTCTCTCTCTCTCTCCTCTCTCTCTCTCTCTCTCTCTTGCTCTCTCTCTCTCTGTGGACCCACTACCCCCTCTGAGTAGCAGCAGCAGCAGCAGGAGGTGGTGACTGATGTGTACCCGCGGGTCAGACAGGTGTCTGTGCCTGTCCCCCCTCCCAGCGCTCTGTCAGAGGCGGTCAGCGCTGACCCCCACAGCGTCCGGGTCATGCGCTCCAAGTCCGATGCCGCGTGGCGCCGCCAGAAAAGGGCCACAACCCAGTCCACCTTTTATGTGGGCTTGAA
>CM060339.1:17788341-17813341 GCA_030674155.1 Stramonita haemastoma
CTGCATGTTTGTGTTTAGGAATGATGTTTTATGGACCACTGAACAAAGCAAAAAACAAAGCTCGTATGGCCATTTCTCTCCCTCTACAAAGTTATTTCCCTTTCGTGTCAGCTTCTCCCCACCCCCTTCCCCCCTCCCTTTTGTCTTTTTTGTATGATCTTTTTTTTATAAAAAATAGTGTAGTCCCATATAGGGAGGGTGTGTGATGTCAAATCTGGATTTATGGGCATTGCTCTCCTCCTACAAAGTTAATTCCTTCTCCCCCTCCCTCTCCATGTTTTTTTTTTTTTATATGATCTTATAAAAAAGAAAAAAAAGAGAAAAGGTAGTAGCCAAGGTTGTTGTGTTGATCATGGAGTGGTGGTGTGCAGTGTCTAATCTGGATTTTTGTGTTGTCGTATTTGGGGAATTTGCTGAGGCAGATTTTGAATTTTTTGTGGGTTTTTTTGTGTGTATTACATTTTGCTGTTTCTGTCTGTGTCTGTCTCTGCCTGTGTCTTGTCTCCCATTCTCACAGCCTGTCTCCCTCTCTGTCCATCTGTCTTTGTGTGTGTGTGCGGGTGCGTGCATGCATAGGTGTGTGTGTAAGTGTGTGTGTCTGCGTGAGTATGTGTGTGTGTGTGTGTGTGTGTGAATGTGTGTGTGTGTGTGTGTGTGTGTGTGTGTGTGTGTTCTGTGTTTCATTAGGGTAAGTGATAGGTTTGAAGTGGGGATAGAGTGGTGTAGAGAGTTAATTACTTTCCTGTTTTGGTTTTGTGGTTTTATTTGTGTGTGATTTTTTTTTATAGGAAAGGTTATGTATGACCTTTGCTTGCATGTTGTTGCATGTTTCGGCACTTGGGCACACATTCTTGCATGCTATGAACGCTGACATGCTTGCATTTAGATGTGTGCAAGGGTAAACATATACACACATACAAGTGATCACATGCACAAATACACACATGTGCACTCACACACATGTACGGGACGGATAGAAGAAAATAAAAATTAAAAAAACCCATTTTATCCTGTTCTTGCACTGTGGGAGGTAGCATTCTGCTCTCTCCATTACCCACCACTGTTTCACAGATCTGTCCATATACAGTATCAACAACAGGAACTGTGCCCACAGGGTTGTTTGTGTTCCCATGAAAAGCAGCATAAGCCAAGCTGTTTTTCTGAGTACTGAGTATGCCAGAGGGATAAACACCTAGTAAATAATACCACTACTGGCGTAGGCCCAGGCTGAAAGCTTTTGTCGGGTATTGATGTGAGTGATTATTGATTTAAACATGTCGGTAATTAAAAAAGGGCCACCGTCACAAAAATTTCGTCATTTCTGCACTCTAGAGCTTTAGCTGAGGAAAGATTTTTTTTAAAATGTTGGCATTCATAAAAATCTCACTGTCGGTGGACTTTTGGCGGTTTAGCTGAGGAAAGAAAGGTACAGAAACAAAATCTAGATATTGTCTTGTGGACGGAGGATACAGAATTGTGCATGCAATCCTTCAGGGAAATGTGGGTGCAGACCCGCCAGTGCTTGGCTTTCCTGAAGGTAGCTTATTCTTTATATATGTGGGACCACTGATAGTATGCTCATCTTGTGAGTCTGCTAGTCAGTTTTATCTCATGCTTTGTTCTTTTATAAGCTCTTATTTTTTGTCCTGTTTTTATTAAAAAAAAAAAATTTTTCATCAATATCTTAAGCTTCTCTGTAATGATTTGTCCATCTGTATTTGGTTGGTTTTTTTTTATATATCAAGAAAAGATTCTTGCTGCTGATCGTACTATTAAAAAAAACAAAATTCCTATTGCATGTTTTAGGGGTGTAGGATGTACAAATCAACAGTATTGTTGGGTAGTGAGTGAGTTTTTTATATACTCCATATTCTAGTATTCTTCTGTTTATGAATAATTATGTATGATTATTCATGTTTCTGTTGTTTTGTTTTATGAATTATATTTTCAGTGTACATTCAATTCTCTTGTAAATAATAAAATTAGTTATACATTATGGATTTATTAGCTAAGCTTAACTAGTTTTGATTTGACATGGTAAAAAATTTAAATAAATATAGCCTTTGCATTTGATTTGAACTGTAGGCAGTACTACTTTCAATACTGTGGCAGGAGCAGTGTGATGATGATGGATTGGTGTGTGTGTGTGTGTCTGTGCCTCTGTGTGTGCGTGCGTGCATGCGTGTGTGTGTGTGTGTGTGTGTGTGTGTGTGTGTGCGTGCGTGCGTGTGCATGTGTGTGTATGTATATGTGTGCGTGTGTGTATGTGTGTGTGTTGTGTATGCGCGCATGCGTGCGTGCTTGTGTGTGCGCACATGCATGTACATGTGTGTGTTGTGTGTGTGTGTGTGCATGCATGGTCTCTGCAGGCCTGCTTCGTTGCCAGTGTCGCCAGACGTGAGCATCAAGCCGCAGTCGCCCCACAACAGCCCCCGAGTGTCCCCCACCCCTCTCCACCCCCACAACGCCCGCCACGACCTCGACGACAGCGCTCAGTCCGCCAGACCCGAGTCTGCCATGGAGGTATGGGGAAGGGAACCAGCCAGAAGCCAGGAGTGCTTGGTTTTTTAATTTTCTATTTTTATTTTATCCTTTTACATCGAGGATAATGGGATAAGACCTCATGCTTTTTTTCATCCAGTCCCCGTGTGTATGCAGTTGTGTAAATATTGTCATCTGTTCCCACCAGCACACAATGGTCTACTCTTATGAAAAGTGGAACAGGATTTAACGTGTGCGCAAGATGTTCTGCGTGCTTTTGCACACAGGGCCTCGGTTTACAGTCTCATCCGAAAGACTTTTGGGTAGAGTGGAGTCAGCACTGTTGTTAACTCCAGGGGAAAAATCCCCTCCAACGGGAATTGAACCGGGTCGTCAAATTGCCAGCGCAATGTTCTGACCACAAAGCTATCCCGTCCTGTGGGTTCAGCTCTGTGTGTTGTGTGGTGTGTGTGGGTGTGGGTGTGAAGGGTATCAAACTGAAGAACAAACACACACACATGCCATGCACAACACACACTGCACACACAGACACATACACTGTTCTTCTCTACACACACACACACACACACACACACACACACACACACACACACACACACACACACACACACACACTTGTCTAATATAACTTTTTGTGAAAAGATGTAAAAAATTGAAGACCTACGCACGCGCACACACACACACACACACACACACACACACACACACACACACACACACACACACACACACACACACACACACACTCTCTCTCTCTCTCTCTCTCTTTCTCTCTTCTCTCTCTCTCTCTCTCTCTCTCTCTCTCTTCTCTCTTCTCTCTTTCTCTCTCTCTCTCTCTCTCTCTCTCCTCTCTCTCTCTCTCCACACTCGCTCTCACACACACTCACACTACTTACCTTTCTGACATTTTGTATGTGTGTTCTGCCTGCATGTATGCGTGTGTGCGTTTGTTTGTTCTGCTTTAAAAAAAAAGCAAAAACAATTTCAATGTATACTTGTGTTTATTTTTTTCTCCTGAGGATCTGCAGCAGTCTGCAGAAGTTTTCTGCATCCTGACAGGGGGGATAGCATGGACAACATAATTCAACACAAAAATAATAACATGATATTGACTACTTGCAAAGCAAAATATGTCACAAAAATAATAACATGATATTGACTACTTGCAAAGCAAAATATGTCACAAAAATAATAACATGATATTGACTACTTGCAAAGCAAAATATGTCACAAAAATAATAACATGATATTGACTACTTGCAACAAATATCAAAAATACATGATATTGCTACTGCAAGCAAATATTCACAAAAATAATAACATGATATTGACTACTTGCAAAACAAAATATGTCACAAAAATAATAACATAGATATTGACTACTTGCAAACAAAATATGTCACAAAAATAATAACATGATATTGACTACTGCAAAACAAAATACATCACAAAAATAATAACTGATATTGACTACTTGCAAAACAAAATATTCACAAAAATAATTACATGATATTGACTACTTGCAAAAAAAATACATCAGAACAATAATAACATGATATTGACTACTTGCAATACAAAATACATCAAAAATAATACATGATATTGACTATTGCAAACAAAGTTATGTATTGTCAAGAAAGTTCCCTGCTGTTGCATCAAACACTATACATATCTTGTGTTGGAGTGGACAGTGGTATTGCGCATTCTGAAACGACCAGCATTGCCTCTACACAACAGGAAATCATCACCATTGATGATGAAGACGTTAACTCTGATGAGGAGGAGGTAAGATACTGTCTTTGGTTTGATTCGATGGATTTTTAAAAAAAAAATTTTTTTTTTTTAGGTTGATGTAAAAGAAGAAAGGACATTTGGAGAGTCTCAGGGTTTGTGTGTCTGTGTGTGTGTGTCTCTGTGTGTGTGTGTGTGTGTGTGTGTGTGTGTGTGTGTGTGTGTGTGTGTGTGTGAAGTCAGGTCAAAATTTTATTTTCAGATGGTACATTGAGTAAGTAATAAATTTGCTTTTTATCATCGAGCCATCTATCTAGCAAAAAAATTAAAACAAAACAAAACAAAAATACCCCCCTTCCCCCCCTAAAAAGACCACTTAAACAAAATGATATCCAATCCGTAACACTCAAACCAACCAAAAACTTAAAACCGACAAATCACCCATGATGACAATGATAAAGTTTTACAACAACACAATAATCACCCATCACCACCTCAAGCAACAACACAACAATGAAAAAAAAAAGATTTAAAATAAAACTGATTGAAAAGGTCCAGGGAAAGGGAGTATCAAGGAGGAATGGAGGAACACAAACAACCATACAAAGACAATGACAACAACACAAGTTCTACAATCAAGAACCCCCACCTAATAATACTTTAAAAAAAAAAAAAAAAATTAGTTAGCTAGACTATCAAACCAATACATTGATAATTACATCAGTACCAATAATCCCATCATTAAGAACATCAAAAACAACATTCATCACAAAACCTGTCAAACTGGATTTTTTTTAAAAAAAAAAAAAGAAGGGGACATGACAAAAAATATCAAGTTACAATATCATCACTTCATCCATTTGGATTTTTCCTTTCGTCACGTTTAAAATTGTGTGTGTGTGTGTTGTGTGTGTGTGTGTGTGTGTGTGTGTGTGTGTGTGCATGAGTGTGCATGAGTGTGCGTGCGTGCATGAGTGTGTGCATGTATACATGTATATGAAATGAGAGAGTGTGTGTGTGTGTAATTGAATAATAGTGTGTGCATAAGAATGAATGAATGTGAGAGAGAGAGAGAGGGGGGGGGGGGGGGGGGGCAGGCTTTCTTATTTCTTTTTATACTTGTCTCTCATCATTCATTTAATAATTCTTCAATATGATCGTTATCATCACCACACCACTTTTTTATTACTGTATTCATAAAGTGCTTTGTAAGTCTGTATTGTGTTCTGGTGTATTGAATCGTACTACATTACTTTGCTTGGCATTGCATAGCATTTATAGCTGTAGCACTTTTCTTAACCCTCTAGCGCCTGAATGTACTTCTAGGCTAATGAAAATTATTTCCTGTGAAAATATAATGTTGAATACACCAAACTAGCACATTTCTGTTGTCAGTTTTAAAAAAAATGAAAAAATGGTGAAGTTAGAAAATTTATCATATATGATAAGAGCGGCTTTTGAGGGTACATAGACTGATTTTATCATATATGATAAATTGTATCTGAAACAACAGTTTATTGTGGATTTATTGAGATGACTATATACAAATGACTACTCTATAGCATTCACTTCTAGTCAAGGGGTTTCTTGTCACTTGGGGGGTCAAATGGCATGTCCATCCCGCTGGGAGTCATGGTCAACGCTGAAGCAAGTTTCTTCACTTCATCTGGTATGACATCAACAAGGTGTTGACCAAGGAACTCAGCCAGCAGAATCTTATCCTCTGCATTGTCACCCACACTGTCTCTGGCTAGAAGCTGGGCTAAAGGACTGGCATCTTCTGCTAGTGTTGCTTGTTGAAGACTTGCCAGAGGGTGTCATCCTCCATGTCACTCATACTTTCACTTGTTGATGGTGTATCTTGCTGCTTGTGCACCCGACACTGCTTTTCTTTCTTCACCACTTTTGTTTGGCCTCTGATGAGCATTTCATCATCCTTTCCTTCTTCAGTATCATCATCTGCTGGCATCCACTCATTTCCACTGCTCCCAGAAAGATTAAAATCACTGTCATCACCAGTCACCAACCGGAAAATTTTGGTGACAGGAATTTGTGCTGCCATGCTGAAAACAGACAATAACATGCAGAATTAAGTTACTTTTCTTCATATACTACTCACATCCAGAATTAATAACAAGCATTTATTCACACACACACACACAAACACACACACACACAAACACACACACACACACAACACAAACACACACACACACACACACACACACACACACACACACACACACACACACACACACACACACACACACACACACACACACACACACACACCAATCACAGCAGAAAACAATAATATTTTCCAAACATTGAAAAAAAATTATGTAGAAACATTATAAATTAAGTTTGATATCAAAATATTTCTTCAAAACAATCATCAAAAGCAGCTAATACAGTTTTTTTGAAAAGAGCTTTTGCAACCACTAAGACCGTTTTTATCATATCTGATAAATTTTGGAAGAGTTATCTTTCCCTGAAGATTCCACAAAAGCCATTCTTATCAAATATGATAAACCAAATTTAGTGCCCTGTATTGACTAATATTATTATGCATCATAAGAAATAATTAATGCTGTCATTCTATATATACTAGTGATTTTATTAAAGCAAAATAATAGTAGATGAGTACTCACATGTGTGTATACCAGAGGCTCAAACTCAGGGGATCGTAAGGTGGTTGCTTCCTCCTTGCAGTCACCTTAGAAAGTGAAGTGTACAGAATAAACGATGCCATGCTGAGGACTGGGTCTATTGCACAGCTGGACTTCTTGCCTGTCTAGAGATGGTTATCTGGGCGGGAAGGGTCAGTGTCCACTTAGGTGAGCACCAGGGGGCCTCTAATTGGGTTTATCATATCTGTAAGCTTCGGCGCTAGAGGGTTAATCATCATTATACTTATCTGTAGTGTTCAGGCAGTTCATATACTATGCTAAAATTGGAAATGATCGGTCGGATATGCAAAATCTCATGACTGGTGAACCTTAGACCTCGGTCGGATATGCAAAATCTCATGACTGGTGAACCTTAGACCTATAGCTGAGGACCCCCCCCCCCCCAAAAAAAAAACCCCACACAAAACGACAACAACAAAAAATCAGTCCAGCCATGGGCTATGAACAGAAGATCATCATCATCATCGTCGTCATCGTCCTCATCGTCGTCGTCGTCATCGTCATCATCATTATCATCGTCGTCATCATCATCATCATCATCATCATCATCATCATCATCATCATCATCATCATCATCATCATCATCATCGACCACCACCATCACCTGTGTCATCCTTTTTTTTCCTGTTCTTCAGCCAAAGCTCTGAGGTTCACCAGTGGTGAGATTTTCGCGTATGCCACCATTTTTGTCCTCACTATTTTGGTAGCCACATTCCGACTCCAGGGATGGTGTCTACTGTGAGCGTGTGCTTTTTTTTCTTGTGTTGTCCATTCCCACAGGCACACAATGACCTATTCTTCCAAAAGGCGGAACAGGTTTTTAACATACATTGCAAGATGTTTTGCGTGTGTTTGCACAAGGGGGCCTCGGTTTAAAATCTCATCCCAAGGACTTTGATATGCAGTTTGACTTTTGGGGGGGTCAAACTAGGAAGAAAAGGCGAGGTTTGGAATGGAACCCTGACCCTCACAGTTTACTTGTCAGACAGGTGAAGGTCTTAACCATCCTGCTACCCTCTTGCCCTGGTTGTGATGGTGGCACAGTGCACAAATCCAACATCACTCAGTAGGGCCTAGTCCAGAGTGCTAAATTTAGCCCACTCCTTCCTTTTACCTAGTCCATGTGTGGTCAGCTCCATCTATAAATAGCACCAGCTGGCCACAGCTGGGTTGGGCTGGGATGGGATAATTAGCAGCTGAGAGGAGCTGAAAGTGGGGAATTGTGACAGCTGTGGTGGTGATATTTAAATAAATAACCTTGTGTTGTATGTGTTGTGGTGTTCAGGTGCAGGTGGTGGTGATGTTTACATAACTGACCTTGTGTTGTATGTGTTGTGGTGTTCAGGTGCAGGTGGTGGTGATGTTTACATAACTGACCTTGTGGTGCATGTGTTGTGGTGTTCAGGTGCAGGTGGTGGTGATGTTTAAATAACTGACCTTGTGGTGCATGTGTTGTGGTGTTCAGGTGCAGGTGGTGGTGATGTTTACATAACTGACCTTGTGGTGCATGTGTTGTGGTGTTCAGGTGCAGGTGGTGGTGATGTTTAAATAACTGACCTTGTGGTGCATGTGTTGTGGTGTTCAGGTGCAGGTGGTGGTGGACACCGGCCCCTTCTCTGACATGCGCCTGCTGGAGAAGAAGCCAGCTCACCTGGCCGTCTTCCTGCACTACCTCATCTCCAACAGCGACCCCAGTGCCCTGGTCAGTCTGGCTGTCTGTCTGTCTGTCAGAATGTCTGTTTGTCTCTGTCTGTCTGTCTGAATGTCTGTCTGTCTCTGTCTGAATGTCTGTCTGTCTGAATTTCTGTCACTGTTTCTCTCAGTCAGTCTGTCTGACTCTGTCTGAATGTCTGTCTGTCTGTCTGAATGTCTGTCTGTCTCTGTTTCTCTCAGTCAGTCTGTCCGTCCGTCCGTCGGTCTGTCTATCTCACTTTCTCTCTCTTTCTGTCTCTGTCTGTCTGTCTGTCTGGCTCTCTCTCTTTGTGTGTCCTTCTCTTTATCTCTCTTTCTCTCGCTCTCTTCTCTCACTCTCTTTCTCTCCCCTCTCCCTTAGCCCCCCCCCCCCTTCCTACTTTCTGTGTTTTCTCTCTCTCTCTCTCTCTCTCTCTCTCTCTCTCTCTCTCTCTCTCTCTCTCTCTCTCTCTCTCTCTCTCTCTCTCTCTCTCTCTCTCTCTCTCTCTCTATGCATATTAAATGAATAAAACCTATTTGAACCAAGAGTTCTTGCCAGATATATTTTTCTGCCCAGTATGTTGCAGGGAAAGATAGGTTATGTGCTGTGTATCTCGTGTTCTAGCTGTTTTCCTTAGTGACAGACATGTATTTTTCTGTCCAGTATATTGTAGGGAGTGATAGACTATGTGCTGTGTATCTGGTGTAGGGAGTGATAGGTGATGTGCTGTGTATCTGGTGTAGGGAGTGATAGACTGTGTGCTGTGTATCTGGTGTAGGGAGTGATAGACTGTGTGCTGTGTATCTGGTGTAGGGAGTGATAGACTGTGTGCTGTGTATCTGGTGTAGGGAGTGATAGACTGTGTGCTGTGTATCTGGTGTAGGGAGTGATAGACTGTGTGCTGTGTATCTGGTGTAGGAGTGATAGACTGTGTGCTGTGTATCTGATGTAGGGAGTGATAGACTGTGTGCTGTGTATCTGGTGTAGGGAGTGATAGACTGTGTGCTGTGTATCTGGTGTAGGGAGTGATAGACTGTGTGCTGTGTATCTGGTGTAGGGAGTGATAGACTGTGTGCTGTGTATCTGATGTAGGGAGTGATAGACTGTGTGCTGTGTATCTGGTGTAGGGAGTGATAGACTGTGTGCTGTGTATCTGGTGTAGGGAGTGATAGACTGTGTGCTGTGTATCTGGTGTAGGGAGTGATAGACTGTGTGCTGTGTATCTGGTGTAGGGAGTGATAGACTGTGTGCTGTGTATCTGATGTAGGGAGTGATAGACTGTGTGCTGTGTATCTGGTGTAGGGAGTGATAGACTGTGTGCTGTGTATCTGGTGTAGGGAGTGATAGACTGTGTGCTGTGTATCTGGTGTAGGGAGTGATAGACTGTGTGCTGTGTATCTGGTGTAGGGAGTGATAGACTGTGTGCTGTGTATCTGGTGTAGGGAGTGATAGACTGTGTGCTGTGTATCTGGTGTAGGGAGTGATAGACTGTGTGCTGTGTATCTGGTGTAGGGAGTGATAGACTGTGTGCTGTGTATCTGGTGTTCCAGCTGTTTTCCCTAGTGACGGATATGTACAAGCAGACAGCCGGGAATACCAAAGACCTTCGCAAGTGGGGCTACGAGATTTTCTCCACCTTCCTTGTGCCCACAGCTGTGAGTCTCCTTACTTTGAATTCTTGACTGTTTTGTCTGGGTTTGATCTGTGTGTGGGGGGGGGGGGGGGGGGGAGGGGGGGCATGTGTGTGTGTATGTGTGTGTGTGTGCGTGTGTGTGTGTATGTGGTCACATGCATATGTGCATGCTGGTTTTGTGTGTAAGTGTTCGTGTGTCTGTGTACTTGCCAGTTTGTTTGTTTGTTTTTTGGGTTTTTTTCCAAACATGTTCTTGATTTCTGTAAAGAATACAAAGAAAGAAAGTGACAGTAGTCTTCTTTTCAAGAAGCTGTGTATTTTTTATTTTTATGGTACATGACTTTGTTAAAAAAAAAAAGTAAAAAAGAATTTCAGCATTGTAATTGAGCATGATATAAGCTGTACTCATGTTGGTGCTATGCTGCTGTTTTTGTTCATATGTATGTATTGTGTTGTATTGAAAACAGTTTGGTTTAAACTATATTTTCCAAAACAGCACTTTAAAACCTTTGACAGTAAGGAAAATCATCTTTGAACATCTTGAAAAAAACTTCTAAAATGAAACCTAACAGGTTTGTCCCTGTCGTGGCTCAGATGGGAAACAAACCCATTGAGTTGGTACTAAATCTCAGTTGTTTTCCTTTTTTCATAACAAAAATTCTCTTTTTTTTGTTTTTTTTTTTGGTAATGTTTAATTTCATTTTTTGTGCTTTACAACAATGATGTGAAAAACGTGTTGGCTTCAGATAGAAATTTCACATCTAACCTAAACATACTAACCCACTGACGGCGTGGAAAAACTAGAACTATATATTTATAACCTCCCCTGTTTTGTGCCAGCCTCTGCGTGTGGGGGTCAAGGACAACTTGGTTTCGCGCGTGGGGGAGCTTCTGACGGCGGGCAGCGGTCGCAGCGAGAATGAGTTGATGCTGCGCAGCATGTTTGACGGCTGTCGTGCTGCACTGGGCCCCGAGCTGAACGACCAGCTGGTGGAGTTCAGGAACATGAGAGCTATGGGTAAGATGTGTGTGTTGTATGGGTAGGGGTGTGGGGCGGGTGGGTGTGTGGGGTGGGATGGTGTGGGGGTTGGGTGGGGGGGGGGGGGGTGTTGTGTGGGGGGGGGGGGAGGGTGTTCGTGTGTATGTGTGTGTTCGTGTGTGTGTGTGTGTGAAAGTGTCAAAGTCAAGTCAAACTTTGTGTGTGGTGGTGTGTGCGTGTTTGGATGGGGAGGGCGGTAGTTGTGTGTTCCTGTGTGTATGTGTTTATGTGCGGGTCATGTTTTCATGTGTGTTTGTGCCTGTGTGTGCTCGAAGTGTGTTTGGAGTGCTATCCGTGGAATGAAAAAAGACAAAGAAAACCACATAGATTGGTATTGTAAGTCTTAAAATTTGACAACTTTGTGGTGGTGTGTGACAGGTCTGGGCAGTATCTTTGGGGCCCATGAGCTTCTGGAGAAGATGGACAAGAACCAGGAGATGAAGATGGTGGAGAAATACCTGGTGCCCCACTTGCATCACTGGTGAGAGAGACAGACAGACAGACAGACACGCACGCACGCACGCACGCATGCATTCCATTATCCTGGATATAAAAGAATAAAAAAAAAAAAAAAACTGACTGACAGACAGACAGACAGAGACACCCCACACACACACACACACACACACACACACACACACACACACACACACACACACACACATAGTGTTTTCCTGTCTTTTTTTCTCTCTCTCTCTCATTCATACATACATCATATTTGGAAACACACATACGGGCGTACACACACGCATGAATGCACGCATGCATGTACTCACACACACACACACACACACACACACACACACACACACACACACACACACACACACACACACACTTTTTCAAACATTTATTCTCATATACCCCTGCCTACACACGCATCCCCTTACACACCCTCACCCCTCCCGTCACTACCCACCCACCCATATCTTCATCCTCTCAACATCTAACCCTCAACACCCCCACCCCTCCAAAACGACCCCTCCCCTCAGTACCCATCCATCACACCCACCACTCTTCATCCTCTCAACATCTATCCCTCAACACCCCCACCCGTCCAAAACCACCCCTCCCCTCACTACCCACCCATCCACCCACCCACATCTTCACCCTTTAACATTTCTAATCCTCAACCCCTCCCCCCCCCAAAACCACCCCCCCCCCCTACCCCCCCAACTCACTCACCGGTTTCTCCCAAATCCACCCAGTTCGGTGACGTCGGAGGACGTGACAAACCGCAAGCTGTCGGACAAGGACCTGGCCATGGGGTGGGCCCTGGCCACCTACCTGAGACAGGTGGGGCTGAGCAAGACCTCCTCCAGCGGCCTCTTGGAGAGAGTGCAGAGCTTCATCATGAAGGACAAGCGCAGCTTCAAGCTG
Source organism: Stramonita haemastoma (assembly GCA_030674155.1). Classification (NCBI taxonomy): domain Eukaryota; kingdom Metazoa; phylum Mollusca; class Gastropoda; order Neogastropoda; family Muricidae; genus Stramonita; species Stramonita haemastoma. Next base: position 17,800,989 of record CM060339.1, read on the forward strand.
GGCTCACGCTCCGCCAAAGCTAAGGTGTGTGGGTGTGGGGGTATGATAGGGAGGGATGTGGGTGGGTGGGTGGGTGGTGTGCTGTGCTGTGCTGTGCTGTGCTGTGCTGTGCTGTGCTGTGCTGTGCTGTGCTCTGTGTGTGTGTGTGTGTGTGTGTGTGTGTGTGTGTGTGTGTGTGTGTGTGTGTGTGTGTGTGTGTGAGTGAGTGTGTGACAGGGGAGGGAGGGAGGTTTGTGTGTGTGGGTGTGTTGTTGTTCTTCAGTTTAACGTCCTTCCACTAAATAGTGATATCAGACAGGCAAGTGTGTTTGTGTGTGTGTGTGGGGAAGGAGGGAGCAGCTTCATCATGAAGATCAAACGCAGCTTCAAGCTGTGCTCTCGCTCTGCCAAGGCTAAGGTGTATGTGGATGTATGACAGGACAGGGAGCTGTGTGTGTGTTTGTGTGTGTGTGTGTGGGGGGGGGGGGGTTAAATTTATTTTTTTATTTATTCTTTTATATCGAGGATAACAGAATAAGCAATCATGTGCTTTTTTTCATCCGGTCCCCGTGTGTATGCAGTTTTTTGTAAATATTGTCATCTGTTCCCACCGGCACACGATGGCCTACTCTTACGAAAAGCGGAACAGGATTTAACGTGTGCGCAAGATGTTCTGCGTGCGTTCGCACACGGGGCCTCGGTTTAAAGTCTCATCCGAAGGACTTCTGGGGAGAGTGGAGTCAGCACTGATGTTAACCCTAGTAGCGCTGAAATAACGGCAGCGGTACTAGGTGCTGCTGGCTGAATTAACAGCAGCCATTGTTTATTTGCAGTAGGGTGGGGTCAAACAACTCTTGATATTGATATGTAAAACTAAACTAAGTGTGTAAAGTAGTAAATCACTGGAAAGCTTAGATAACAAGCTTTTAAAAGAGTGAAATTTTATAGCAGCATGTAGTGTTTATGATAATGTAAAAAATAAATAAAGTTTAAAAACTGCGCGTGCACTACCAATCACTGTTGCGATGTCGGTGACCCAGATTGATTTTAACACGATATGCAATGTTGTTGTGGTGCAAAAATGTCATGATTCGATAAATACTGTCTCTTGACATAAGTTTTGAAAAAATAAAGAGCTTCCGTGGCTTTATCGGTTGTCAAATACTCGGAAAAGTCCAGCGAAATGATCGACGCGATCGCGATCGTCATGGCGGTGAACACTTATTTCGTGCGAACTGGCGGCGTTCAAAGACGAAAATACGACAATCGCTTGATTTCGTGTGATGCAAAGTACTCGACAGCATATAGAAATGACTTAAAAACAGTTATTTCGAAGCCGTGTTGCGTTAAAATAAAGTAAAACAATGTATGACATCGAAATCGCCCGGTAGCTATGAAGTGCTTTGGACAAAACTTGGCACCGCTCGATTCAGTCCGATCGCGATCAATTTTTCCGAAGTTTTTCAAAAATATTTCACAATCCTTACCTTATCGTCTCTATTATCGTTTAATTCAACCAAATCCAGCCTCTAAAACTCCTCATCGCCGTCAATATCGTCAAAAAACTCGAAAAATACTTCGAGTGATACGAGCGCAAACACTTTGCCGCCATTTTGTTTTCAGGCGATCGACGTTCGTCCAAAAAAAAAAAAATTACACCTCTAAACCAATCAGAATCCTCGTTGCTTGCGACTGCGGACGACCTTCACCCATTTCTGCGGCCCTACAATGGCCTTCACGTTCATTGGATGACCTTTGAAAGCGAAAGAAAGCCTTCAATTACGATCACCGACGTCATCCCGGAATATTCCGGGAGCCGCCAGAAATGCTGCACTACATCATTCCGGAGTAATCCGGGAACAGCGCTACTAGGGTTAACTCCAGGAAGAAAATTTCCTCGACCGGACTCGAACCCGGGTCTTCAAATTGCCAGCGCAATGTTCTGACCACTAGTCTATCCGCCCCCCTGGGTGGCTAGGTGTGTGTGTGTGCCTGTGTGTTCTCAAAGTGCAATTTGTCTGTTTTAGAGGATGAATTTAATGTTATCATGGAATGTCCCTACTTTTAACATTTACAAGATTTTATTCCTCAGCATTTTCTTCAACCTATGTCCAGTTACAATTTTTGTAAGCTGATGAAATATAAGTCTTGAAAAGTTCTACTGTCTGTCTTAAAATTAATAAGAGTTGCAAGTATTTCTTGAAATTTTACTTGATGTCCTTCTCAAGTGTAGATTGTGTCTTTTAAAGAAAACGATACACTTAAAAAAAAAGGTCTCTAGTCTTTAATATTTATTGTTTATCATTTTTTGATGAATTCTTGCTTTTCAGTTCCTGTTAGTATTGCTTATACTTTTGCGTGTATTGCTGTAAGGTTTATTGTCCTGGTCAGTTCGTTTGTAATCTTCCATGCCCCAAAAGTGGGTGATAGGATTAAATCTTGAATCGTGTGTGTGTGTTTTATTTATTTATTGTTTTATATCAAGGATAATGGAATAAGCACTCGTGTGTGTGTGTGTGTGTGTGTGTGTGTGTGTGTGCATGCGTGCGTGTGTGTGCAGGCGGTGAAAGGCCACCAGTTCAACCTGCAGCATTTCTACTCCCCTACGCTCTGCTCCAAGTGTGAGGGGCTTATCTGGGGAGTTGGATACCAGGGATTTCTGTGTCAGAGTGAGTCGGTGGGGTGTGGGTGGGTGGTTGTGGGTGTGTGTATATTGTGTGTGTGTATTTTATTTATTCATTTATTTTATTCTTTTATTTAGAGGATAATGGAATAAGGACTTGTGTGCTTTTTTTTTTTTCATCCACTCCCCGTGTGTATGCAGTTTTGTAAATATTATCTGTTCCCACCAGCACACGATGGCCTACTCTTATGAAAAGCGGAACAGGATTTAATGTATGCGCAAGATGCTCTGCATGTGTTTGCACACAGGGCCTCGGTTTATAGTCTCATCCAAAGGACGTTTAGGGAGAGTGGAGTCAGCACTGATATTAACTGCAGGGGAAAAATCCCCTCAAACGGGAATCGAACTTGGGTCGTCAAATTGTGAGCGTAATGTTCTGACCACTAGACTATCCCGTCCCCCATGTGTGTGTGTGTGTGTTGTGTGTTGTGTGGTTGTGTGTGTGTGTGTGTTGTGTGTGTGTGTGTGTGTGTTGTGTGTGTGGTTGTGGTTGTGTGTGTGTGTGTGTGTGTGTGTGTGTGTGTGTGTGTGTGTGTGTGTGTGTGTGTGTATGTGTGTATGTGTGAGATTGTGTCTGTTGTGTGTCCTGGATATATGTATGTGTGTGTGTGTTTGTGTTAGAGAATGTGAGTAAGAGAGTGAGTGTGTGTGTGTGTGTATTCTTTCTGTGTCTGTGTGTGTCTGTGTGTGTATGTAATGTTTGTGTAGGTAATGTTTGTCTATACATGTGCATCTGCATGCGTTGCACACATGTGCTGACACAAACACGCACACACATCACATACTCTCAACACTAAGCAATACAAAATGTGTGACTGTGATGGTGGCGTATGCAGGCTGTGAGATAGGCGTGCACAAGCAGTGTGTGGAGGATGTGGTGGAGACCTGCACGGGCAAGAAGCGAGGCAAGAGAACGGCGGTGCCTTTCTCCTCCAAACCCAGGCTTTCTGTCTCCTCCACGGGTAGGTTTCACCCCCTGTCCTGACAAGACTGATCAATACAGGTTTTGTGTTCTGTGCAATGGCCGACATTTTGTGTCGATGACAAGACAGATACATGTTTTGTGTTCTGTGCAATGGCTGACATTTTGTGTAGATGACAAGACAGATACATGTTTTGTGTTCTGTGCAATGGCTGACATTTTGTGTCGATGGCAAGACAGATACATGTTTTGTGTTCTGTGCAATGGCTGACATTTTGTGTAGATGACAAGACAGATACATGTTTTGTGTTCTGTGCAATGGCTGACATTTTGTGTAGATGACAAGACAGATACATGTTTTGTGTCGATGACAAGACAGATATGTTTTGTGTTCTGTACAGTGGCTTACCATTTTGTGTCGATGACAAGACTGATAATGTTTTGTGTTCTGTGCAGTGGCTGACATTTTGTGTCGATGACAAGACTGATAATGTTTTGTGTTCTGTGCAGTGGCTGACATTTTGTGTCGATGACAAGACTGATAATGTTTTGTGTCAATGACAAGACAGATACATCTTTTTTGTCAATGACAAGACAGATACATCTTTTGTGTCGATGACAAGACAGACATGTTTTGTGTTCTGTACAGTGGCTTAACCATTTTGTGTAGATGACAAGACAGATACATGCTTTGTGTAGATGACAAGACAGACATGTTTTGTGTTCTGTACAGTGGCTTACCATTTTGTGTCGATGACAAGACTGATAATGTTTTGTGTCAATGACAAGACAGATACATCTTTTTTGTCAATGACAAGACAGATACATTTTTTGTGTCGATGACAAGACAGACATGTTTTGTGTTCTGTACAGTGGCTTAACCATTTTGTGTAGATGACAAGACAGATACATGCTTTGTGTAGATGACAAGACAGATACATGTTTTGTGTAGATGACAAGACAGATACATGCTTTGTGTAGATGACAAGACTGATACATGCTTTGTGTAGATGACAAGACTGGTACATGCTTAGTGTAGATGACAAGACTGGTACATGCTTTGTGTAGATGACAAGACTGGTACATGCTTTGTGTAGATGACAAGACTGATACATGCTTTGTGTAGATGACAAGAGTGATAATGCTTTGTGTAGATGGTAAGACTGATACATGCTTTGTGTAGATGGCAAGACTGATACATGCTTTGTGTTGATGACAAGACAGATACATGCTTTGTGTTGATGACAAGACTGATACATGCTTTGTGTGGATGACAAGACAGAGACATGCTTTGTGTTGATGACAAGACTGATACATGCTTTGTGTGGATGACAAGACAGAGACATGCTTTGTGTTGATGACAAGACTGATACATGCTTTGTGTGGATGACAAGACAGAGACATGTTTTGTGTGGATGACAAGACTGATACATGCTTTGTGTTCAGCAGCTGACAGTTGTGGTGTGGGTGCAGGTGGGGGTGACACAGGCAGTCAGGTGATGGCGTCCGGGGAGGCGAGAAGTCCCCCCACACCTCGGGGGATGCGGGGGGAGTGTTCAGCATTCAGCCAGTGCTGAAAGAGGATGACATGGAGCTGGGTGAGTCCTTCAGCCTACCTGTCAGCACTGCTGGCACACACAGTGTGGGTGTGGTGTGTGTGTGGGTGGGGGGGCAAGTGGGTGTGTGTGGGGGGGGGGTCGGTGTGTGTGGTTGGGTGGGTCGGTGTGTGTGTGTGTGTGTGTGTGTGTGTGTGTGTGTGTGTGTGTGTGTGTGTGTGTGTGGTGGTGTGTGGTGTGGGTGTGGGTGTGTGAGAGAGAGAGAGGGAGACAGAGAGAGAATGTGTGTTTGTGTGTGTGTGCTTCTGTGTGAGTGTGTGTTTGGGTAGGGGAGAGAGAGAGAATGTGTGTGTGTTTGTGTGTGTGTGTTTTTGTGTGTGTGTGTGTGGGGGGGGGGGAGAGAGTGTGTGTGTGTGTTTTTGTGTGAGTGTGTGTGTGTGGGGGGGGGGGAGGGGGTAGGTGGGTGGGTGTTTTCCATATATCTACCAATGATGTATTTTCATGACCTAGTATTACTGAAGTATGCTTTTCTGTTTGTAACTATTTGGTAGAAGGTTGATGTCATTCACTCAAAGAAGTTTATACATAGTACATGTAATACAAGGTGTTCTAAAGGTGTATCTTAAATCTATGTGTAAAATTCCATAGTTCATTGCCTGTTGATGTGCCATATAACTTCTCAGTATGTAAATTAATGTCAGCACAGGTGTCAGTTACCCCCACTTTCAGCTCCTCTCAGCTGCTATCCATTCCATCCCATCCCAGCCAAGCCGGGGTCAGCTGGTGCTAATTATAGCAGGAGCTGACCACACTTGGACTCAGTTAAAGGAAGGGATGTGCCAATTTTAGCGTTGGGCCCTAGTCCACCATCGAGCGTGGTTACCAATCGGATGGGTGAGCATTTGCTTGCCTTGGCTTCAGTACAGTCCCCCAGTTCACCCAGCTGTAAATGAGTACCTGCCCTCTTTAGGGTCAGGGAAGGTAAAGCAGTGAGGGAGAGGAGATGGGCGCCGCCCTCAATATGCTGGCCCCTGGAGAAGCTGAGGTCTCTGATGCCTCGCTCCCCAACTACCGCCTAGGTTATGGGAACACCTGTACCTTTACCTTGCTGTTGACCCATGACTGAGTTATATATTTTAAAAATTTATTTATTTATTCATTTATATTGAGGATAACGGAATAAGCACTGAGGTGCTTTTTTACAAGCAGTCCCCGTGTGTATGCAGTTCTGTAAATCTTATCACCTGTTCCCATGGCACACAATGGCCTACTCTTACAAAAAGCGGAACAGGATTTATCGTGTGCACTAGGGATTTGCACACTGTGGTTCTCATGCCTGTGTGATGTGTGTGTGTGTGTGTGTGTTTCTTCTGTAGCGAACGTGGGGCAGGAGGTGTCGGTGAGGTCTATCGTGAAGAACTTTCAGGACCTGGCCAGTCCCACAGACCCTGCCAGTGGGGAGGAGGCTGGAGGGGGGGATGGCAGGTAGGCAGTGTTGATGTGTGGGGGTGTGTGGGGGGTGGTGGTGTGGGTGTAGTGTGGTGTGGTGTGGTGTGGTGGGGTGGAGGGGTGGTGGTGGTGTGGGTGTAGTGTGGGTGTTGTGTGGTGTGTGTAGGTGTGTTAGGGAGCGAGCAAGTATGTGAGTGAGTGAGAGAGACAGAGAGAGAGAGGTCATGTGTGTGCGTTTGTCTATCTGTGCTCTGTGTGAGTGTGTGTGTATGTGTGTTTGTGTGTGTGCTCACTTTGTGTGTGTGTGCATGTGCATGCGTGTGTCTGTTTGTCTGTGAGTGTGTATCTGTATGCATAAGAGATCTGTACCAAACATCAAAGTTTATTGATCTGTTTGTTTCTGTTTGCAGAAAAGGCAGTGTTGATCTGAACCGCTCAGAGAGCTTGAAAGGGAAAGGAGATGTAAGTTATTTGTTTATTTATTTGTTTTTAGTCAAAAATTGTACGAAGCGGCAACCTTTAGTTTTTTCAACACAGAAATATGAATAACAAACACTTTTATCATCTCAAAACCAGCTGAAAACTATCAGCAATGTAAAATAGCTTGTATCAGTGTCACAGTTTCAAGCAAACTGTTTCTTATGTATATAAACAAACTGGAGTGCAGTGTGTTGGGGGCATTCAGCACACACAAGAGATCCTGTGACTGTAGGAGATTGTTTAGGGCAGAATATGACATGGGAATAAACTCTACTTTGATTGTAAAATAATTGTTTTTTCCATTAGGTGTGAAGGTCGTTGTTGTGGTCTTTCCTAAACCCTTTGGTGTATTGTCACTGTGTTTTTAACTGGAAAGAAGTGGTTACTTGGGCAGATGTTATACAGTATGTGTTTGTGTGTGTGTGCGTGCGTGTGTGTGCGCACATGTGCATGTGAGAGAGAGAGAGAGTATGTGTGTATCTGTGTGCATGCACACACATTCTCATACATGTTTGAGTGCATGCTCGTGTATGTGTATACTCAAAAGGCGTCTGTGTGTGTTTTGCAGAAATCGGAAAGACCAGCCAGAAGGGCCAAAAGGTGAGTGTGTGTGAGATGGAAAGTTATCAGCAAACCATCATTCCAATCATGTGTGTAATGTTGCAAACTGTAACTATTCATGTGTCTATGATAACACCAAACAGCTATCAAGAGCTAAGATTCTTTGGTGTTTGCACAGTGAAAGCTAATTCTGTAACAGCTTTTACGAAGTATGAATACATAAATTGCTATGAGGAAAAATTTTCCAACTTGGTGGGGAGGAGGGGGGGGGGGGGGGGATAAAAGTATAGCTTTTGTCAATTTTTATGAATCCTCTGATAGAAATAAGTTGTTTCTCACTTTCTGTATTTTTGGTGAGAAAAGAAAAAGCTAAAAACCCACTCTCTCCCTTCCAAATTATTATTTTTAAGTAGCCAAAAAGAAGAAGCAGGTTTAGATTTTTTTGCAGGATTTGTGTGTATGTATATGTGTGTGTGTGTGTGTGTGTGTGTTTTATTTTTCAGCGATGTGGATCGAGATGATATGATGCACGCTATTGGCATACAGTCTGGAAGTTCTTCTGCATCCAGTTTATCCAATCGGTGAATATCTTGTGTTTTTGTTTGTTTGTTCTTTTTATTATTGTTGTTGATGTTTCCTCTCACTTTCTCCTTCTTTTCTGTTTTTCTTGTAAACATCTTTTTCACATTTTGTTTGTGTGTTTTGTTTTCTGTCGTTTTGTTCTTGTTGTTCTCATTGGAATGTAGTAGTAGTGGTAGGAGTAGTAGTTATGGTGTGCGTATGTGTGCGTGCATGTGTTATTATTTTTAAGTAGCCAAAAAGAAGAGGCGTGCGTGTGTGTTGGGGGGGGTGTATGTGTGTATGTATGTTGTGTGTATGAGAGAATGAATGAATGAATGAATGAACATTTTTGAATGAACATTTTTGAATGAACATTTTTATTGAGGGAAAAGATTAAGCACAATGGTGGCTTGTTTTCATCCAGCCCTCTTTAAATCCAAATGCATAATTCAAGTATAAAGCTATGAAAATAAAAATTTGGTGAATAAATCAACCAATCGTAAGATTTGAGCATAAAGCTATAACATTTGAAAAGAGAGAGAGGGAGGGAGTGAGAGGAATAAGGTGCGGGCTGTTATTATCTTTTTCAGCTCCTGAAGAGGGTAAGAGGAAATGGACAAAGAAAAGAGAAAAATAGAATAGAGGGAAAGAGGGAGAGGAGGAGTAAGAGGAGGGGGAAGAGGAGAGAAAAAAAAAAGAAAAAAAAAAGAAAAAAAAAAAAAAGAAAGGATCAGGGAAACAATAAGAACTACAATTATACAAGTTAGTATCTACTTAAGTCAAGTGAGCAAAATCATAACATACCCAAGATTATACAAAGGTTTCATCATAAATCTGAAATATAATGTGCACCTAGACAGTTCAGTGAAGTAGAAACGTTTTACATAAGAGACAAACATAATGGTGGGGGGAAGAGAGAAAAGTTGGGGAAGGGGGAAAAGAAGAATAGGAGAGAGGGGGGGGGAGAGGAGGAGTGAGGTAGAGAGGGGGAGAGAGAGAGACAGACAGACAGACAGACAGACAGACTTATTTAATTGACAGACAGACAGACAACAGAAGGAAAAAAACAGAACAGACAGGGAGACAGTAGAACAGGCAGAGAGATAGGCCGGAAGACAGAGAGACAAAGACAACCCTGGTGCGAGAGGGGTGTAGAGAGGGGAGGGTGGTGGTAGGGAAAGAGAAGGAGGGAGAATAAAGAGGGGACAAAAGTACTGGGGGGTGGTGATTAAGAGTTGACATAATACTTACGCATGATTGAAATTACATGATACTAGTTATTAATGGTGTTGCAAATGGAAATCAATTTCATCAAAATAGTGATACATTGTCCATAAGATGTACGTGATAAACTTTTTTAAAAACAGAAACACTGCGAGCTTTGTGAAGGTTGAGGGTTGATATCTCATTCCATAGTGTACCACCAGAATATGTGAGAGTGGATTTAAATAAGTCAATTCTTGGAAGTGGCACCATTATCTTATTGGCATGACGATTGACATTGATTGTGAATCTGTTTTGAAGCAAGGGGGGAGCTAAACCGGACATGATTTTATACATAAACACTGCCTTATTATGCTTAAGCTTGGATCTTAATGGAAGAATGTCAAGTGCTTTATAGTCAGGAATGGTTAATGATGAAGATTTTAAGAGAACAAGTTTTAGAGCTCGTCTATGCACACTGAACAATGGCTTGAGAACATTTGCGCTAGCCGAATCCCAAATCGTTGAAGCATAGCTCATATGGGATATAATATATGCATTGAAAAACATTTTCCTAGCGTTTAGGTCTAAGAAATGCTTTATTTTAGATAACTGGTGTACACATTTTGATACGTTTTTGCATAATGCAGAGATGTGGTACATCCAAGAAAGGTTATTGTCAATTGTAATTCCAAGAATTTTATGATGGTCTACTTCATCAATTTTGTTGTTATTAATATAGATAGCCGTAGAATTGTTTGAAAGATTTTGTCGCTTTTGTCGAGTTGTTATAATTAAGTACTTAGTTTTTTTGGGATGAAGACTCATATGATTTAACTCTGACCATCGAAGCAGGCAGTGAATACTTTCTTGCAGAGCAGATGTAACTTCATTCAATTGAGAATGATTGGTATGGATAGTTGTATCATCTGCAAATAACTCGCACTGTGTGTTTAGAGATAAGGGTAAGTCATTTATATATATAGAAAAAAGAATAGGCCCTAGAACAGATCCCTGGGGGACGCCATAGTTATTGGATAGTACTGCCGATGTCTTACCTTTATCAGAAACGACTTGTTTTCTTTCAGAAAGAAATGATAACATGAGTTTGACAGTACTATCTGACAGACCATAGATTTTAAGTTTTTTTAGTAATAGAGTGTGGTCAATCACATCGAACGCCTTAGCAAAGTCTACTATAATAACTCCGGTGATTTTGTTATTATTGATATTAGTAAGCCATTGATCAACCAAGCTTGTCAAAGCAGTTTGGCAGGAATGGTTAGCTCTGAAACCAGATTGATTAGGATGTAACAAATTATATCGGTTTAAGTGATGGAGAATATGTTTATTGATGTGATTCTCTAAAGGTTTTGATAATATGGATAGAATAGAGATTGGTCTATAATTGTAGGGATCTGAACGGTCACCAGATTTAAAGATAGGTATAACTCTGGCAGTTTTAAAAGCTTTAGGAATGGTGTTAGCAGAAATGCATAAATTATAAATGTATGTAAGAGATTCTGCGATAACGGGGGCAGCTATTTTTAGAATTTTACCATCAATGCCATCAAGACCTTTCGTATTTGTCTGTTTCAAATGAGTAAGGGAATTGTAAACATTAATACACATAAGAGGGATATCTAAATTTGACAAAATGTTTTTAGATCTACAGTAATGTTTTAATGTTTCAAGCTTGTTAAGATGTGATCTGTCTATTGGTACTGTAGAAGAGGAAATATTGCAGAAATGGGCATTAATATCGTCAACGGATATATCTTTGAGCGATGAACTTTGAGATGTTACATTTTTATTTGTCAAATAGTTAATTGCTTTCCAAACAGAGAGAGAGAGAGAGAGAGAGAGAGAGAGAGAGAGAGAGAGAGAGAGAGAGAGAGAGAGAGAGAGAGAATATGAAAGAAATAAAGAAGGAAGGAAGGGGATTGAAGAAAGCATTGAGGGGGGGAGGAACTGATAGGGTTTTTAAAATAACAGCTTGTAAAAAAAAAATTTTTTTTTAAAGCAATATGTGTTGTATTGGACACACAGACATTTTGCATTGTGTACAGTAGTGGAGAGAGTCCAAGCCACTCATCGGAGCATGTCAACGAGTCGATAGCAGCAAGGGCAGCGCAGTACGACTCTGATCTGGAAGTAGAAGAGTTGCCTCCTCTGAAACAGGTCCTGGGAGAGGAAATTCATCGCTTGAAGCTGAAGGAGAAGAAACGACAGGAGGTTATCAATGGTGAGTTAGTGTGGTGTGAGGAGGTGGTTGTGTGTGTGTGTGTGTGTGTGTGTGTGTGTGTGTGTGTGTGTGGTGTGTGTGATTGTGTGTGTGTGTGTGTGTGTGTGTGTGTATGAGTCTCTGTGTGTGTGTGTATGCTCTGTAAGTCTGTATTCTGGCAAACTCGTGTGTGTGTGTGTGTGTGTGTGTGTGTGTGTAGGCTTATTTTTGTGTGTATGCAATGTGTGTTTGTGCATGCAAACACATTTTTGTACGGGTGTGGGTGTTGGCAAGTGTGCTGTGTTTCTTCATGTGTTTATATTTCATACCATGTCCCCCTTCTCCATCCTCCCTCCTTTTCAAGGCGTTTTTTCCTCCTGTCTCTCCCTCTCCCAGTCCTGCAATCACATCTCTGGGTTCAGATGTTCGCTTCATAAATCGTGGATTGAGTTTGTCATTCATTCATGTGTTGACAGAGGTTTCTGTAAAAGGTAAAGGTGTCACTTAACCCTTATCCCCCGGCTGCGCCCATTAGCGCCCCTTTATAATGTAACCCTGTAGCGCCCATTAGCACCCTCAGTTTTTTGTATATTGACTATTGAAAGATGTAAAAATTACTTCCCTTTGACACAAGTTTCACAGTGAATAAACTGTGTGACCCCAGGGGTATAAGGGATAACCTATGTGGTCGTAGGGGAACCAGGCATCAGAGACCTCAGCTTCTCTAGGGGCCAG
>CM060339.1:17818341-17853341 GCA_030674155.1 Stramonita haemastoma
AAGGTCAGGGAAGGGGGTGTGTGTGTGTGTGATTCAGGTTCAGAATGTGTGTGTGTGTGTGTGTGTGTGTGTGTGTGTGTGTGTGTGTGTGTGTGTGTGTGTGTGTATATAATGTATATATATGTGTGTGTCACACTGTGTGTGTGTGTGTGTGTGTGTGTGTGTAAGCGCGCATTTCAATAAAACATATATGTGCACATACTTTTACCGCTAACACAAGGTGGTGAGGGAAATATGGGGAACAGCGTAATGCAACAAATGTCAACTTCACTTTATTCTCTCTCTCTCTTTCTTTCCTGTCCCCCAGAACCTGGACCTGACTCAACACAAGCTGGTGTTCTAGGGTCCCCGGTTGTGTCTATGTAACATAATACCATCACATGTCCATCAAATCAAATCAAATCTCACTCTCTTTCCCGCAGAACCTGGACCTGACTCAGCACAAGCTGGTGTTTGAGGGCCCCCTGGTGTGGCGGCTGCGGTCACACCGGCTGATAGACCTGCAGGTGGTGCTGCTGGAGGACATCCTGGTGTTGCTGCAGCGCGCTGACGACCGCCTGGTGCTCAAGTGCCAGTCCACCAACCTGCTGCTGCAGTCCATCGGCAGCGACTTCAAGTACACACACAGCCCCGTCCTCAAGCTCCAAAACCTCCTCGCCAGGGACGTCGCTACTGGTCAGTTTTTGGGGTGGGGGAAGGGGGGGGGGGTTGGGGTGGTGGTAGGTGGGGAAAGGGGTGGGTGAGGGAGCGACTTCAAGTACACACACAGCCCCGTCCTCAAGCTCCAAAACCTCCTCACCAGGGACATCGCTACTGGTCAGTGTTTTGGGGTGGGGGAAGGGGGTGTGGGGGGGGGGGGGATGGTAGGTGGGGAAGGGGGTGGGTGAGGGAGCGACTTCAAGTACACACACAGCCCCGTCCTCAAGCTCCAAAACCTCCTCGCCAGGGATGTGGCTACTGGTCAGTTTTTTGGTGGAGGATGGGGTGGGGGAAGGGGGCTGGGAGAGGTGGGGGGAGGTGGGGGAAGGGGTGGGTGGTGTGGTGGAAGGGTGGGGTGTGTAGGGGAGGTGTGTGTGTTGTACACCCACAGTCCCGTCCTCAAGCTGCAGAACCTCCTCGCCAGGGACGTCACCACTGGTCAGTGGGGGTTTTTTTGGCGGTCAGTGGGGTTTTTTGTGGTGGGTAGGGTGGGGGAAGGGGGGGGGGGGGGGGGGGGTGGGGGGGTGTTGAGTGGTAGTTGGGGGGAGGTTTGGGGTGGTGGTAGGTGGGGTGGGTGGGGTGAGGTGGAGTTTTGGGGTTGGAGGTGGTGGGTTGGAGGGGGGGGTGGGGGCTGGAGGTGTCATGGGACAGAGTTTCATGTTTGGTTTGTGTGTGAGGTTGAGTTGGTGTTGTCGTGGTGTGTGTGTACATCTGTGTAAGAGTGTGTGTGTGTGTGTGTGTTGGGGGAGGAGGGGGTTGGAGGGATTGTCATTGGAAAGTGTTTGTGTTTGGTTTTGTTTGTTTGTTTCGGCTATGGCGTTGTGCCCTTGGAAAAGGCACTTTACGGTTATTTTCTCACCCCACCCAGGTGTAAAAGAGGTACCAACCTTGTGTTGGGGGTTAACCCTGCGATAGACTGACGTCCTATCCAGGGGGGAGTCTATGACTCTCAGTCGCTTAACGCCATAGAAACCGGGATAAGCACCGGCCTGATGAGCCTTAGGCTCGGGACAGACTTTAAACTTTTTTTTTGTTTGTGAGGGTGAGTTTGGTGGTGTGGATGTGTAGATACATGTAAAGAGTGAGTGTGGGGTGAGGGTGGATGTGTCATGGGAAAGAGTTTCATGTTTGGTTTGTGTGTGAGGGTGAGTTTGGTGGTGTGTGGGTGTAGATCTGTGTAAAGTGTGGGGTGGGGGGTGGAGGTTCTTAGGGATTGTCATGGGAAAATAGTGGTGTGGTGTGGTGTGGTGTGGTGTGGTGTGCGCGTGTGTGTGTGTGTGTGTGTGTGTGTGTGTGTGTGTTTGGATGTACTTGCTGTGTAAGAGTTTGTTATGTCTGTGGGTATGGACTTCTGTAGGTGGACGTGTGTGTGTGTGTGTGCATGATTATGTAGGTGTAAATGTTTGTGCACATGCATACATGTTTGTGTGTGTGTGTGTGTGTGTGTGTGTTGTGTGTGTGTGTGTGTGTGTGTGTGTATGTATGTATGTATGTATGTATGTATGTATGTATTCACATGAAGATGTAAGTTTGTATGTGTGTGTATATACTTTCGTGTGCAGAGAGAGAGAGAGAGAGAGAGAGAGATAGCATAGATAAATTATATGTTGCTTTCAAAGTGGGCCCCCCTCCCCCATAGAGATGAAGGTAATACTGACAGTGTATAGTTGTGGTGTGTTTCAGACAAAAAGGCATTTTTTGTCATCAATACCTCAGACACTGGACCGCAGATTTACGAACTGGTGGCACAGACGCAAGACGCCAGAAAAACGTCAGTAGTGCTGTCTGTAGTGTGCGAAATGTGTGTGTGTTTGTGTGTGTGTGAATGTGTGTGTGTTTGTGTGTGTGTGAATGTGTGTATGTTTGTGTGTGTGTGAATGTGTGTGTTGTTGTGTGTTTAAATTTGAAATATGTTATTTTCTTTTGTGAACAGTTGCATGTATGTGAATGACTTGAATGCAGGTGCTTTGAGTATTGTTTGCTTTTGAAGATTCAGCTCTCTAAAAATTCCATATCTTCTTCTTCTTCTTCTTCTTCTTCTTCTTCTTCTTCTTCTTCTTCTTCTTCTTCTCTTCCTCTCCTCCTCCTCCCCCTCCTCCTCCTCCTCCAGCTCCATCTTCTTCTTATTGTTATTCTTATTCTTCTTCTTCTTATCATTATTTGCTTGTTCAGATGGTGTCGCCTGGTGAACGAGAAAGCGGAGGAGCGGAAGAAGCTCATCAGCAATGCTCGCAAGATGCCCCGCGTCACGGAGAGTCCCTCAGAGCCTGATGAAATGTTTCGTGTGCGCCAACGCATCATGGGAAACTCTCAGTGCGTGCACATGTCACTGTGTGTGTGTTCTGTCTGAAGTCTGTAGTGTTTAGGGTTTGTGATGTGTTGGGAGATGTGTGTGTGTGTGTGCTTTCAAACGGCAGAACAGGTTTTTAATGTGTGCGCGAGATGTTCTTTGTAGTCTCATCCGAAGGACTTGACATTCAGTTTTTTTTTTGGGGGGGGTGGGGGTTTTCATCAAGCTGGGAAGAAAGAGCAAGGCTAGTAATTGAATCCAGAACCTCACGTTTACCTTGTTAGGCAGGTGAATGTCTTTACCTCCCTGCCACCTTCCTTCATATCCAGAAGATTGCTAGGATTGATTGATTGATTTGATTGATTTATTTATTCTTTTATATCGAGGATAATGGAATAAGCACTCGTGTGCTTTTTTTACATCCAGTCCCCGTGTGCATGCAGTTTTGTAAATGATGTCATCTGTTCCCACCAGCACACAGTGGCTTACTCTTACGAAAAGCGGAACAGGATTTAACGTGTGCGCAAGATGTTCTGCGTGCGTTCGCACACGGGGCCTCGGTTTATAGTCTCATCCGAAAGACTTGATTGATGGATTGATTGATGGATTGATTGATTGCACAATTGTCAAGAAAAGCTCCGTTATTTCACAGAGCCTCCAGCCCATCACAGGCGGAGGAAGCCCCGGCAGTGGCTCCCGCAGCGCCCTCTAGCAATCACGACAGGGTAGACAACTTGCGTTCCGTGGCCACCGCTGACTGCCAGCCCCCTCTGGTGCAGCCAGACCAGGTCAGCGTGTCAGGGGCCGTCACTGTGGAGGCTCAGGCTGTGTTGACCCCCATTGGTGAGTGGTTTGTGTCCTTTGATTTTCTCATGTGTATTGCGTTCTCTCCCTCTTTATCTCTTTCTCTGTGTTTGTCTGTCTCTGTCTTTGTCTCTGTGTGTCTGTCTATATCTCTATATATGTCTTTCTGTATATGTTGTGTGTGTGTGTGTGTGTATGTGTGTGATGGAGCATGCGATAGGGTGTGAAAGGTTGTTTTTTGCTTTTGTGTCTGTGTGTTTGGGTGTCTTTTCTCTGTAATTAAAGTCGAATATGAGTTGAATTTGCAATTTTGTAAAACTAGAATATCGAATCATGTTCAGCTTACGTGCGCATCATATGTGGTGTGAGTGTGTGTGTGTGTGTATATGTGTGTGTTTGTGTGTGTGTGTGTGTGTGTATAGTTTACTGTCAGTCATTCACATTTACTCCTGCAATGCATGCATATGAAACACTTCAATCATTACCTCTGTCTCAGTCATTGTGGAATGGCTTGAAGAGAAATCTCAGTATGTACAAAAACACCCCACGCTTCACTTTTGTATACTACTTTTAAGCCATGACAGATTTCTCTGCGTGAAATTGGGGCTGCTCTCCCTTTGGTCGTGTTCTTAACTGATGTACATAATTATGTGACCCTGACCTTTTTTGGATTTTAACTCTCACCTCTGACCTTGATCTCGACTTTAAACACGACCTTGACCTCTGCTTGAGACTTTTTTGTCTTTTAACATGAAATTGTGACTGTGTGGTTTTTAACTTTTACCTCGCTCTTACCCTGACCTTGTGTCCCATGTGACCTTCGATGTTGTGGCTAACCTTGACCTTGTTGTGGTTGGCTCCCACCCCCATCCCCATTGCGCCCCTGATGGTGATGTAGAACGTCTGCGGAGGATTGACCAGGTGTTGGAGCAGGCGCTTTCGGAGAAGAAGGGCATCGTGGCGGAGATCCTGCATATAAACCCCAGGGACTTTCCCCGACGTGGCCAGGTGGGTAATTAGGCCTGCTTCTGCTGTTTCTGCAGTGGTGACCAATCATTGTCAAAAGGGTCACTTTGACAGTAAAAATCTATATTTCCATCAGTATATCTGCATATATTTCATCATTTTGTCAGAATGGTCACTATGACCGTAAAATCTGTTGTTATCAATATTTCTGCATTGGTTATAGTCATCATTGTCGAAATGGTCACTACGACAGTAAAATCTGTTTTTATCAATGTTTCTGTGTTGGTTTATCATCATGTTGAAATGGTCACTACTACGACAGTAAAATCTGTTTTTATCAATGTTTCTGCATTGGTTATAGTCATCATTGTCGAAATGGTCACTACGACAGTAAAATCTGTTTTTATCAATGTTTCTGTGTTGGTTTATCATCATTGTTGAAATGGTCACTACGACAGTAAAATCTGTTTTTATCAATGTTTCTGCATTGGTTACATCATTTTGTCAAAGTGGTCCCTGCAGCATAAACATCTATATTTTTATCAGTATTTCTGCTTTTGTTAAAGTCATGGTCAAAACAGTCACTACAACCACAACAATCCAACTGTGATGCAGCATATATAAAAAGCTTGACTTAAGTGCAACATTTTTATTTGTAACTGTTTTGTTAATTTTCTCAAAAAGTACATGTATGACTTGATTTGCAAAGAACAGAATTGTTATATCTGCAATAGTTTTGTTTGTTGATTTTTTTTTTTAAGTGGGCATATTTTATGCTGATAAGAATAGTTGTAATAGCAGTAAGGATACTAAGATAATGTAAATATTTGATGTGTCTAATGATAAGAATGGAAATAAGGAACACTGTTTGTGTTCGATGTCAATTAAGTTTTAAAAGTATTGACTGACTGTAAAGTCTGCATGTTTGGGTGTGGTTCTGAAACACCCACACACTTACCCATGCAAGCCACGCACCGCACACACACACACACACACACACACTCACACTCACACTCTTATGTAAATACACACACACCAAACCCCACACTCCTCTGTAAGTGGTGTCTCTGATTTAATTCTTCAAGATTATGATCTTTCCATGTGTGAAGACGTTAGACTCTGTGTGTGTGTCTTTGTGTGTGTTTTTGTTTAAGTGTAAGTGTGTGTGTGGATTCCCAATGAATAGATCTGTTATTGTTATGGTCTGTTATTTTCCTCCTAGAAACATACACTTTTAGCAATACGTAAAGGGATAATGAAAGTGCGAAACAGTTTTGATAACTGCAAAAATGATAATAGACAGCAAAACCTCCAACAAGTCCACTTCAGCTAACAACATAAAAATACAAAACAAAAAAGGATAATAGATAGAAAAAAAAAAAGAAACAAAACAAAAAAACAAACTCCACTTCAACAAACAACATAAACAAAAATCTAGCATGTTTGTTATTGTCACTAAAACGCATACCCACCCCCCCACCCCGCCCCACACCCTCACCACCACCCCCAAACCACCCCCACACCACTTACCCCACCAACCCCCTTCCCCCCAATTCTCTTTTCATGCTCCCAAACCACCCAACAGGGAGTGGGTGGCGGCAGTTCTTCGAGCCAGCGCACAGAGAACAGTGGCAACAACAGCAACGACAACAACGAACAACGCCTCATCATGGCCTGTATGGACAACATGAGTCGCCTCATTCAGCTCATCAGCGGTCAGGCATCCAGTTTTGCTCTGACCTCTCAGCAGCAGGGGTCAGCGGAGTCAGGGTCAGGGTCAGGACCGGGGTCAGTGTCGGGTGGATTGTCGGGGCAGACTGCTTCTGTGGCATCGTCGGATAATGGTTCCGCTGGATCATGTATGTTTTTGTGTGTGTGTGTGTGTATGTGGTTGTGTGTGTGTGCGGTTGTGTGTGTGTGTGTGTGTGTGTGTGCGGTTGTGTGTGTGAGTGTGTGTGTTTGTGAGTGAGTGTGTGTGTGTGTGTGTGTGTTGTGGTGGTGGTGAGTGTGATGAGGAGAGGTGGGTGGGGGAGGGTGGGGTTGGATGTGGGTAAGGGTGTGTGAGTGTGTGTGTGTGTGTGGCTGTTGTGGTGGTGGTGAGTGTGATGAGGAGAGGTGGGTGGGGGAGGGTGTGGGGAGGGTGGGGTGGTGTGGGGGTTGGATGTGGGTAAGGGTATGTGAGTGTGTGTGTGTGTTTTAAAGTTATATTTTAAAATTTCTTAATCTCTGAATGGTACAGTGTGTGTGTGTGTGTGTGTGGTGTGTGTGTGTGTGTGTGTGTGTGTGTGTGTGTGTGTGTGTGTGTTTGTGAGCATTTGTGAATGTGCCTCTGTGTATGTGCCTTTGTATGTATGCGTGTGTGTGTGTGTGACTCAGGAAAGCATGCAAAACATTGCCAGCAGTGGGCACTATGTGTGTGTTCAACAAGAGATGCACATTTTGTGAGCATGATTATGTTTGTTGGGCCAAACCCGAATGGATGTATAAAGTATCCCTGAATGGAATATTGGTTTCTAATGCAGAACCAAAACTTTGTCTTTTGTCGTATATAACATTTACCTCATGTTTAAAAAAAAAAAAGATCCCATTTTGAAATATTAACTTTGTGATGTTGTATGATTCTAACTTTTTGTCTCCATGCTAAACCCGCTTTCTCTGATGAACATTTCTGTGGTTTTTTTCTATCAAATGCTAAAAATGTTGCCTATTATTTTTTCGAAGTAAAGAACAGAATTTATTGTCTTCTTTTCCAAAATGCATACACGAGAGACACACAAGAACAAAAAGTGGAAAAGAAGTAATGGAAATAAACATTGGTTTTGTTGAGTTTGTATTTTACTGTTGATTTTACCTTTGTGACATATTGCAGCCCATGACAGCAAAAATATGATATCCATTATGTGACAACTGCTTCAACGACGTTATAAATTAGGGTTCTGTTTATGAATCAGTAC
The DNA here is from genome assembly GCA_030674155.1 of Stramonita haemastoma. NCBI lineage: Eukaryota > Metazoa > Mollusca > Gastropoda > Neogastropoda > Muricidae > Stramonita > Stramonita haemastoma. Next base: position 17,826,055 of record CM060339.1, read on the forward strand.
TATTTGGGTATGACCAGAATCTTGTCTGTGTTCACAGTCAAATGAATGAAAGATGAAAGTAATTGGAAGATACAAGCACTTTCAGCAGGCTTCAAGGATAAGTTACATTTATGAGGCAACTGGGGAGGATGGAGGGTTGCGTAGCGGTCAGTGTTGTGTTCATGATCTGACAGCCCGGGATCACGCCGCCATGGAGGCGCCTGTTTTAGGGGATTTTACCCCGGAGTTAACATCAGTACTGACTCCACTGCCCCAAAATACCTTTACATGAGACCGTAAACGAGACCTTGTGTGCAAAATCTTGCCAGGGATAGGTCTCTTGATGCTAAGGGTTCTTTCACATGCACAGTGTTTTGGTCGTGATTTATCATCTTGTCCGAAAAGACAAAAGTATTTTGTATCATATTTATTTATTTATATTCTTTCATCCCCAAAGTTGGAATGCGGCTACCCAAATGGTGAAGGGAAAAAGAACAGTGGCATACAAAAAAAATCTTGCTGTTGGTGAACCTCAGAGCTCTAACTGAGGAACAAACAAAAATCCACTTTTATTTTGACAATAATGGAATAAGCACTCATGTGCTGGGGGGGGGGGGGGGGGGGGGGGGGGTTATCTAGTTACCGTGTGTATGCAGTTCTGAAAATGTCATCCGTTTGCCACCGACACACAATGGCCTACTCTTCCCAAAAGTGGAACCGTTTTTATTTTGTGAGGTGCTTCACAGTCAGGATGGCCACAGGGTTATGAGGAAAGCTCTGTCCATGTGACTTTATCTGTTTATTGAAATAATAATATGTGGAATTTATACAGCGCTTTATCTTGTAAGAAAAAATTCAAGTATTGGTAATAGTGTATGTGTTCTTCTTCTTCTTCTCATTGGTTTAATGTCCGTTCACTACAAGGTGATTTAGACAATGGTACATTCACGTTAAGAATGCACTGAAAAGGGGATGAGGGGAAAAAGTGAAAGGATAAAGAAAATAATGGATGATGATAAGTTTATACAATTTCATTTATAGTAACTGACCTACTGGTGACTGGCAAATACTTGCTGCAACTGATATTAGGACATGCGACTCGGAATCATACAGAACACTTTGGAAATTTCCGTATTTTTCCCTTAGATCTATCCCTTTGCTTTTATACGAGGCAATGAGCACAGGGCAATCAAACAGTATATGGTGGACTGATAAAATAGCAGAACAAGTACAGAAAACATCTTTTGAATATTTAGTTTTCCAAGCATTTAGACGTAATTTATGAATTATAATTTCTATATTTCGTGGGCAACACAAACGATTTAAGTGAAATCTAAAAAACTTTGAATATACAGAGTTTGCAAGAATTGAAATAATTTCAAATGAAGATAAACGCAGACCTATACTATTAATCATTATGTCACTTGTACATTCTGAAGCACCGCGTTTTGCCAGAGAATCTACCAATTCATTCCAGTAAAGACCGCAATGTGATGGCACCCAGCAAAATGTTATCCCAATACCTTTAGAAGCAAGAGAATGCACAAGGAACTTGATTTCAAAAATAACATCATTTCTCAGTTTAGAGTCCCAATGTTTTAAAGCCAGTAAAACTGATTTTGAATCAACACAAAAAAGGACATTGTAAATCGCAAGAGAAATATTTGAAATATAATTTAGCGCCATAAGAATTGCGAACAATTCAGAAGTGAATATTGTAAAACCTTTTCCAATACAAAAAGGTCTTTTTACTTTTAAGTCGGGTATAACGAATGCAGCCCCGCACATGCCCGATTCTAAGACAGATCCGTCCGTGTATACTTTCAAGTGGTTTAAATACTGACAATTTATATGATTTTGAACCTCAGTTTTGAGTAGGTTTTGATTAGTGTCCTTTTTTGTTTCTGTGTAGTCAATATCAAAATTTGCATATTGATGTTCCCATGGTGGAATCTGGGGAACTACTGGTAAAACTGGTACGTTTGATATATCGATATTATTTTCCTTCAAAAGGTTTTCAGTATAATTTCTTATTGGCTGCAAAAAAGAGATATTCCTAGCTCTTTTTGGATAATCCTTTTGATTAATAAATATTTCATCGCGAACAGAATAGTGTATTGTGTGTGTGTGTGCATGTGTGTGTGTGTGTGTGTGTGTGTGTGTGTGTTGGGGTGTTGACAACGTGAATTTCTCTGTTTTTATTGAGAATAATAATGATAATAATAATGATGATGATGATAATGACAGTAATCATCATCATCATCATCATCATCATCACTCATCACAAAATATAGAATTTAGGTATTACTATATCTCGGTAAGAACAAACCAAAGTAATGGCATTGGCATCAACCATGTATGTGTGTGTGTGTGTGTGTGTGTGTGTGTGTGTGTGTGTGTGTGTGTGTGTGTGTGTTGGTGTTGACAGCTCAGCTGAGGCAGTCCCAGGCCCAGCTGGCTCAGGGGGCGGTGAGCCAGAGTGTGAACGTGCCCATGCCTGTCAGCACACTGCAGTCCATGGCCGTGGAGATGAACCAGATCCTCTCCACTCTCATGGTAGTGTGCCTTTCCTTATTTGTTATTGTTGTATTTAGTTAGTTTTCCCCCAAGTTCAGATGACTTTGTAGGATTTGAAGCATACAATCATTCTTCCTCAAGACTGGATTAAGCATGCCACATGCATTGTGTTTTTTGTATCATTCAGGGTAGGCTTTGCTTATTATATATTGTATTTATTCCCCTCCCAATTTCAGATCATTTTGTAAGGTGTTTGAAGCATACGCTTCATTCTTCCTCAAAGACTGTGATTAGAGCCACAATGCACACATGGCATATGTTGTTGTTTGTTTGTCCGTCCTGTTCAGTGATGACCTCCAAAACAACAGAGGAGGCAGATGCTGTTTCAGATATTAGGCAGAAATTTGATTAATTTCAATTTTTACAATTTTTTTTAAAATTTTAAATTTTATTCTTTTATATTGAGGATAATGGAATAAGCATTCATGTGCTTTTTTTTTTTTTTTTTTAATCCAGTCCCCATGTGTATGCAGTTGTGCAAATATTGTCATCTGTTCCCACCAGCACACAATGACCTACTCTTACGAAAAGCGGAACAGGATTTAATGTGTGTGCAAGATGTTCTGCGTGTGTTCACTTGATTATAGTGAAGGTGCCTTGCCCACAGTGCATCCCGGCTCTCTCGGCCAAGAGGGCATAAGGACAGTCAGCGTTGGAGATATTCCCAAAGGCCAACCAGCCCCCAGGGCTACAGCACATAAGGACTGTACAAGTCAAGTGTCCTAGTCAAAGTCATAATTGATCACTAAAGACTAGGCTGTAAAGTGGAATTCCATGAGTGGAAAAGCCCACTGATCATACAGCCTCTCACTTTGTTGTTGCCCTCATCGTCAATGGTTGAATCAAGAACTGTGATGAAGCCCAGGGCTGAAGGCTTCATAGCATATGTAAAGATAGTTGATTTTACAAGAGAGAAGCAGAGAGAAACTCTGAAGTAAAAGTCATTAACGGAGACTTTTTTTCACATGATGCTAATGGTGTGTGTATATCTATGTGTATGATGGCCTGGGTGTGGTGCGTAGGGGGTGTTTGTGTGGGTGGGAGAAAGGGGTTTGTATGTGTGTTTGTTTGGGAGGTAGGGGTGGAGGAGTGTGTATGTGTGTGTGTGTATGTCTGTGTGTGTGTGTGATCAACCACACCAACACAACACCAACACCCCACCCACACCACACCACACTAATACCACACACACCTCACCAACCACACCAACACCACATCAACACCACACGAACAACACACCACACCATCATAACACCAACCCACACATACACCTTACAACCACATCACTCCATACCAACACCACACTAACATCACACCACATCCCTCCCCCCCCCCCCAACCCACACACACCAACACCTAACCAACCCAACAATCACTCCACACAAAACCTCCCCCCCCCCCCCCCACACACACACCAACACTTACCAACCAACATCACCCATACCAAACACACTACATCCCCCCATTCTCCCCCCCCCCCCCCCCCACACACACCAACACCTAACCAACCCAACAATCACTCCACACCAACACCCTCCCCCCCCCCCACACACACACCAACACCTTACCAACCCAACAATCACTCCACACCAACACCCTCCCCCCCCCCACACACACACCAACACCTTACCAACCCAACAATCACTCCACACCAAACCCCCCCCCCCCCCCCCCCCCCCCCCCCCCCCCCCCCCACACACACACCAACACCTTACCAACCCAACAATCACTCCACACCAACACCCCCCCCCCCCCCCCCCCCACACACACACCAACACCTTACCAACCCAACAATCACTCCACACCAACACCACACTAACATTACACCAACACCACACCACATTCCTCTCCTCCACCCCCCCCCCCCCCCCTCCCCACAACACACACACCAACACCTCACCAACTCACATGCACACGAGTGCTTATCCCATTATCCTCGATATAAAAGAATAAAATATAAAAAATAAAATAAAAAAAATTTTAACCCCAACAATCACTCCAGCTGTTGTGACAGAGTGTGCTGGAGGTGAAGGAGGCGGAGAGACACACGCTGCGCTCCCAGCTGGAGGGGGCCCAGAAGCAGCTGGACATGCTGAAGAACGTGCAGCAGCAGATCCTGGCCCAGCAGCCCCCCTGCGGTGCCACCCCCCAGTCACGCCCCCTCAGCTTCATTTCCGTCACCTCCTCCATCTCAGAGGCCGGGGAGGGGGAGGGGACGGATGGAGAGCAGACGGAGGATGGTCAGTGTTGTTTGTGTGTGTGTGTGTGGTTTTTTTTGGTTAAAGGGAGTTGGTTTTTTGTTGTTGTTTTTTAAGAGAAAGTGTGTCTGTGTGTGTGTGTGTGGGGGGGGGATGTATGTGTGTGTATTTTTTTTTTTAAAAAGATTATTTGTATTTTGAGGATAATGGAATAAGCAGTCGTGTACTTTTTATAATTTTTATATTGAGTCCCTGTGTGTATGCAGTTTTGTAAAAAATTTGTCATCCATGCCCAGTGAGTGTGTGTGTGTGTGTGTTCATGTGTTTGTGTGTGTGTGTGTGTGTGCATGTGCGTGTGTACTTGTGTGTGAACACGTGTGTGTGTGTGTACATATACATGTGTGTGTGTGCACGCACATGCATGTTTGTAGATGTGTGTGTGTACATGAGTGTGTGTGTGTGTGTCTCACAGTAGTGAGATATTGAATAATGCTATACTGACAGTTGCTTTACATCCTACAGCACAAAGCAGCAGTAAGAAACTGACTAATACCTCGGTAACACCATGACACTGATGATGGTTGCAGACTCGGGCTCGGTGCTGAACGTGGCTCAGACCCAGGAACTGACCCAGGACCTCATGGGGGAGGAAGCCGTGGTAGAGGAGACGGTGACGGACCTTCCTCAACTGGCCGCTGTCCCCAACACTGCCACTGCTTCAGCCACCGCCCCCCAGGAGGAGGAGAGTGACGAGGAGCCCTACTCCATGATCCCCGAAAACCTGCCCCTGCCTGACGACAACTGCCTGCAGACTTCGGCCCCTTCCCCCCGACATGGCTCTCGTGGAGGGGGAGGAGAGGGGAGAGGGGTCCGCTACCACCACCCCCCCCGCAGACAGGGCCGGCCTCCACAGAGAGGCGTCGCTGGAGGGGGGAGGTGTGGAGGAGCCCATGACCACTGACCTGGATGAGGGGGTGGAGGATGTGCTGACCACCCCCACCCCCTCCCCCGTGTCCCGGAGCTGTTGGAGGGGGGGGAGCAGGATGACGGGGACAGTGTCCGAACTGTGGAGGAGGAGGAAGAGGAGGAGGAGGACAGTGATGAGGGAGCTCCAGACCCCAGCTCTGCCCAGCCCCAGGACAACACAGACAGTGCTGAGGTTGTAGAGGACGGGGGGGCAGACCCCAGGCCACACCCGGCAGGACCCCGCACCGGCCTCTGACCACGATGATGGTGTGCACAAAGGGGGTGACGATTCGCAACACGGGGAAAACAACAACCGGACTTGCCCAGACTCTGAACTGACCACCCCTATCGAGATCTAGTCCAGCACGCTGTTTTGGTATGGTTTTTTCGTCATCGTTGTCAACATGCGTTCATGTAGAGAGCTTTCGTGGGTCAGAGTGGCCACGGCAGGAAGATTTGTTGGTTTTTTGCAAAGAGGCCGGTTCGGATGCTGCTCGCGACTTCTACCTACTCTACTCATCCATATTTTTAGGTGGGTGACATTCTGGACGATTCTTTGTCTTGTAGCCTTCATTGCAAACTGCCTGTATTGAACTGATCGACGTCGGTGTATCCTTTGCAAGACACGGCGCCTTATCTGACTCCGTTCGTTCGGCACCACGTTTCTAGGCTACCAGTCTCCTCTGGCCTGCTGAATCTTCAGTGTGTATATATACATATATATATATATATATACATACATATACATATATATTATATAATACTGTCCACTGGCTGGAATCATGAACAGGTTATTTTACGTAGCAGGATTTGTTGGGTTTTTTGTTTTTTGTTCATCACGCTGCCTGCACCCACACGCTGCATGGCTGGACAGACTACCAGTATAAAGTGGGGAGGGGGGAGGGTTTCACCATGCGCAAAGTGTGCTGCTGTCTTCAAAGCCTAGACTACAGGGGACCATTTGTATTATTCATGTTTGTAGCAGTTACTATGCAGACACCTTGGGGGCTTTTTGGGGGTTTAGAGGGATGGGGGGGCATAGGTGTGTATGTCTACTATGCAGTCATTGAGTTCTAGGCACAAGTCTGTGTGGGAATGGTCTGTGGACTGGCTGTTGTGCTGTGCTGTGCTGTGTGCTGTGTGCGGGGAGGTTGCAATGACAATGTTTTTGTGCTAAGTGTGGAGAAGCTAGGGAGAGAGAGAGGGAGAGAGAGAGAGAGAGAGGGGGGGGAGAGAGAGAGGAGGAGAGAGAGAGAGAGAGAGAGGGAGGACTACTAGCCCTGAACTGTGATGGACCAACTGGAGTGGAGCGTCTGGCTTTTCTCTTCTGTGGCTTCCAGCTTGTGATGATGGAGTAGAAGAAGCACGCCCTACAGGCAGAGTGGAGGGGGGGGGGGGGGGGGGGGGTGTCAGTTGGTGGACCAGAGAGAGTGAATGAGGACATAGCATGCAGAGCACAAGTTCTTTGTTGTTCAATAAGGCATGAACTGACAATTAGGGTTGAAAGATGATGAGAGAGTGTTCGTTCTGGACGATGACTGGGGGGAATGTCCACTGATGGACCAAAGAGAGTGAATGAGGAAACAGAATGCAGAGCACAAGTTTTGTTTGTTGTTGTTCAATAAGGCATAAACTGAAAATTAGGTGGGAAAGAAGTTCATGAGTGAGTGACTGTTGGCTCTGAATGCCTGGATGACGTTTGAAAGAAGTTGTGAATGAGTGAGCATGTACATGTCCGCAGGAAATAGGAGTGTGAGTGGTATGAATGGGTGAATATTCATGCATCCAAAATCAATCAATGTAAGCAGAAATTTTAGGCAAAGACTACATGATGGAAGAAGTAGTATCCGGAGACAGTTGTTTGAATGAGAAGCATACTAACTAAAACAAGGAAGTGTATGTGTGTGTGTGGCACAGTGGAAAAGAAGACAGTCAAGAATGTAAATGTTAGAAACATAGCAACTCTGAAAAAGAACAGTGAAAACTGTGTGCCTGAAAAGAAAGCAAGTGAACACCACAAGTGAAGAGGACCCAGACAGACTGTGTGAGAAGGAAAGAGAAAAACAAAAACACCGAGGACTTTGGTTTTTGTGGATGGAGAAAGTGTTGTAGGTGATCAGTCAGCGAAGATGGTGAAAGTGGGGGCATTTGATTATTGCAAAGAAACGGACAATGAAAGTTGTTACAGTGTTTAAATCCAGAAACGTAATCTTGAGTTCTGTAACGGCTGGCGCTGTATGCTTTGGAGTCAATATTGTGAGTATAGACAGTGGTTGCACTTCTTCACTTCTGGTTCAGACCAATAATTGAAGTAATAGTGTGTATACATGTGTGTGTGTGTGCCTAGATTACTTGCAAAGCAAGTGGGCATTAAGTGATGGTGACTTTCATGGATGTGGATGCGTTCAACTCCGTGAATGAATCAGAAAATCAGGTGAAGAGCTGCTTAAATGATGGAGTATTTTAGCCTTGGTATTGTTTTCTTTTCTGTTTTAAAATTCCGCAGACTTTAATCAGGTGATAGAATGTGAAAAATATATAAATACTTTTAAAGTTTCATGTGTACTTTTTTTTTCTTGTTGCTTTTAAAGAGGCTTTTCACGGATGCTACTTTAAAAATTTTTGAAAGTTTTAGATCATGTCAGTGAAAAGGACAAAAAGGTGAAGACATTAGTGCTTTCAAATTGTGTAATACTCATCTGTCTGCAAGTTCACTGCTCTAGAAAGAGAACGTCCTTTAAAGTGATGTGTGTCAAATTTTTGGAACCAATCCGTCTGGAGTCGTTGTAGTCCACAGTTTTATCACAGTGAAAAATTGACAGGAGCTGCCATTTTGACTGTTAAAAAAGTCATTTGTTGAAGTTTTTTTTAATACTTCACATTATGCATGGTTGCTGAAATTTTTTTTTATTGTTCTGTCCATATTTTTCTGTCTTTAAAGGAACAGTGTGATTTTTTCCGGCCCAGGACTGTGATGTCAACATTACTGTTACTCATGTAGCGTGTAGCTGTGGACAAAACTGACTGTTTTGTCTCAAAACCCGGACACTCAGAATTGAACATACACTGATAGGCGTGCCCTCTGTATTCTGAATCATTCACAAGCACATTTGATTATATCACAGCTGTCAGCTTCCCCCACTTTAAGCTGCTATCCATTCCATCCCAGCCCAGCCCAGCTGGTGCCAAGTTATAGCAGGAACTGACCAATCTTGATTGGGTAAAAGGAAGGGGCTAATTTTAGAAATAGGCCCTGGACCCTTGACTGAGTTATGCTTGATTTGTGTGCTGTTGTTAAATGCATTGTCAGAGGCCTTGAGACCAGGAGAATTTAACGTGACCCGTTACGGCAGGTTTTTAATGTTTCAGAATATGCTGACTCACACAGAGCTGTAAATTTTAAACACGTGTTAAAATGTAATGAATCACACCGAAGTTGGATGCGCTGGGCCTGACTTGTCAGACGCTTAACGGCAGTGTAACGCATTTTCACTCATATGACAGACAGCAGTTGTTGCTGTCTGAGATTTGACGAAGAAGAAGAAAGATATGAAATGATCGAATCATCAGTATAGGTCTAGATCACCTATCCCCACTTTGAGCAGAGGTGTGGTTAAAGTGTGTGAGCGTCATGATATGCACTGTGATCATGCCTTTGGGTGTGGAGGTTCTGTTCATGTGCTTTGTAAATCCAGATTTCTTCATTCTTTTAGCTTTGTGTATGGCGAATGCGAAAGGGCAAGATTTTTAGATTGTTAAGTGTAGTCCATATCTTTTCTTTTTTTGAATCTTTTTATAAAGTAATCTCAGTACATTTTTAGAGCCTTTAATTTTTTTTTCATTTTACTTGCTCTACATTATATAGAACCTTTATTTTTTTATTACATTCATAATAGAAGATGGCAAATTCAGAGCCTATCATCTGTCCTTTATTTTTTATTACATTCATAATAGAAGATGCAAATTCAGAGCCTATCATCTGTACTTTATGTTAATGGATATCAGAATGTTGAAGTTCTTTGTGACACAGATGGAACATTTTTTCATTGTGAATTATCTTCATGAGAATAAGACATGCCTGTTCAGAATCAGCATTGTTGATCCCCCTTCCCTGAAAAAAAAAACAGCCAAAAAACAAACAAATAAATTACCCCAATTGAAATCCATTCAGTCAAAAGTATCGGTCTCAGTCAGAGAGGATCAATTCAAAGCCAATAGCGCTGATCTCAGTAATCAACATTGCTGATGTCGGCTGGTCACTTAAGGCTGGGATCTGGGTCAAGGGTCATGTCAGTTGGCACTGTCGTGTCAGTGCAGGTGGCAACGACAGTCTGCCACAGTGGCTGCCCTTGAAGTCTCGTCTGCAGGTTCAGAGTGTTGGTTCTTGATCTTGTCCTGTGTTCATCTGATGCTCCCTGTACATTGGCAGAGGAGAAAGCTGAGCTGATCCAGTCCTAGTCACAGAACCTGAATCCAGGGCCAGTAGTCTTGACTCAGAACAGAGGGAGAACTCCAGAGCCAGTAATGGGGATCCCTCATTCCTCTGAACCCTGTCAGGAGTCAGTGGGGTGCTGAAGAGCTGGTCACTAGATTCTTCCATATAGGTCAGTTAAAAGGCTGAAGCCTGCAGATCTTTTCTCTTTTTTTCTGTTTTTTTAAAAATATTCTGCTATGTTGTTAGTCAACTTTTGGTTCTGCCTACCCCCTTTGTCTCCCTCTGTCTTTCGACAAGTGTCCTGGAGACTCGTCAGCAAAGCCATTGGATCTTGATACTTGGCCAGCCACACCAATTCATTTTCCTTTTCTTAACTAACACTAGCAGATCTCAAGGACCAGTGTTCTGTTTAATGGTCTGGGACTTTGTTTTTAAAAGTCCAGTCTTACATGTCAGTAACAGGGGAATCAATATTTTTTTCTCCTTGTGAAATGACCATGTGGGAGCTAATGCCTGTTTATAGCAAAACTCCATACAGGGTATTTTTCATCCTGACAAAAGTTGTTAAATTTAGTCACAAAAAGGGAAAAGTGTCAGAAACTGCAGTCAGATTTGGTCCAAAAACCAAAAGCACGTTTCACAAAATTTGCTCTCAGTATGTACTATCATACGCAGTGTGCAGATGAGCTGGGGCTGTATTTAATGTTCCTAAAACTCCATGGAATGCCTTTGGTCAATAGATTATTTTACTGGTTTTCCTGTTGAATCTGTCATGTATATTTCCAATAGCACGTTGACAACGTTTGAAAGGTAGTGTATACATGCTGAGATTTAGAGAAGAGAGCAGTGCCTGTACTGCAGCCAGCTGTCAACAAGAGGCGCAGTGGTCAGATGTGCAAAGCTTTGTGATGTTGGATTCTAAGAATCCTGGAATCAGAGGTTCGAATCTCTCAGTGGCGCCGGACTAATAATGATATCTGATATCAACCTATACACAAACCCACCCTTGCCTTACTCCCATCATTTTGTGTCTTCATGCATGTGAAAGATCAGGTATACATGTGAAATGAAATATCCATCATGTCAGCATGCAGTGGGTTGCAGAAAGTTCAGCTTAACCTAGTAAGAACCCAAGGCTGTACCAGCATACTGGATGAGGCTGTTGACTTCATCACCAGTTTTACTTAGGATTTTTAGCATAATTTTTTCTCTTGTTGAGTTTTGAGGTAATTTTATTCTAACAATTTTTTAAGAGAGGCAAGGATGTGAAAATTTGACTTTTGTTTTTAACCTCTTTACAGCGCTGTTGACGAACAGCATTTGTCATAGAAACTTTTGCCAACAATGCTCTGTTGACGATCGCTGTTCATCATGATTCAACGCTCTCTCTGTTTCGTCCAGCATGTGCCTGAGCAAAATATGATAGCAGCGAAAGGGTTAAATAATATGTGAAAATATGATTTTTTTCCCCTTCTTTTTTTTTTTTTTTTTTTTTTTCATTGGCTGGAGCAGAGTTGACTCTGAACTCAGTCACTGAGGAGTTGTCTGGGCACTGACTGAATTTTTCAGGCTGTGTGCCCTGAACATGTTGACACTGAGAAGTTGTCTGGGCACTGACTGAATTTTTCAGGCTGTGTGCCCTGAACATGTTGACACTGAGGAGTTGTCTGGGCACTGACTGAATTTTTCAGGCTGTGTTCCCTGAACATGTTGACACTGAGAAGTTGTCTGGGCACTGACTGAATTTTTCAGGCTGTGTGCCCTGAACATGTTAACCTGCTGGAGTTCAAAGCTTTCCAGGCAGAAGGTGCATGCTGGGTGTGTTCATGTCATCAGTATTGCATACCTCTGTAAAGAAAAAACCCAGAACAACAACAAACAAACGGGTAACACAACTCTTGTGTAAACACACTTCCTTTTTTTCAAGACTCCGAAAATTTGCCGATAATCGACCAATGCCAAAATTTCATGATGGTGAAAATTGATGAAGTTAGTTATATGTAGAATATCTTTTATGGAGTGATATAGGAAATTAAAGGTTGATTCTTGTGCGATTGCGTTATGTGTGAAGAAATCTCCACAGACTAGGGTTTGGTCTATGCTGAATTAATATTAAGAGGAATTTAATCTATGTACCATTCTTGTTTGCTTTTCCTGTTCTTATCATGTTGGAATGAGTACCCCAGAATTTCTTGTCTTCTTTGATGAAAACTAGGGAAATGTAAACTACGTAAGCTTTAAAGGAGTTTTTAATTTTTGGTGAAACATCACACACACTTGAGCATGAGCTTTGTAATGCATTTATGCTCTCAATTGCACTTGTTTTTATTCATGCACATTTTGTGTGTGTCCGGATGCACATTAGATGTGCATACACAAATGTGCACACTCACACATGTGCGTGCACACATTTACATATTTTCACACACACACACCACACACACACACACACACACACACACACACACACACACACACACACACATGAATTTGAACACATACACATGAATTTGAACACATACACACACACACATCAAAGAGAAAAAAAAAAGTGTATGTTCCAATTTACCTGTGAGTCCATATTAGCAAGAAATTGTATATTTCACTGAAGAGAAACTTGGAAACCTGACCATGTTTCTTTGTATCGTCTTTTAATAACTGATGGTCATGCTTCATATACTAGAAAGAAGAGCACCCCAATCCCCAGAACATTGTATTTTACTTATAAGTGAAAAACAAAATCAACATGTTGAAAATAATATTGAAGAGAAGTGTTGAACTTGTTGGGGAAAAAAAAATTGAAGAGAAGTGTCACCCAACTCTACTAATGCTAATATGAGAAAAATACTTTTCCAGTACAGTTGTTTTCAATGCCTATCGATTCCATCATGAACCGTTTTATACCAGCCAAAGTTGAGAGAGAAAAACCAAAACTGATTTCGGGATTGGTGCGTTGTGAAGTATTTGTTGTAAACATTTTGGAAAATATTTCAGAATTTCAGTTCTTTTCCAGAACAATTAGTGTACTATAGGCGCCATTCTGGAATGTGGTCACATGATATCTCAACTTTATGAAAATGCTTATGTTGGCTGCATCATACACAGAATTTATTCAGTCGCAATAAAACTTTATTAAGCTTTTTCTTTCCTTTCAGAAAAATATTGTTTATTATTACCATTAGCATGCAGTTTTAATTAAAATTTAAAGTCTGTCACCATAGGCTCATCAGCCGGTGCTATACCCGGTATTTAGTGGTAAGCGAAGAGAGTCATAGACCCCCCTGGATAGGACGTGCCAGTCTTTGCAGGTTAACCAACACAGGTTAGTACCTTTTACACCTTTGGGGGGTGAGAATCCGTAAAGTGCCTTTTCAAGGGCACAACGCCATAGCGATAGCTGATCGAACCGCAACTTTAGAAGGTAAAACCCTAACCACTAGGCCAAGCGCGGGCAGTTTATTAGAATTTATTTTTTTTTTTTTTTTTTTTGAGCACCCAACAGTTTATGGAAAAGAATCAAACCCGGCTAACAGTGAAGTCTTTTTGTTTTTTAAAAAATCATTATTCATTCTTTAACTTTGGGGGGGTTTTTGGTCCTGCATAAACTTATTTATGAAAGGCCTAAGATGAATTTAGAATGTATAATCCATATCATCTGTATACTTTTTTTTTTTTTTTTTTTTTAGAAACAGAGTTTTTCTCAGCCCCCTCAGGAGTCATTGGGGTGCGACAATGAAACATTCATACAATGTGTCTGAAAGTTTAACCCTGGCGGAGTCCATCCTTCTCCAGGATGTAGAATGCATGCTGGGTATGTTCACGACATCTGTACTGCCAGCCAAAGCTCACTAGCTCTTTTGAGATTTAAATGTGTGCCTAAAAAGCCTCTGAAGCTGGAGTATGACTCCAGGGGAAAATCCCTCCAAGCAAACAGCCCCTGTATTGACTTGAATGTGTATTCTCTGATACTAAGTTCATCAATGTTTCAAGCTACTGAGCTGTGCTGTACCCCTAATGAAATGCTTTAACAATGAACCAACAGGTTTGGTTTTGTTCCCTCTAGTTTGAGCTGATTTAACTCTTTCAGTGCCAATAGTTGGTTAGTGAACAACCTACGAAAAGTGCTTGCTCAGTGCTAAAAGGCCACCCATTGATGATCTGTAGTTGTTCCACTCTTTGAAGATCAAAATGACAGATGGTATAGCTGAGTGGTCAAGACCATTGACTTCAATCCCCTGGGTCCATGAATTCTTGGATTTGAAGCTCAGCAGTTGTGTTTGGTGAATTAAGGGTGGGGATTTTTACAGTCTTCCAGGTTATCTCAAAGTGTAGACCTGCCAGTGGCTTAATTCTCATCATGTACATATATATATATATATGTGCAGAAGATAAATATGCATGATAAAGATCTTATAAATCATGTCAGGGGTTCGGTGGGTGACAGAAACTCGAACATACCAAGCATGCATCCTTTACATAAAAGATGAGCTACTCTGAAGTTGGAATGTGTCAGTTGAGGCCAGAATGCAGACCTTCTGCAGAGTGACAAGTACAGGAGAAGACCTGACTCTGACTGTGCATGGAATGGTGTCAGTGAGGCATGCAGACTTTAGGTGAAAGACAGAAAGGAAGACCTGACTCTGACTGTGCATCCCACTGTAAGGGATGCAGAGGAGAAAGGAAAACTAAAATAGAAAAGATCTTTATAATTAAAGATCATTGAAGATAAGTCTGGATTCAGAATCTTTATTAATTTTCCTTCAAAATTCCAGAAATTAAGATAATTGAAAGATAATTCCAATTTCAGAATCCTTATCATTTTCCTTCAAAACACCAGAATATTTCTTTGCTGTTTTTCATTTAGTTTTTGCAGTAGAATTTTTTGTTCATGTTTGCAGTCCTCCATTCTTCAAAGTATCCTAGAAATAACATCTGTTTAGATGTTTCTCTGGCATTGGAAGGGTTAAAAGAGACGCAGTGATTGAGTTGATTATTGATGACAAAATCATTAGACTGTACTTGGAAATCTTTTTTCTCCATAATATGGACAAAACTGCAAGCGCATGTGAAGAAAACTTGATTAATCACCTATGACAATCATCATGCCACTTTTTCGGGTAGGTCTTCTCTTTAAAACTGTGCTGAACTGGTGCGTTAGGACAACAGGACACTGCTAGAGCTGCGAGTTTTCTTTTTGTTTTCTTTTTATATAAAAAAAAAGTCAGTGTAAGGTATGGTTGTTTGTTGTCATGCATGTGTGGGTGAATGTTGGGTGTATGGAAGGACTGAAACAATTCATGTATTGTATGTGTAATAATGGGCCAAATAAACTTGTGTTTGTCAGATTTGGTGGTCTGTCCTTTTTTTTCTGATGTGAAGATGACAAGTGTGTGTGTGAGAACACCCTCTGACCTACATGCTTTCATACATGATCTTACATACACACAAAACACACATTTTATGCTCTGATGTGTAAATATACACACATGCAAGCATGAGTATGAGTGTGTGCATGCACACATACACACGTACACACATTCCATAAACACACACAGAACACACAACACACACACACACACACACACTCACACACACACCGCACACACCACACACCCACACATACACACAGAGGACACAAGAGATATAATATATAGCCTATTACTCTTTCTTTTATTTCAAAACCAATCTTCAAGTCGTAAGAGAAACAGCCAAGATCATCTCATGCTCAACATTATACATTATAGGGAATAGCTGACCACAGCATTGGTGTGCATGGTCTACATCTATTGATAGCACTGCCCCCTGTGTGTGTGTGTGTGTGTGATCTGTGCAAAACGTTAGTCTATATGGGTCTAGTCATAATATCCATCTCTGAGTGTCTGTTCATAACGTCAGTAAAAAAGACTTAGCGTCTGCGCTGCTCAAAGCATTAGTCGAAGAGGTTCTCTCTCTGTCTCTTCATTACATCGTTTTTTGAAGGTCTGTTTTCATAACGCCAGCCTGTGACGCTCTGCTCACAACATTATCAGTCTGTGAAGGTCTATTCCTACCTTTGCTCCACGGAATGGGTCTATTCATAGCACTTAGTCTGTGACCGTGTCTATAACACGTTCATGGCATGGGTCTATGTAGGTCTACTTGTATCACTGGTCTGTTGCTATGGTCTACCTGTGACTGTCTGTGTCTATAACATGGATATGCAGGGATCTATAGATTCATGACATGGGTCTGTGGGTCTACTTGTATCCCTGGTCTGGGGGTTGCTGTGGTCTATGGAGGGTCTAGCACCACCCTGTTGTCCAGAAGCCATTGTTGTTCTCGGGCAGGCCGGCTTTGGGTTTCTGCTTTGGCCTGGTGGGTTCCAACCCTTTTGCATAGTTTTTCAGTTTGGCCTCCATTGTTTCCTTCACTGATTGGTAGTTGGGATCATCGCTCAGGTTGTTGGTCTCTGAGGGGTCCTGCAAAGAGAGAGTCTTGTTAAGTATTTACCAAAAGGTGAATGTGTCCCATAACCTATGTTGTCGTAGGGGAGCGAGGTGTCAGAGACCCCCAGCTTCTCCAGGGGCCAGCATATTGAGGGCAGCACCCATCTCCTCTCCCTCACTGCTTTACCTTCCCTGTTCCTAAAGAGGGCAGGTACCCATTTAACAGCTGGGTGAAATGTGGGACTGTACTGAAGCCAAGGCCTGCAAAAAGTCACCCATCCCATTGGTAACCACCCTCAATGCTACTTAATAACCTTAGTTTGGGGAAAGCGAGTGTTCTGACCACTGAGTCATCCCGCACACAAATTTTACGAGAACTTAGCAAAAGAATGCACAAAATGAACAGATGAATGAACAGGAAAAAATGATCATTTACAAATAATTACTTTGTTCATCCAACATTCAGAAAATGACAGATCAAATATAACACAAAAAGGATTATGCTAATAATGCAGTGAGAGATTCATGTAAAGAAGAGTACTGTATAACATTAAGTACAAGACTACAGAGAGAGAGAGAGAGAGAGAGAGAGAGAGAGAGAGAGAGAGAGAGAGAGAGAGAGAGAGAGAAGCAGGCAGGCAGGCAAAGTGGCAAACAAATACAGACAGACTCATAGACCCCAACAAAACAAGACAGGTAGATCCCCCCCCCAAAAAAAAAACAAAAAAAAAAAAACACGCACACACAAAAACCAAAACAAAACACCACAAAACCAACCCCCCCCAAAAAAAAAAAAAAAAATAAATAAATAAATAAATTAATTTAAAAAAATAAAACAACAACAACAAAAATCGAACCCCAAAAGCCTAACAACAAGAACAACAAAATCAAGTACGAACCACATCCAGGTCGAAGAGGTGGGTGTACACTCCGTTCATGCCGTACTGGCTGCTGATGGCAGGCTGCCCTGGAGGCGTGTTGTACCAGCCACCTGTCACCACACAGCATAAACAATGTCACCACATAGCAAAAAAACAAGGTCACCACATGGCAAAAACCAAGGTCACCACATGGCAAAAAAAATGTCACCACATGGCAAAAAACAATGTCACCACATGGCAAAAAACAATGTCACCACATGGCAAAAAACAATGTCACCACATGGCAAAAACAATGTCACCACATGACAAAAAACAATGTCACCACATGGCAAAAAACCCAGTGTTGTTAAACCAGCCACCTGTCACCACAAGTCAAAAACAAGGTCACCACACAGCCAAAAACAATGTCACCACATGGCACCCCCCCCCCTCCAGTGTTGTTATACCAGCCACCTGTCACTACGTGGCAAAAATGTGTTATACCTGTCACCACATGGCAAAAAACCAATGTCTGTATATCATCCATCTGTCACCACATGGCAAAAACCAAAAGTTTTTTGTATCATCCATCTGTCACCACATGGCAAAAAAACAAAGCTTTTGTATCATCCATCTGTCACCACATGGCCAAATCGGTCACCACATGGCAAAAACATAGTGTCACCACATGGCAAAAACATTGTGTCACCACATGGCAAAAACATTGTCACCACATGGCAAAAACATTGTCCACCACATGGCAAAAACATTGTGTCACCACATGGCAAAACAATGTTACCAGCTGTGATGGCCTAAGCCAAAAAGCTTTGTCAGTTACTGATGTTCCCAGAGTGCCCAGGCCTACATCAAGGGAACGACATTGGCAATTAAAAACGACTGTAACTATAGCGACTATGCTTTCAAATCTTGTTATGATTGCCTTCATCGATAACAACCTTCTATCGAAACAACTTGTAACTTTCCATTAAAAGAGAAAGCCGTGGCCAAGAAACGAAATCCAACGGCCTTGTTTCACTCTATATCCAGGCAACATCTCAGGGACAGGAACAGCTGTGAATGGATAATACTGTAGAGAGGGGAGACACATTTCTAGAAAGCTAGACTTTGACATGAATCCGACATGAATGGAGGAATCTGTGAAACAACTGTTGAGTGACTCAATGACTCCTCAGGGATTGAGAGAACAAGGATGGGGAATCACGAAGAAGGAAGAAGAGGGGGGTCAGGAGGACGAGGAAGAGAAGGGATGAGAGAAGGAGAAAAAGTAGTAGTAGTAGTAGTGGAAACAAATAGTAGTAGCAGTAGCAGCAGTAGAAGTAGTCGTGGTGGTAGCAGAGGCAGAAGCAACAGCAGCGGCAGCAGCAGCTGTAGTAGTAACAACAGTAGTAGCAAGTTGCAATAGGAATAGCAGTAACTGCTGCAACAAAAGCAGCAAAGGAGAAGCAGCACCAGCAGTAGTCGTAGTAGTAGTATAGTAGTAGCAACAGCAGCAGCAGCAGTAATAGTGGTAGTAGTGGTGGTAGTTGTAGTGTTTGTAGTAGTAGTAGTAGCAGCAGCAGCAGCAGCAGCAGCAGCAGCAGCAGCAGCAGAAGAAGAAGAAACAGCACTAAAAATAAACAAAACAAGTCCAACAAAACTAGTGGGAGTGAGAGACATCACATCGTTGAAATCTCCCCCTCCTACCAACCAATCAACCTACATGGGCTGAATTCTCCTACCAACCAAGTAACCTACATGGGCTGGAATTCTCCTACCAACCAAGCAGCCAACCCATCAAGCAAGCCACCTACTGGGGCTGGGTTTCTGAAGCTTGAGGAGTTTGTAGTTCTGCCATCGGATGGCGGAGTTGTTTTTGACCTCGTTGATGGTGTAGACGAACTCTGACCTCAGGCTGGTGTCGTTCTGCACGATCTTGCCCCAGTTGTCCAGCCCATCCAAGTGGCACGTGGCGATCTTCTTCCCCGCCATGCTCAGGATCGTGGGGTACCTGCCCGCCATGTGGCATTTTGAAAACATTTATTATTATCAGTGTTATTGTTGTTGTTGTTGTTGTTGTTGTTGTTATTATTATTATTATTATTATTATTATTATTATTATTATTATTATTATTATTATTATTATTATTATTATTATCGTATTATTATTATTATCGTCATCACCACCACCACCACCACCACCCTCATCATCATCATCATCATCATCATCATCATCATCATCATCATCATCATCATCATCATCATCATCATCATCATCATCATCATCATCTTCATCATCATCGCCACCACCACCACCACCACCATCATCATCATCATCACATGATTATATTTTTATTATTATTATTATTATTATTATTATTATTATTATTATATTATTATTATTATCGTCACCACCACCACCACCACCACCACCACCACCACCACCACCACCATCATCATCATCATCATCATCATCTATCATCATCATCATCATCATCATCTTCATCATCTTCATCATCGCCACCACCACCACCACCACCATCATCATCATCATCATCATCATCATCATCATCATCATCATCATCATCATCATCATTATATAATTATTATTATTATTATTATTATTATTATTATTATTATTATTATTATTATTATTATTATTATTATTATTATCGTCATCACCACCACCACCATCATCATCGTCGTCGTCATCATCATCATCATCATCATCATCATCATCATCATCATCATCATCATCATCATCATCATCACTACTACTACCATCGTCATCGTTATCATCATCGTAGTTGTTGGTCACTGCAGTGCTCTGCTTAGGTCAAGGGTCTCATGATCCTGGATTAATTTCCTTGACATACGCACACACTCACATGCACACAGACTCTCTCTCTCCGTCCTTCTCTCGCTGGTGGGCGCGGGGTCATGTGACATGAATGAAAGCAGCAGGACGAGTTATAGGAGAACTTAATAATTTGTAATTATTGTTCGTTATACTGTCAATAACGCCAGTTTCTGGACTTCCAGTAGCTGTGGAGACGACAGTGAACCTCTTCTTGACAAACCACACAGTCACTAGCTGGAAAATAACAGGCCAAGCCGATACCAGTGTATGTTGTTTTGTGACTGAAACCAGTTCCTTCAGTCCTCACCAAACATGGCAAGCCTGTGTAAAACCCCACATCACAAGGACAATACCTCAGAAAGGTCCTTCGAATGAGACTTTAAACCGAGGCCCCGTGTGCGAACGCACGCAGAACGTCTTGCGCACACGTTCAATCCTGTTCCACTTTTCGTAAGAGTAGGCTATCGTGTGCCGGTGGGAACAGATGACAATATTTACAAAAACTGCATACACACGGGGACCGGATGAAAAAAAAGCACATGATTGCTTATTCTGTTATCCTCGATATAAAAGAATAAATAAATAAATAAATAAATAAATAAATAAAAAGAAACTGCCCAGTAAACATTCCCATGATCTAAGGAGGACACAGTCGCATCAACAGAAGCAAGTGATGTGACAAAACCCTTCACTAGTCCAGAAAGTGTGTTACTAGTGTCTAAATCAAGTTTGGTTGCAAGGTTTTGCACGCAGCAAGAACGCAACACGTTACACACAACATAAAGAGGTTTGTGCAACAGGGAGCAAGGTGTGTTGTATTAGCTGGAGGATACAGCTTCTTTGTGGTCAATGGACTGTGGCCCTGGGTGTTGTTTAATGGTGTCAGAGATTATCAGTTGGGCTGTAGTAAATGTTTATATATATATATATATATATATATATATATAGTTCTGTATAGTTCTATATAGTTATATATATTATTTATTATTTTTTTATATTCTTTTATATCGAGGATAATGGAATAAGCACCCGTGTGCTTTTTTTCATCCAGTCCCCGTGTGTATGCAGTTTTGTAAATATTGTCATCTGCTCCCACCGGCACATAATCGCCTACTCTTACGAAAAGCGGAACAGGATTTAACGTGTGCGCAAGATGTTCTGCGTGCGTTCGCACATGGGACCTCGGTTTACAGTCTCATCCGAAAGACTTTTGGGGAGAGCACTGATGTTAACTCCAGGGGAAAAATCCCCTCCAACGGGAATCGAACTCGGGTCGTCAAAATTGCAAGCGCAATGTTTTGACCACTAGGCTATCCCGTCCCCCTATATATATAGTTATATATACGTATATCTAAGTATACATATCTTCCTTTAATGGAAATACCTATCTTAACATCCTTAATCTATCACAATGGACTCATCCCTGGGTTTTGTCTCTCACTCACCAGTCCACGGCGTGCATCATACCATTCCATACGTAAGGGGCTTTAGGCAGGTATGTCTTGCTGTGCAGAACGGTCACAGCTCGCGTGCCCCCTTCCCAAGGGGTGATCTTGCCTCCTCTCAGGGGGTAGTTGCTAGATCCTGTTTATAAAAAGATTTTTGTTCTACTTGACAAACAGATTCTTTCTTTTTTCTTCTTTTAAAACAAAAGAAATACATAATACACATTACAACAAATTTTGATAACGATGCAATAATAATGATAATGATAATAATAATATTAATACTGATACTACTTCTTCTATTAATGATAATTATAATAACAATAATGGCAACTACTACTTCTTCTATTAATGATAGTTATGATAACAATAATAATGACAATAACAATCGATAATTTTATAGCGCTGAATCTTGTAAAGCAAACAAAACGAATCGAAACATTCACCACGCATGCAAAGGCTCTCACACACCAAAAATTTACACATATTTAAATCTTGACACACACAAGCGCTCGCGCACAACCACAGACAGACAGACAGACAGACAGACAGACAGACAGACAGACAGACAGACAGACAGACAGACAGACAGACACACACACACACACACACACACACACACACACACACACACACACAGAGCACAAAAATTGACATATGCAAAACCTCACCATTTTTGAGTCTCAAGGAGCTAAATTTTTCTCTCTTTTCTCTTCTTCTTCTTTCTTTTCTTTCTTTCTTTCTTTCTTCTTTCTTTCTTCTTCTTTCTTTCTTCTTTCTTTCTTCTTTCTTTCTTTCTTTCTTTTCTCTTTCTTCTTTCTTCTTCTTTCTTTTCTTTCTTTCTTTCTTTCTTTCTTTCTTTTTCTTTCTTTCTTTCTTTTCTCTTTCTTTCTTTCTTTCTTTCTTCCTTCCTTTCTTTCTTTTTTTTCTTCCTTCCTTCCTTCCTTCCTTTCTATCTATCTATCTATCTATCTATCTATCTATCTATCTATCTATCTATCTATCTATCTATCTATCTATCTATCTATCTATCTATCTATCTATCTATCTATCTATCTATCTTTCTTTCTTTCTTTCTTTCTTTCTTTCTTTCTTTCGTTCTTTCGTTCTTTCGTTCTTTTTTCTTTCTTTATTTCGCAATCACATACGGGCACAAGACACAGATATACACCAGAGTAACACATATACTGACAGACACGTAAACAAACACATACACAACACCCACCAACTCATCCCCCCTCCCTACATACGCTACACAACATAGCCTCCCCACTCCACACACATACACACTCACATACCCCCCCCTCCCCACTACGCCCCCCCCCCCATTTTTGTATTTTGCTTGTTTGCTTGTCTTTATTTTGTTTGTCTGTTGGTTGTTGTTGGTTTTTTTTGGTTGTTTTTTTTACATAGATAAATAGCTTGATGAAAAAAATGCTAATTTATTTGCTTACTCAATGTACCATCTGGAAATAAAATTTTGATTTTGACTGACTTTGACTTTGACTTTGACTTTGACTTTCACACACACACACACACACACACACACCACACACACACACACACACACACACACACACCACCACACACACACACACACACACACACACACACACACACACACACACACACACACACACACACACCACACACACACACACACACACACACACACAATACAGACCCCACCACACCACCACTAACTAACCCAGCTTGTAGAATCCGCCGTTATCGGTGGTGAACAAGGTGATGGTGTTGTTGATGAGGTTCTTGGCTTCCAGAGCCGCCATCACCTGGCCGATCCCCTCATCCATGGCCGCCCCTAACGCGCAGTGGTCACGCCGGGTGACGTCAGTGACGTTGCCACAGTCCTGGGTCTTGTACTTGTCCGGCACCTCCAGAGGCCCGTGCACAGCCTGGTAAGAGAGGAAGATGAAGAGGGGCTCGGAGACGTCGTGGTCCTGGATGATCTTCACCGTTCTGTTGGTGAACAGGTAGGTGGAGTACGAGTTGTTCCCCGCCAGGTCGAAGTTGAAGCTCCTCCCCGGCCCGTGACCCACGTTGTCGTGCATGTCGTAGCCGTTCTTTTTGGACAGGTGGGTGTAGTAGGTGCCTTTGCCGGTGTACATGCCGTAGAAGGTGTCGAAGCCTCGGTAGGTGGGCGTCATCTCTTCGCGGCAGAAGCCCAGGTGCCATTTGCCGATGTAGTGAGTCTTGTAGCCCAGCTGTTTCAGGTCTTGAGTGAAGAACCTGGTTTGGGGGAGGGGGTTTGGGGATAGGAATGGTGGTGGGTGGGTGTGGAATTCAAAGATTCAAAGATTTAAAATTCAAAGATTCAAAATATTTTATTGCCATTTAAGTCATGCAGACTTATTTGACACAACAAAACAATCATCAGTTTTAATTATCTTTCTGCCCGAAATGATGTCCACTGAAAACAAGTAACTATAGCTGACACCCTTGTGGGTGTGCAGTTAGGTGGATCGGGGGTGGGTAGGGAGGGAGGGTAGGAAGAGTGCAGACAGTTATTATTATTATTATTATTTACAGGTGGCAGCTGATTCAGGGTGATGGTAGTGATTTTTCCCGTTTTGGGGCTAAAGCTCCAAGGTTCCACCAATAGTGATATGTTTTGTGTATTGGACTGTAAGAATATAAGCAACTGTATAACTACCGCTTTCCATCAGAATTTAAGTTACAGTTACTAAATAACAACATGGAAGATAAATCTGTTATCAAAATTGGTATGTGCATTATAGAAATATCGAAACTTAAAATCGAACGCACCATTAAGGCTGTCGCAGTCTGACTTTGTTGTTGATGTTCAAACACGACACCAGTGTTCATGGCAGTGTTTGATAGTAAGAGCTAAGTAAGCAAGTTAGACAGATGTAAGTGACCATCCTCGTGTGGTGTGTTTACTGAGGTGCAAATAAATCGCCCCTGAATAGCATGGCCGAACCCCAAACCAATAATAATGTGACAAACAAGGTATTGAAGATTTGTGAAGTTTGATACAGGTCTGTTACAAATATGTTGCACTTCGTAAAAAAGCGTTTTTACAACTGTATCACTACCGCTTCCTATAAGAATTTAAGTTACAGTTATAATAATGTAACAACATGAACGAAAAATCAGTTTTCAAAATTGTTATGTACATTATAGAAATATCGAAACTTAAAATAGGGAACATTCCTGCCTCAAAGGTAACGACAGTTACACTTCTATCTATCTATCTATCTATCTATCTATCTATCTATCTATCTATCTATCTATCTATCTATCTATCTATCTATCTATCTATCTATCTATCTATCTATCTATCTATCTATCTATCTATCTATCTATCCCTTAGTCTGGCGACGGTGGGGGCACCCCTGAAGACTTGACAACCAGTTCCCTCCATTCCTCTCTCTGTTCTGCCTTCCTCAGGTTTTTGTTGAGTTCTAGGCCTGTCCATTGGCTGATGTTGTCCTCCCATCTCTTCTTTGGTCTGCCTCTTTTTCTTCCTCCTTGAACAGTGCCTTTCAGTATTGTTTTTGCTAGTCCTTTTGATCTTGTAACATGCCCGTACCATTTAAGTTTACGCTTCTTTATGATTGATGGAAGATTTTCGTAGGGACCAATGGTTTGCTGGATTGTGTTATGCACGTCT
This sequence comes from Stramonita haemastoma, assembly GCA_030674155.1. Lineage (NCBI taxonomy): Eukaryota > Metazoa > Mollusca > Gastropoda > Neogastropoda > Muricidae > Stramonita > Stramonita haemastoma. The sequence continues at coordinate 17,851,452 of CM060339.1, forward strand.
TCGTTGCTTATGTGGAGATGCCAAGGAGTCTCCGGAAGCATCCCATCTCTACTGCCTGTACTCTTCTCTCCAAATCTGCAGTCATGGTCAATGATTCACAGGCTTACAGGAATGTGGATATGACAAGGGAGCGCATTAGTCTGATCTTGGACTTGAGTGAATTTTTTTTTTTTTTATCTTTCCAGATGGTGTTCAGTTTTGACAGTGCTGTTATTGTCTGTTCAATCTTGTATACCACCTCTGGCTTGGACCCCTTGTCTGATAGGACAGCTCCCAAGTACTTGAAGCTGTGAACTGTTTTCAGCTTCTTGTCATTGACTCTGATATCAGTGCTGATGCCCTTGGTGTTATTGGTCATCAGTTTGGTCTTCTCTGCACTGATTTCCATGCCGTATGTTTTAGAGGCATTGTTCAGGTGTTCTGTTAAGCTGGCAAGCTCTTCTTCTGATCCTGCTAGTCCGTCATTGTCATCTGCGAGCGGTTTGTGATTGTTCTGCCACCAATGCTGACTGATCCTTTATGATGGTGTTCCAGTGCATCAGCCATAATTCTCTCAAGGAAGATGTTGAAAGGAGTGGGTGAGAGTAGACAGCCCTGCCTTACTCCAACTGTTGTTCGAAACCACTCTCCAATGTTGCTGTTGTAGCACACTGCACTGGTGGCCTTGTACAGCTCTTTGATGACTCTGATCAGGTTTGCATTGATGCTGTACAAATTCGTAGTTGCCCACAAAGCTGCATGCCACACCCTTGCTGCATGCCTTACATTCTGTAAAACGATACAACACACCCTAGCAACCACCCACCCACCCACCCACCCAACAACTACGCACCCCCTTGCAAACACCCACCCATCCATCCATCCAACAAGAAATAAAGCAAGCACCCAACCCCCCTCCCACCCAACCACCTCCAACGATCACATCTACGCACCCATCCTTCACCCACTGAACCCCCACCCATCCAATCTACACGTGGCAGGACACGATCTTCTTCCTCGTCGTCATCGAACGCTCAAACAACAACCACTGCTGTCTGTCGTATGAGCGAAAACATGGTGTGCTGCCGTTAAGCCCCTGACAAGTCAGGCCTAGCGCATCCGACTTCAGCGTGGACGAAAATTGTTATTTTTTAAGGCTTTCTAAAAGAAAAAAAGGGGCAGTAAAATGAACCAAGAGGGCAGAAAATAGACAAGAAGGTGACAGAAAGAGAAGGAACACGGCAGAAACAAAGAGAGGGATAGAGAAGAGGGTGTTCCCAGCACAGAATCGCCAGTTGTTGTTCAGGGATATTAAAGCCCTTGCAGAGTTATCCGATAAGGGACTGTACTCTCCAGACAGCCTACTTGCCCCCCCCCCCCCCCAGCCGCATTAACAAAAAGACAATTCTATTAACAACAGAGCCAGACTCGTGCAAGCACAAAAGTGCTGCAAAAACTGCTTGGCTAAAGAATTCGAATGGTATCGTTCGAATGATTATAGGCTACACAGAATTTCCAGAAAAGGGTGAGTTTGACATCCTCATGGCGATACAGCCTTTAGGGACACCCTGGTGTGGGTGCAAGCATCCACGAAAAAGTCACCTTTGTTGTTCTCTCAACTTCCAGAAGGTGGGGGGTGCCATTTATATAAGCGCTTTAATTTGTTTTTACAAGATATAGCGCTAATAAATTCATGTATTATAATATTATTATTATTATTAATTATTATTATTATATTATATTATTATTATTTATCACTATCTAATCTCATCATATATTTATTATATTATATTATTATTATATTATTATTAATATTTTATATATATTTTAACATCATCATCTATCATCATCAATTATTATATTATATTTTTTATTATTATCATCATCATCATCATCATCATCATCATCATC
>CM060339.1:17858341-17861992 GCA_030674155.1 Stramonita haemastoma
CCAAAATATATCCTACACACGGAACCTCAGTTTGTCGTATCATCTGAAAAGACTAGCACCCCGACCACGTGATTTACCTCCACCCCACAAAACTCAGAAGTATCATGACAATGCATAAGAAAGAAAGAAAGAAAGAAAAGATAAGGAAAGAAAGAAAGAAAGAAGAGAAAAAAAAGAAAGAGAAGAAAGAAAGACAGACAAAAGAAAGAAAATAAAAGAAAGAAAGGAAGAAAGAAAAGAAAGAAAGAAAGAAAAGAAAGAAAAAAAGAAAGAAAGAAAAAGAAAGAAAAAAAGAAAAGAAGAAAGAAAAGAAAGAAAGAAAATTAAAGAAAGAAAAGAGAGAAAGAAAGAAAGCAAGAAAAAAAAAGAAAGACAGAAAGACAGAAAGAAAGAAAAAAAGAAAAAAAAGAAAGAAAAAAGAGAAGAAAAGAAAGAAAAGAAAAAAAGAAAAAATAAAGAAAATGAAGAAAGAAAGACAAAAAAGAAAGAAAATAAAAGAAAGAAAGGAAGAAAGAAAAGAAAAAGAAAGAAAAGAAAGAAAAAAAAAGAAAAAGAAAGAAAAAAAAGAAAGAAAGAAAATATAAGAAAGAAAAGAGAGAAAGAAAGAAAGCAAGAAAAAAACAGAAAGACAGAAAGACAGAAAGAAAGAAAAAAAGAAAAAAAAGAGAGAAAGAAAGAAAGCAAGAAAAAAAAAGAAAGGCAGAAAGACAGAAAGAAACAAAAAAAGAAAAAAAGAAAATAAAGAAAGAAAGAAGAAAGAAAGAGAAAGAAAGACAGAAAGAAAAGAACACTCAACCGGTCACCTTCCTACCTCGAAGCAGGCTCGATACACCTCTCCCGATTCTCTCTTCAAGCGTTCGAACCCAGAACCCGAAATTCTGAAACACACTGTGGCCATTTTCTGCCTGTTTTATATAGCCTGCAAGCAGGTGTGGCGTTTTTCTTTTCCTCTTATTTTTTTTAGTTCATAACGCTGCTTTGCAGCTGTTACAACAAACAAATTCTTTTTCAGAAAGATTTTCTTGGTGTGGTGTGTGTGTTGTGTGTGTGTGTGTGTGTGTGTGTGTGTGTGTGTGTGTGTGTGTGTGTGTGTGTGTGTGTGTGTGTGTGTGTGTGTGTGTGTGTGTGTGTGTGTGCTTTCTAGATTAAAAAGAAATCATGCGTTTTTCATTAACGTATCTTTGATGTACATTTTTCTGTTTTTCGCTTATCTGTCTTTTTCTCTGTATCTCATTTTCTGTCTCTGTCGGTCTGTCTTTGTATTAATCTCTTTCTGTGTAACTCACGGTCTCTATTTTTCTGTCTGTCTGTCTGTCTGTCTGTCTGTCTGTCTGTCTGTCCTGTCTGTCTGTCTGTCTTTTTGTCTCATTACACACAAAACACACACACACACACACACACACACACACACACACACACACACACACACACACACACACACACACGAACGCACGCACGGACGCACGCACGCACACACGCACGCACGCACGCACGCACGCACGCACGCACGCACGCACACATCCTTTGGATGAGACTTTAAACCGAGGCCCCGTGTGCGAACGCACGCAGAACATCTTGCGCGCACGTTAAATCCTGTTCCGCTTTTCGTAAGAGTAGGCCATCGTGTGCCGGTGGGAACAGATGACATTTACAAAACTGCATACACACGGGGACTGGACGTAAAAAAGCACAAGTGCTTATTCCATTATCCTCAATGTAAAAGAATAAATCAAATAAATCAAATCAAACACACACACACACACACACACACACACACACACACACACACACACACACACACACACACACACACACACACACACACACACACACACACACTCTCTCTCTCTCTCCACACACACACCACACACACACACACACACACACACACACACACACACACACACACACACACACACACACACGCACGCACACACACACACACACACACAACACACCACGCACGCACGCACGCACGCACGCACGCACGCACACACACACACACACACACACACACACACACACACACACACACACACACACACATATATTTTGTACGAAATGTGAAACGCCGACAATAACAGCAGATATTAAAAGAAGAATGGAGGCAATGGAGATGAGATGTTTTTGTAGACATCTTGTTATCTCATATGCAGATCACATAAAAAACTAGGAAGTGAACACCAGAATTGAAAACGCAAAGCCATACCATTTGTCCTTCGGATGAGACGATAAACAAAGTCTCATGTGCGAACACACGCAGAACATCTTGCGCGCACGTTAAAACTCGTTCCGCTTCTCGGAAGAGAAGGCCATTGTGTGCTGGTGGGAATGAATGACAAAATTTACACAGCTGCATACACACAGAGACTGGATGTAAAAAAGCACATGAGAGCTTATTAATTATCCTCGAAATAAAACAAGAAAAACGAACTCCTGACTTCAGTGAAACAAGGACAAGCTAAAGTAGTACGGGCACGTCATAAAAACAACTGGATTGGCCAAGACTGTCCCACAGGGAACAGTGCAAGGATGGAGACGAAGAGGCAGACAGAGGAAACGATGGGAAGACAACATCAGAGAGTGGTCAAGCCTCGAGTGGAACAACTGATTTCATTTCTCTTTATTTTGTTTATAGCCCCCCTCCCTCCCCCTCCCCATACCATCACACAGACCATAATTATCAGGTCTGGCCCCCTTATTCGGTTTCAGCAACTCTAATAATAATCCCATTAAGTTCACAATCAAGACTATCTAATTCCTTCAAAGATCTTATACTGCCAATCTGGTGACCCCCCAAAAAAAAACCCAACAAAAAAAAACAACCTAAACAAAGGATTACATGACCAAATACCTGAACTATCTCATTCCTGAAGGGCATTGAAACCAGACCGTGCTGAGGCCTCCTGCTATTATGCTTAATTCAACATCCCATATTACAAAAAAAGCTGGGGAAAAGCACAATAAACACTTCAATGTACAAGAACAATACATAAAAATACCACTACAGCAAAAAACACTGCCAAATGTTCCTGTTCCACTTTTCGTAAGAGTAAGCCATCGTGTGCCGGTGGGAACAGATGACATTAACAAAACTGCAGACACACGGGGACTGGACGTAATAAAGCACAAGAGTGCTTATTCCATTATCCTCGATATAAAAGAATTTTTTTTAAAAAAGGACATCCTACACCCATCTACCCACACACACATAGGCTACACCCCCCCTCCCCCCCCCCACACACACGGGGACGGGATAGGCCTAGTGGTTAGGGTGTTGCCCATTGCGCTCGTGATCTGCTGACTCGGGTTCGAATCTCGCTCAATAAGACTTTTCCTCTAGAGTTAACATCAGTGCCAACTCCACTCCCTCCTGTATGTCCTTCGGATGAGACTGTAAACCGAGGTCCCTTGTGCGAACGCACGCAGAACATTTTTCGCGCACGTTAAGTCCTGTTCCGCTTTTCGGAAGAGTAGGCCATCGCGTGCCGGTGGAAACGGATGACAAAATGTACAAAACTGCATACACAAGGGGACTGGATGTAAAAAAAGCACATGGTTGCTTGTTCTATTATCCTCGATATAAAAGAATAAATAAAAATAACTAAACACACCATCTCCATCCCCCCCCCCCCCCCCCCCCCCAACAAA
>CM060339.1:17868681-17883681 GCA_030674155.1 Stramonita haemastoma
CACACACACACACACACACAACACACACACACACACACACACACACACACACACACACACACACACACACACACACACACACACACACACACACCTTTCTTTCAGGAGTGACGAGGTTGGTGACAGAATATCATTAAATTGACAAAATGCAATTACAAAGAATGCACTGTACTGTTGAGACAATTAGTTGCCGTTTTATATCAGAAATGCTAGATAATATAGGTCCTTTTATCGATAGCTTTAATGTGTTCATGCGTGCCCGCGCACGCACACTCGCGCGCGCGCGCGTGTGTGTTGTGTTGTGTGTGTGCGTATAAATGTGTGTATGTTTGTATGAATGTATGTTTGTATGCATGCACGCATGTAGTGTTTGCACGTAATATATATGTATATGTGTGAGTTAGTGAGTGAAGTTTGTTTGTTTGCTGTTTTGTTTGTTTGTTTGTTTGTTTGTTTGTTTGTTTGTGTGTGTGTGTGTGTGTGTGTGTGTGTGTGTGTGTGTGTGTGTGTTTTGCGTGCGTGCGTGCGCAAGCGCGCGTGTGTGTGTGTGTGTGCTTGCGTGTGTGAATGCACTTGTACTTCCGTGTATTTATTTGTGTGTGCACACGCACTCACGGACGTGCAGGCGTTTTGCTTAATTATACCGTTTCCAGGCTTTTCTGTCTGTATCTCTTTTCCTTTGTTTTTTGTCCCTGTTATAATCTTTGCCTGTCTGTCTGTATTTATGTCTCTCTGTGTTTCTGTCTCTGTCTATCCCACTCTCTCGTGGATATTGTATTTAATTCTAGGTGGTATCATTTTTTTTATCAGACATTTTCAGTCTATAAAAGGGGGACAGATCATAGCAAACATTCACACTGCTTTGCTTTGTGAAATCTGTAACAAAGAATGATGCCCGCTATTTGGTGCCTATTTCGAAAGTTGTGTAACACCTAGCGGAACAGACCGGGTAACATTTACTCAGTTAGGTTGAATAACATCTATCTGATTAAGTCGTGTGACAACTGTATTAGTAGGTCGTGGATTTTATATTCACTAAGCCGTTCAGCATATGCCTAAATAAGTTGTGAATTACATATTGAACTGGTCGTTTAAAATTTATCCAACTGGTCTCCGTAGAAATCTATCCGTATATGTTATATAACAATTAGCTATGTAGGATGTGTAAAGTTAGTTCTACCTAAAGATTTCATGCTAAAAAAAAACCCAGTCGCTTACAAATCTGCTATGATTGTGGTCGGGTTAAGAAAGTTTTGGTGAATATATACTACTTGTTACAAGCAGGAATACAAGGAAACAAAGAAAAGAAAAACAAAAGAGTTGCTACCTATTCACCCACCAACCTAACCCCTTCATCAGTCAACCAACCAACTAACTAACCAAGCAATCAAGCAAGCAAGCAAGTAACCACGCACTCGCTAACCCAGTCACTCACCAACCCAACGAGCCACCAAAAAACCAACCATAGCCAAGCCAACCTATTTACCAACCAACCAACCAACCAGCCAACCAACTAACCAACCAACCAACCTATCTACCAACCAACCAACCAACCAACCAGCCAGTCAACAGCCAACTCAACAAGATGGATCCTGACTACTCCAACGTTACGAGCACAAATGCTGGATGGTTGACATCCACGGAGATGAGTAGTGGCAGTGGTAACAATCCCCCGGCAGACCCTGGGATTCTACGGATCCCCTCTTCAGTGTCGACGTTCGCAATGCCCTCAAAACCGTGTTCAAGTGCTACATCAGAATTTTTATCGTGTGTTTGGGAATTCCTGGAAACCTCATTTGCTGTGTCGTGTTTTGGAAGGTATTGGTTCCGTTTCAGAGAGAGAGATACAATGAGAGACAGAGAGAGACAGAGACACAGAGAGAGAGAGAAAGAGAGAGAGAGAGAGAGAGAGAGAGAGAGAGAGAGAGAGAGAGAGAGAGGGGGGGGGGCATATGTGGTACACATACACGCACGCGTAGACACGTAAATCATATGCGTGTGAGTGCAGACACATACGCACATACGATGATATAGAAGCCCAAACACACTTTTACTCAATCATTTGCTCACTCACCTCAGACACAGACAGACAGACAGACAGACAGACAGCCAGCCAGCCAGCCAGCCAGCCAGCCAGCCAGACACACACACACACACACACACACACACACACACACACACACACACACACACACACACACACACACAACACACACACACACATGTTATCACTCACGATAAACATCCATTTGCTCACAGCAAGAATGTACTTGCCACATTTTTGACGTACAAAAATCCTATGATCATGTGTGGCATGAGAGAGATTGCTTAATAGACTTAATGAAACCTATTGGCCTTTCTGACAGCATTTATTTATATATTAAAAGTTTTCTTTCCGAAAGAATTGTTCAAGCTAAAGTTCGGAATTGCTATTCTACCCCAAGATCATCAGACATGGGTATACCGCAAGGTCCAGTAGTATCACCTTATCTATTCAACACTTTACTTTATGACATTCCTGGCTTTTTTGTCAAGCAGTGCTGTTCTTGTACAGTTTTACCGATAACATATGCATGTGGATGGATGTTATTATGAAAAAGAAAACACCTCAAAGACAGTTTCATCAATTAGTAGAAAAAACCCCAGACGAACTCAATAGTTATCATCTTTTTGTGAATGGCCTCTCACTTTCCTCTGGAAAAAACCCCAGTCTTGCACTATTTGATAAAAGTGCTTACTCAGAAGTCATACCTTGTTTTCAAATTAATGGTAAAGATCTCAAATAGAACCAAGCAGTTACATTTTTAGGAGTATACCTCATTTGTCAGTTAACGTGGAATCAGCCATGGAATATTTGGCGACTACAGCTAAGAAACTTCTTAATTTCTTAAAGGTTAAAACAGTCTTAAAAGTTATCAGTCAACAACCATAGGTGTAAGATGTTAGCGTATTAAAACATCCGTCCTTATCACTTTGGAATTCGTTACTGTCTTAATGAACAAGAATTATTTTTCAGTGCACAAGTTATTTGCTTACAAAAATCCAAAGTCTTCATTGTGAAACTTTCCAGCTTGCTTTAAGCATATCACCCCATGCACCATTTCTGAACAGATGTAAAGAAACAAGTATTCTACCTGTAAATGAATATCAGCAACTTGCTGTGGCAAAATATGTATGAAGAAGTGCAACAAATGACAGCAACGTTTAAAATGAAGTTCAGTTCAAGTCTGATATTCATTTCAAAAAGAACAAGAACTATCAGCTCACTCACCACAATTAGCACTTATACCATCACACTTTTTAACACTTTGTACCCCAAGGGTGCAGCTGCACTGCAGTCTCTGTGGACCAGCCCTGCAGCAGCTGAGTGCAGTGTACACTGGGTCATTATTGTAAAATCCTCATATCTTTTTTGTTTGAAGTCCATTTCTTATGAAACTATGGCATTGTGTGGGTAAATGACTGCCCATTATATGCGTGCATAAAAATTTATATTGCATAAAAAAGAGTATGTTAATTATGGTGTCAAATTACGTAATTGCTCTGATTTTAAGTGGTGATCCCACTGATGGGCTTATGATTATTACGCAATGTATGCAACAAATACAACACAACAAAAACAGAACTATACAAGAATCTCAAATAAACAGGGACAAACATAGGTACTATACAAGTTTTCTTCCAGCATCGCATCAAATGTAATATAATCAAAGGGAACCACTGAACTGTACACATGACACTGTCACAATAACGATCATGGAATATACAGATAACATTTCTTCCCTAGTCCAAGTAAGTTCCTGAACTTTTGTACACTGCTTTATTCATATGTACAGAATGTTTGCACTTCACCAGGTGGCTTGTAGTTCATTTTCATGTAAACAGTTGGTGTTTATCGTAGCGGTACTCACAGTACCAAGGCCACGCCCTCCCAGTCACCCCCCCCCCCCCCCTTCCACCCCTTTTAGCTGGCCTATCTCACTCCTCAAGCGGCACACAGTCTAGTATCGCGAGACTCAAAGCTCTCACAATCTCTATCCAAAACACGATCTTTATCGGCAATGTAATAACTCGTTTAAAACTTCTGTTACTTCGTCAGCAGTGAAAGTATGATGTACCAAAGCCATACTACAAGCATATGACACGTAAAACAACAATGAACACAACAAAAACACCTCAATGTTATGCAAATTAGCTGTGAACAATGTGCGACTAACCTGGCAGCTAAAGCCAACAAGCTAAAACGACCATGGAGAATAGAACAGAATGGGAGGGCGAAAGTGAAAGTACTGCTGTGGTACGGATTAATCCGTACCCCGTCAGGGGAGATGATCACGTGGTACGGATTAATCCGTACTGGGTAGAAAGTGTTAAACATTCAAAACTTAATCCAAATAAGTTGGGTAAATCAGAAGGTTGGGAACTGCTTTTAAGCTGGGTGAACCATGGGACTGTACTGAAGCCAAGGCGCGCGACCAGTCACCTATCCACTTGGTAACTATCTCAATGCTACTTAACCATAGCTTGTGGAAAGCCAGTGATCTGACCACTGAACTATCCATCCCTCAATGACTGACAAAACTCTTGGCTGAAGCCAAGACGGTGTTTTACCTGACTAGAAATTAGGCCTGCAGACACAGACCCTCTATGAGCTAAATCACGAAAGACTAGAATAATCAAATTATTCACACTGTGTATTATAAAATAGTTTTTCTCAGTGTGTACTGTACTGACAGAACGGAATAACTCAGTGGTCAGAGCATTCGCTTTCCCCAAGCTACAATGAAGCTGGTTACCAAGTGAATGGGTGACCGTTTGCACACCTTGGCTTCAGTACAGTCACCCAGTTCACCCAGCTGTAAATAGGTACCTGCTCTCTTAAGGGTCAGGGAAGGTAAAGCAGCGAGGGAGAGGAGATGAGCGCCGCCCTCGATATGCTGGTCCCTAGAGAATCTGAGGTCTCTGATGCGCTCCCCTACCACCACATAGGTTGTGGGACACCTTTACCTTTACCTACTGTACTGTGTTTCAGCAAGGGCTCAAAGACAGGATCAACCTTCTTCTCTTCTGGCTGGCTGTGGCGGATTTCTTCAATCTGCTTCTCCAGTTACCTGTCCACATCACGTGCTATATGTCTGACACCATACTGGTCAGCAACATCCATATGATCGCCAACGCCAATATATCCAGTATTTACCTGTGGTTCAGTTTCGTGTCTGGAACTCTGATAGTGGTGATGAGTGTGGACAGGTGTCTCTCTGTGGTCATGCCGCTGAAAGCCAGGTGGCTGCTGACCTACAGGTAGGACTTCTGATTTTAGATTTACTGGTTAGAACACTGGCTGTCTGATGTCTGCCAATTTGATAATATTTTTAACTTTGAATTTTACTGTTATGATATTTATACATTTGTTTCATGTATAACATTTATAGTTGTAGCAGATTCTATTTAGAACATTTTCATTTCATTTCTGAACATGTAGAACAGTGTATTTTAGCAGTTAGCAATTTAAAAACCTCAACTTTTAACATTTAATTCTTTTACAACATTCGAAATTTCAGCATTTTATTATTTTAAAAAATAGTCGTTATCACCTAAAGCATTCATAGTTTTAGTATTTTGCCATTTTTACCATTTAAACTTTAACATTAACCATTCACAGCATTCATAGTTCTAGCTGTTCACCTATTCAAAAGTAGTGATTGTGGTATTTGTTATTTAAAACATTAACAAATCTAGAATTTGCTGCTTTTAAAACTTTTAGTTGTGGTTTTGATAGTTTATAATTAACGTTAAGAGTTTGTTTTCTGATAACATTTATTCTTTAAGCCTTCACCCTTTTTGAGAATTCCAATCCAAGCACTTGCCATTTCAAAGGGTTACAGTTTTCAATATTCAAAAGTCAAAACATTAATTTCGCATTTACCATCAATAAGTGACAGTTTAGGGGTTTTGCCATTCATAAAACTGGTTTAAAAAACCACTTATAACCTTAACCGTTTTAACATTTCTTGATGATAACATTTGCCACTTTAGCAGTTGCCATCTATAACAACACAGTTTGCTATTTACAATATTTACATTTTCCCACTTTCCGCTCATAGTTTCGGTATCGATTATTTACAATATTTAAAGTTTTGAGATTTACCCAGTATGATGTATAGAGTTAGCATTATTTTGCTGTTTAGAGCATTACATTTCAGAGGTTTCCTTTTGTAACAGTGGTTATTTTAGCAGTAACCATTACCACTAGTTATTCATTCTTTGGCCATTGGCTTTTCTTTTAGCAGTTAGATAAAATTTGTTATATTGACAATTAAAGCATTTATCATCCATAACAAAAAGCAACTTCAGAAACTGATATTCATGACATTTACAGTTTAAGAAATGACAACTGATGACGTTTACAGTTTTTTTTCCATCAAAATATACTGTTAGCATTATCATTACAACGTTTAATGTTTGAGCCTTTTCAAACATATCCTATAGTTTTACAAGATATCATTTATTACAGTTATGCTTTAAGCATTTACCTTATATGGCGTTTAGAGTTTTGGCATTTATGGTTTATGGTGCTTACAGTTTTTGAAGTTGCCTTTGTGATATTCACTGCTATAGCATTTACAATTTATAACATTGAAAGTTTTAGCATTTCTGGCATATAACATTAATTTTGTGGTTGTACCTGTACTATTTACAATTACCTTTTGTAACGGCCAATTTTAAGCATCGATCACCCATAACATAAAGCAACACTCGACACTGATCTTCATGATATTGACAATTTTTACCTTTTACTCTTTTAACCTTTTTTTAACACTGACTGTTTTAGCACTTGTCATTTGTAACATTGACAGTTTTATCTATTGCCTTTGTATCTGACTGTTTTAACATTTTTCACCCATATCATTTGCAATTGTATTCTTTAATGTTTGCGATATCAACGGTTTTAGGATTCACGAATGATAACATTTAGAAACAAAATCATTTAAGTGAAACAATAAATTTGGCTTTCATATTACCCTTACGTTTTAGTGCAGTCTTTTCTTTTTAGTTTAATTCCTAGAATCAAAACACAAAGAGAACCGTTTTTTATGCTATCATTTTAATAATATTTTCTCCAAAACTTTGACGTGATTCTTAATCCTGGGTCATTTCATGCATCCCTTCACTATATGCTCATGACAACAATGTGTAGCCCCTACGGTCTGTTTGCTCTTAACCGAGCTACTGTATAGACGTTCTTGCCTCTCACTGTGTCGGCCATGTCCATCATTATCAGGAATCTGAGCATTAGCTTATATATAGTTTCTCATCCCTGCTTTTCTTAGCTTGTTTTAAATTGTGTTTAAACTGTTTTTATCATCACCTGCTTTGCATGTGAAATCTGTGTATTGTAGAAAGGTGTTTTGTGGAAAAATTGGAGATCTACGCAGTTGAGTACTCTAGTAACCAGGAATTGGTGATAGATCCAGGGTCAAGTGAGAAAAGAACCAAAGTTGGAACTTCTCCTGAATCACTGGTGGAAAGGGACCCTCTCTCTGAGACATTTTCTTTATGATTCAAGACCTTTCCAATAGAATGGATAATTTTGAAATAATTGCCTAGACTCAAGGAGGAGAGAAAGACACAGACAAAGAGCCCCTTGCATCAAAGAAAAGAAAAAAAGGAAGGCAGGCAGTGATCCAGATACTGTCACCAACAGTGTTTCTGATGAGAAGGCAGAGGAGCGGGAAAAGACTGATCATAGAAGCTACAGAGGATGAAGATAAAGATGACGATATTTTCACCATAATGGCATCATCCTTTAAGACAATGAGGAAAAAGAACACACAGGTCTATGAAAAATTGGCAAAGCTGCTTGAGTCCAGATTAATGGATCAAAACTTCCAGACAGAAAATTGAAGAAAAAAGCATAGCAAGTACCCTTTTCCCCAAAAAATGTGCATACCTGGGCATTCCTGAACAAACCAGGAAGCTTTTTTCTGCTCTCAATCCTTCACAAGAAAGAAGAAAATTCGGATGGCAAACATATAGAAGTTGCTGTCAAAAGCTGCCATAGCCTTAACGCTCTGCACTGACGACTTTGAAGGTAAGAATACCTTATCAGGGCAGGATGCAGCAGAAGTACGTCAGTAAACTGAAGATGCATAGCCTACCTTTCAGACACCCTGGCCTTCAGAGGTTACCAGTATTCTCATGTCCTCATGGCGAGGCAACAAAACAGATGTATGATGTGTACAAGTGTACAAAAGTGGGAGATCTACGCTTATGAGCAACAAGTGAATTCAGTTTCAACGCCTCTAGTCACAGTTGTGAGTTTTCAGGGATATTCATAGAGCACTGTGGGCACGGCTCATTCTGTGCTAAGTTGTTTTCTCTGGAACAATGAAGGGGCAACGTTTGGTCAACGGGAACTTCTAAAAAGATCTATGATGCGTGTTTGTGAAAGAAAACCACCTCTACTAAGGAATCACCAAACTTGGATGGAAATATTTTGCTGAAATGCTAGAGATGTGGGTTCCAGTGGAAAATAACCTGCTGTTCAAAGAACTGACGATGAAACTTGCAATGGTACTTGTGCTTGACATTGATAGTATGCTACTAACAAGGGAAAAGTGTATATTTTATGTAAATATTTTTTTAGAACAATCACAAAGAGAAGCCCATCAATCACTGATTGAATCATGGCTTTTGCGGAAAAGGAGTCTCTGTGTGTAGTTCACATTGAAAGAATACATTAGATGGAGCAAAGAACTGAGGGCTCAGAAGGCTACCCATTTGTTTATCACTCTCCAAGCACCGCACCGAGGGGCCACTAGCGATACCATCGCGCGCTGGCTGAAGTGGACGATGGAGAGGGCAGGCATAGACATTACACACTTCATAGCACACAGTACAAAATCATCCAGTGCTTCAGCAGCAAAATGTACAGACGCTCCAATGAATATCATGAAGGCAACTGGATGGACAAATGTTTCCACTTTTGCAAAGTTTTATAATAGGAATGCGATTCCTACAACATAAATAAAGCAGGACAGTTTCTTGTTTACATGTGGTGGATGTGTTTGTCTTGAGAACACTGTGGCTCTAAAATCTTGTGTGCATATAGTGGAGGGATACAGGAAATGAACAAGAATTAAAAAAGAACAAAGCAAGATTTACCCTGTAAGGTGAAGCTGGTTGTAAATTCTTGTGAATATATTGTGGACAATAAGTATTGCAGATGCCACCCTGTGCAATGGTCTGCATGCGTTACCATGCAAGTAAAATGAAATGCACACCATGCAAATGAAACTAATACCACTCTGTGGAATTTTTTATCAAGAATTGCCAACAGTGTTTTGCACAACGTCCAGCAGTTAGACTATCCCACTCATGAAAATGATAGTAATGATGACAATGTCTATAAAATACTCAATGTTCCAGTTCTAGTATGACACAGTGCTCTCTCAGAGGCTCTAAAAACTGAGAGTAAGAGCTCAGCACTATTCTCATGTTCACTCCACTCCAGTCTACAAACAAATTTGCAAGAATTTACAAGCAGCTTTATCCTTACGAGTTAAATCTTGCTTTGTCGTATTTAATTATGTATTGATAAAAGTTTCAATGCCTAAGATTTTTCATATGGTGATTCAGCACTAAACAGGTAGGATGGAATAAATATTACATATGCCAGACAGCATCTTTACATTTAAATCTGAATCGAGCTGGAGATGAGGAAGCTTTTCTTGTTTCAACTGTTTTCCCTGCATCATCTACCACCACACCACCACCACCACCACCACCACCACCACCACCACCACCACCATGAACAACTAAACAACAACAGCAGGATGAAAAGGGGCTAATGGTAAAGATAAATCAATCAAGGCTAGATAATATTGTTTGGCTCAGGCCAAAAGCCTAGTAAGATAGTGACAAATAATAATTGTAAGCAAGTAAAATGAAATGCAAGTGTAATGGCTTACATTAAATTGTTATGCTTTGAGATGTTATGTTGAGATTGGCATTTCATCCATGACAAACTCTCAGTATAGCAACCTGTACTCTCCACTGAAAAGGGAAAAAACAAAATTCTCGGAAGCTGAAGTATGACTACCTGTAAAAAACAACCATAAAACGTAAACTCTCTCATACATGATATAGGATCACAGCGTTTCCAGGTATGATGAGTGTGACATAATATACTCCAGGTGATCCCACTGGATGTTTTGCTGGGAAACGTCTAACAGTAACAAAAGCAGCAGCAGCACCAGCAGCAGCAGCAACAACAACAGCAACAGCAACAACAACAACAACAGCAGCAACAACAGCAACAACAACAACAACAACAGCAGCAGCAGCAACAACAACAACAACAACAACAGCAACAACAACAGTACATGATCTTGTAAACGATGTTTTGTTGATGTTGTTTGTTTTATCTCTTGTCAGCCATTCGAATGTTTCTGGTCTAGAATGTTCAGTTTACGTTCTTTCTGTCGTACGAACATTCTGGATCAAGAGTGTTTGAAGTGGCGTCTTCATATGTGTGAAGATGATATTATGAGCTCAGCAACAATGATAACAATAAAGACAATAACAATCCACATTAAATCAACATCATCAATGACAGCAATAGCAATGATGACACATCGCCGTCAACAACAGCAAAAACTATACAAGAGTACCACATCGACAGCAACAAACAGTACAGATAAAAACAGCAACAACAAAATGCATCAAATAGACAAACAACATTAACAGCAGGTGCAACAACAGTAGCTTTCTTGATTCTTAACCATGAATATTAATACAATAAACATACACAATCAGCAGCAGCAAAAACAATAATATAAATAAGCAAAGAAACAAACTTCTTCCACTCTCTATCATCAAACTTGTGTAATTACATGAGTTTTGATATGTGTTTGCAGTGCTGGATGTTATCAAACGACTTTTTGACACAAGACTGCACTGTACTGCATTGTATCATTTTGTATTATGTTCTTTTGCCTATGTATCATTACTTTTAAAACAATTCGATTGAAATTTATCCCACAACGATTTAATATTACTTGCACAGGACCCCCCCCCCCCCCCAGATACTTGAAAAATAGATAGACAATGCCAAAAAATGCTCTGCTCCCAAGTAACATATTCCAGAAATTTTCATTAATTATCTTAGATCTTCCACGAGAATCAAAAAAGATATTTTCTGTTGCATTTTGTTTTGGTTTTGCTTTGATTTTTGTGTTGTTCATTTCTCAAGACTGTTAAACATACTTAAAAAGAACACTAAAAACCAGACAATACTGCAACCTCAAAGCAGACAAAACAAATCTATCATAAAAATAATTTATACCCCAAACGCCAACAATAATAGAAAGAAACTAACAAAGAACACACCTTGCTAAGCAATCTGTTACCTCAAAAAGAATACCTTGTCAAACACTATGTAAATAATTATTATGTAATATTGTTAAAAAAGCACCAGTTAAAACCTTTCCTATCAAAATCTATATATAAAAACATAAATTTTTTCTGATACAAAGAGCAAATATTATTTGGATTTCATTTTATTCTATGCTGTTTGTAACCTCACTTACACAAGGGCCATAATTATCAGGGTTGTCAGTCAGACCCATTTATTTTCAGTGACGCACATTAACACTTACTTCCAGTTCAAAATCAACACCCCCCTGATCCCCTAAACATCAAAACTGTCAATCTAAAAAAGAACATAAAATGATAAAGAATTTTTATCACTTGATTCCTTAGGAACACTACAAGAAGGTGTTGAGAAGGCCAGCTGTTTCACTTGATTCCGGCATCCAGGTTACACAACGTAGTGTGATATTATAACATTGTACTTCAAGAAGCAGGCAAAAGACTCCCTGTTATCTAAAAAAAAAACACCCCAAACCCCCAAACGACAAAACATGCAATTTGCTAATGAAAATATACTAAACGATTTCGTGTACTACAGAAATATCAACCATTAATTATCTTTAGAATCGCCAGTTAAAGCAAACTAAATAATAATCCTTATATAATATATATATATATATATATATATATATATATATATATATATATATATATATATATATATATATATATATATATAAAATTGTCGCCATCATATACAGTGAAAGCTGCAGTGTTTTATATATATATATATATATATATATATATATATATATATATATATATATATATATATATATATATATATATATATATATGTGACGCTCCACCACATAATGAGACGGAGTGCACATGAGGTCAATTTTTAGTTATTGACATGTTATTAATGTGCAATAAAGTGGCTATCAAATACAAAAAACAGATTGAAAATCGGACAATTCTGTGCAACATCATTACAAATTGAAATGATAGACTGCAGGATGTGACAAAATGAGAAAGGGGCAAGTTTATTTTAGTAACAGGTTGTCAGAATGAGTGCTTTGGTATTTTCAAAACACATTTAAAAGCAAAAGGAATAAAAATGATACCTTGATATTTCATTATAAGATGAATAAACAGATCTAGTTTAATAATCAATCAAAATCACAAAATTGACAACTTGACCCCCACCTGCCTTTAAAGGCTCCTAGCGCAAAATTGGGTAATGTGCTAAGCGACTCATTTCGTGGCGGAGCGTCACATATATATATATATATATATATATATATATATATATATATATATATATATATATATATATATATATATATATATATATATATATATATATATATATATATATATAAACACTGCAGCTTTCACTGTATAAAAAAGTGATGTTATCTTCCACAAATATTAGCTAAGATTTCTTATTAAGCACAAGCTTAATGCACCCTAGAATAAAACGTATTAAGAGAAGATGTCAAAGCCACATATTGTTGGATGAAGACGACAATACTTCCTACATAACTTCATTCCTCATGTAAAAAAAATCTCCTAAAAGCGTCTTGCAATCTTCTACAAACACCACTCCTTCGATGTACACACTGCAACAAACAAATTCCAATCCAATCCAAAGCCTTTTTATGCCTTCTTGGCATGTAGGGCAGCAACAAAGGTTCTCCACTCCTGCCTGTCTTGGGCCAGTTTCTGAATGGTTCCCCAGGAGTGTTGGAGGGTCTTCAGCTCTGTTTCTATTGTCCGACGCCAGGTGTTCTTGGGTCGTCCTCGCCTGCGTTTTCCGTCTGGTGTCCAGTGGAGGGCTGTTCGGGCGATGTTCCCTTGTTCCCGTCGGCTGATGTGTCCTATCCATCTCCATCGTCTTTGCATAATGA
Source organism: Stramonita haemastoma (assembly GCA_030674155.1). Classification (NCBI taxonomy): domain Eukaryota; kingdom Metazoa; phylum Mollusca; class Gastropoda; order Neogastropoda; family Muricidae; genus Stramonita; species Stramonita haemastoma. The sequence continues at coordinate 17,881,968 of CM060339.1, forward strand.
TGGTATCTATATTTTCTTGGTCGCAGCGGGCCAGGAGTTCTTGGTTGGAGATGGTCTCAGGCCAGAAGATGCGCAGTATTCTCCTGAGATTCTTCGTGTGGAATGTAGACAGTTTGTTAATGTCATTCTCAGTCATCCTCCAGCATTCTGCGCCATACAGGAGGGTGGAAAGTACGCAGCTCTGATACAGTCTTAGTTTGGTCTTTGTGCTGTATTGGGATGACTTCCACACATTGTTCAGATTTCTGTAAGCAGCTCTTGCTTTGTTGATGCGGTTTTTGATGTCACTGCTTGCTCCGCCATCATGCCTGACAATACTCCCAAGGTATGTGAACTCTTCAGTTGTTGGCAGATCTTCTCCGTTCACTGTGACAGGAGAGGGATTCTGAACGTTTAGCATCATCACCTTTGTCGTCTTCTGGCTGATTTTCAGGCCTACTTGCTGGGCAAAAGTGTTGAGACGGGATGTCTTCTCCTGGATATGATGGTGGGTGTGTGAGAGCAGTGCCAGATCAATTAATAACCTTTTATAAAAAATAGAAATGATGCATTGAAGTCATCTGCGACAAACAAAAGATAATATTACTTCCATTTCCCCCCAAAAAGTCCTTACAAAAATATCCCGATATCTTCTAACCATAATATTCAGTGGTATGCCTCTCTGAGTAAATAATATAACCATCCTCAACAAAAGTTTTAAAAGAAAATATTGAAACCATCTGCAACTCGATGAGGATAAAATATCTTCTCTTTGTAAAAAAAAATCTTTTAAAAATATCTTGCTCAAAATCAGATATTAAAGTTAATTGCAACAGGCTAAGAATGAAATATCTTCTTTCTATTAAAAAATCCTCTGTAAAATTTGTGGGTAAAATCAAATATTGAAGCTATCTGCAACTGGCTATGGATAGAATGTTATTTCTATAGAAAATTCCCTTATTAAATATCTTGCTAAATTCAAATATTGAAGATATCTTCAGCACGCTAAAGGTAAAATGTCTTATACATCAAAAAGGAGGAAATTATTGATAAAATATTTGGCTAAATTCAAATGTTGAAGCTATCTACAACTGGCTAAGAACAAAATATCTTCTTTAATTACAAAAAATCCTTTATAAAGTATATGGCGAAATTCAAACATTGAAACTATCTTGGATAAAATATCTTCATTCGGTTCAATGATATCTTGCTAAATCTTTAGAAAGAGCAGGCCAAATGAAGCCTTCTTTACATTTCTTCAGTCCCTGGCCAAAAGCTTCGTCAAATATTAATGTAAAGCAAGTGATAAGGTCTACCTAAAAATCTTGGTAAGCTTTGAAATGTTATGTTGAAAGTTTCTGTATCTGTGAAAAGTATTAAAAGAAAAAAATATTAAAGCTTTCTGCAACTGACAAAGGATGAAATAATATCTTCTTTTTGTAAAAGGAATTCCTATCCTCTTAGTAAAGCAGCATCTGCATCTACTCTCAATTAAATAGAAAAAACCCTCTGGAGATGGAGTATGGCTTCCCACATTTCTAAACACTTAAAAACCAGCTATACACGCAAACATCTTGTCATGCGCATATTTAATGGTGCACAGTCATTCTCATATGTGATGATTTACACATAATGCACATTGTGGGTGACCCCTGAGTGTCACTATAGGAAACCCCAACAACACCATTAACTGAGTGATAAACTGGTTTGTTCTAAAAATGAATAAATTATATTC
>CM060339.1:17893681-17896872 GCA_030674155.1 Stramonita haemastoma
ATCAATGCAGACAGTGACACCTTTTTGGTATGGTTCGTCACTGTAAACGGGTCTAGAGAGCTTTTACAGTGTTCCAAACAGAACGGAAATAAAGACTGTCAGGTGGAACGGAAGGACGGGAGCATGACGTTTGTCCTGTCACGTCTCTCTGCGACGGTGTCACAAGTCCGCTTCAGAGTACCTCTGATGTTTGGCTGGAGCCAACTGGATCTGACGTGCAGAGCGGAGGTTGATAAGAAACAAGCATTTTGCCGTCTGAGTCTTGTTGGTGAGGTTCGGGTGGAGGGTGGGTGGGGTGGTGTGGGTGGATGGGTGAGGGAGGTAGGCGGGGGGGGGGGGAGGTCGTGTGTGGTTGTGTGTGTCAAAGTCAAAGTCAAAGTCAAACTTTTATTTCCAGATGGTACATTGAGTAAGCAGTCCAATTGCTTTTTTCATCAAGCCATCCATCTAAAAAAAAAAAAATAAAAAAAAGAAAAAAAGAGAGAATAATCATATTTGAACAAGGAAAAACTTAAAGAAGATATGTGGTACAAATGAAAAGATTAAAAATGAACTTGAAAAATATTCACACCAAAAGAAGAACTAACACTACACACACACACACACACACACACACACACACACACACACACACACACACACACACACACACACACACACACACACACACACACATATAATATATATAATATATATATATATATATATATATATATATATATATATATATATATATGTATATATATATATATGTATAGGAAAATAATACATGGTTCCTTAAAAATCGTTTTAACACACACATACAAACCTATATCAATTCCCTCCTCCAAAACAAGTGTGATGGGCGTAATTAGATTATCTCCCATGTGAACGGAGCGCGCATTCGCAGCGTCGTGTTTCTATTTAGAGACACACCTGTGAATTGTCGATGCTCCGATTCCTTGGGTAGTGGTCGAAAACCCTTCGTTGCATGCGCTTCGCCTTCATGGTGATACGTATTTATGCAACCTCTTTTTAGAGGTCACATTCTAAATTGACTACTGTGGCGTGTTCCCGAGGTTTGTGCAGAGATGGACATCCACATGTCCGCTCTGTTACACAAGTACGGTGCATACAAAGAAAAACAATACATTACAAAGCAATGGGTTCGAAGCAGAAAGTAAGACAATCACATTAATTTCCTTCCTTTTCTCAGTCCTTCACTCCCAAACACTTGTGTTATAGATTTACACAAAACATGTCAGCGTTCTATCAAATAAGTGCATTCAGGTACATAAAAATCGCAACTAACTTGAGCACGAGCTCATCAGTGTGTGTGTGTGGTGTGTGTGTGTGGTTTTGTGTGTGTGTGTCAAGTCAAGTCAAGTCAAAATGATCTTTATTGAGGGTAAAAGATTAAGTTTACACAACTTTTTTTTTCATCCTGCCCTCACAAAAAAAACCCATGTAAATTGACTTCTAAAACATGTGTGTGTGTGTGTGTGTCTGTGTGTGTTTTATTTATTTTTTATTTATCTATTTTTCTTTTATATCGAGGATATGGAATAAGCACTCATGTGCTTTTTTTTACATCCAGTCCCTGTGTGTGCGCAGTTTTGTAAATCTTGTCATCCGTCCCCACCAGCACACAATGGCCTACTCTTACGAAAAGCGGAACAGGATTTAACGTGTCCGCAAGATGTTTTGCGTGCGTTCGCGGGGCCTCGGTTTATAGTCTCATCTCATCCATGTGTGTGTGTGTGTGGTGTGTGTGTGTGTGTGCTAATGATGTTTGTGTTGTTGGGCATTCCCTAGCATAATATCATTATGCAGCTGCGGACTCACCCGGAGTAATACATGCTTATCTCACTCATCACAACTCTGGAATCACAGTGAGAGCCTGTACTGGATGAAGAATTTAGCGTGTATGACTGTTTCCAAACATATCGCCTTATAGGCAGCCCTACTCCATCCTCAAAATAATCCCCCCTTCTCGTAATGGTGTACACAGGCTGTTTGTCATGGATGAAGACAATGCACATATTTTGTTCCAAAGCATAAAAAAATATCTTAATGCCAGCCTTGGAACTTTGCACGTCAGAAAGCAGACATGGATAGGTCAGTGGTCAGAGCACTCGCTTTCCCCCAGCCAATGCTAAGCAGTATCGAACGTGGTTGCCAGTTGGATGGGTGACCGTTTGGACGCCTTGGCTTCAGTACACTCCCCCAGTTCACCCAGCTGTCAATGGGTACCTGCCCTCTTGAGGAGTCAGGGAAGGTAAAGCAGCGAGGGAGAGAAGATGGGCGTCGCCCTCAATATGCTGGCCCCTAGAGAAACTGAGGTCTCTGACGCCTCGCTCCCCTACGGCCACACAGGTTATGAGACACATTGACGTTTAGAACTTTGCGGACAATAGTGACTGACAAAGCTTTCAGTCCCGGAACAGGGAGTGTGTGTGTGACCAGGAAGAAGTCAGTAAGACCTAGCAATATGGACAGTGTGTGTTAGATGACTTCTTCCCTCTGCCCTTTCTCTAGTGCCTTCTCTCTCCTCTCTCCCGCCCCCTCTCTGTCTCTAGCTGGATGGCGCCTCTTTGTGTGTGTGTGTGTGTGTGTGTGTGTGTGTGTGTGTGTGTGTGTGTGTGTGTGTGTGTGTGTGAGTGTGTGTGTGTGTGTGTGTGTGTGTGTGTGTGTGTGTTGTGTGTGTTGCGTGTGCGCGCCCGCACGTAGTATGTTGTCGTGTGCGCGTGCGAGCGTGTTTTGTTGGTGTTGGCCTTATTAATTTTGTTTGTGCAAGTATGTGCATCTTTGTTGGTAGATGCGTTTATATGTGTTAGTCGTCAATATACACATGATTACACAGAAACCAGGGCGTTTTCTCCGGATCCTGTTTATTATTTGTTTTTATCATTTTAAACGTAATTTCGAAAAGTCTTCACTTTTAAAACCTCGTTGTATTGTACTGTACACCCCTCACAAGCGCGGCAAGTCTCTCTGCATGATATATTATAGGCAGCGCTCCCTGGAAAGAGCGCGTCACCACAGCAACAGCGCCACCTAAACAACACCCTGTTGGCTATGGGTTTTCGTTTTTCTATTTAAGAATAGCTTTTTGCCACTGATATTTTTTTCCAGGGGAACAACATTTTTGTTGCTGTAGGTTCTTTGTCATGCAAAGTGTTTTGCACTAAGTACTTCAGTTTAGCATTTCA
>CM060339.1:17899472-17901972 GCA_030674155.1 Stramonita haemastoma
AAAAGACAGAAAAAGACAGACCCCCAGCCTCTCTCATTGGCAACATCAGCAAGTCCTGTGGCACAAAACTGCACACATGTTTGCATTGGATGTGAAAATAGCACATTCGTGCTTATTCCATCATCCTCGATATATAAAAAGAATAGATAAATAAATGAAATAAATCTGGATGCAAGTATTTTTTGTTGTTGTTACTGTTGTTCATGATGAGACGACAAACCGAAGTCCCGCGTGGAACACACATTTAAGTGCATGTGAAATAATCCACGGCAACGAGAGAGTTGTCCCTAGGAAAGGTTTTGTAAAAAAGAAAAGCCACTCTCGTTTATTCATTTATTCTTTGATATCGAAGATAATGGAATAAGCAATCATTTGCTTTTTTACATCCAATCCCCGTGTGGATTTAGTTTTGTAAATGTCATCTGTTCCCACCGGCACACGATGGCCTACTCTTACGAAAAGCGGAACAGGATTTAACATGTGCGCAAGATGTTCTGCGTGTGTCCGCACACGGGGCCTCGGTTTTTAGTCTCATCCGAAAGACTTTTGGGGGGAGTAGATTCAGCGCTGATGTTAACTCCAGAGGAAAAATCCCCTCGACCGGGAATCGAACCCGGGTCGTCAATTTGCAAGCGCAGTGTTCTGACCACTAGGCTATCCTGTCCTTCTCATTGATAAAGGAAACCACAACAATGATGAATAAAAAGGAAAATGCTAAATTTAAAAAAGTATACGTTGTGCTGCTCTTGTAGCGATGCGTCCTCCCCGGCAAAAGCAGCTAAGAATTGAGGCAGAGAGTTTTGCCGCGTCTGAAAGTGGGTATCAAAACATTACAATTCAGTATAAATACAGTACAGTACTATACAATACAATGTAATACAATACAGTACAATACAATACAATACAATACAGTACAACAAAACACAATACAGTACAGTACAATACAATACATTACAATACAATACAGTACAATATAATGTAATACAATACATAACAATAAATTACAATACAATACCGTACATTACAATACATTACAATACAATACATTACAATACAATACAACCCAACACAATACAGTACAACACAACACAATACAGTACAGTACAATACAGTGGCAACACAATATATTACAATACAATACATTACAATATAATACAGCCCAACACAATACAGTACAACACAACACAATACAGTACAGTACAATACAGTGCAACACAATATATTACAATACAACACATTACAATACAATACAACATAATACATGTACAAGACAATACCATAAAGTACAGTACAACACAATAATTACAATACAATGCAGTGCAATACAAAACAATAGAATACAATACAGTACAATACAATACAGTATAATACAATATGATAGACACACACTACAATACAACACAGTAAGAAGCAATACGGCACAACCAGTACATAATACAATAAAATATAATGGATATACAACACATCACAAAAAAGAACAACATATCACACACACTACACTACACTACACTACACTACACTACACTACACTACACTACACTACACTACACTACAACTACACTACACCTACACTACACTGCACTGCACTGCACTGCACTACACTACACACACGACACGACACGACACGACACGACGCTACGCAATCTCTCTCTCTCTCTCTCTCTCTCTCTCTCTCCTCTCTCTCTCTCTCTCTCCTCTCTCTCTCTCTCCTCTCTCTCCTCTCTCCTCTCTCTCTCTCTCTCTCTCTCTCTCTCTCTCCTTCTTCTCTTCTATCTATCTATCTATCTATCTATCTATCTATCTATCTATCTATCTATCTATCTATCTATCCCATTCTTTGGCGTAGTGAACACACAGGAAGCATTATTACCAAATATGGCCCACCACCACCAAATAAATAGCAATTCACTTGACCCACTTTCAGCAAGGAACCGTTTTAGGCAAAAGGTTGTGGAATTTCAGAATTCGATTAACTATAAAACTTTAAACGTCCATCTACTTTGCATTGTAATATCGAGAGGAAAGTTTGTTTCTTTTTGCTTTAAAAAACATTAATAACACACCGCTCCTCATCCTCACCTCATCTTATGATGCAAAATTTGCTTCCGTATCATTTTGTTACTCTCTGGAGTGATCGACGTGTGATCGATTTTGGTTTTCCCAAGACGCAGTGGCCGTCCTGAGCTGACCCTTATGGTTGACCAGGGCGTCGATACAAGCAAGGACAGTGAAGTTGGTTTTATACCGCGTTTTAAACTGTATATAGTCGCACGGTTTTAATATGAGTTTTAAAATGTGACGAGGTGACAGCCCCGATATGGCCTGTGTGGTCAGCGGGGTTCCAAGTAACATCATCGGATTGGGTTGCAGTCTGGAGTCTGACATTTCAATTTGTAAGAACTTTTCATAGTATCGTCTGATTTTCAAATTTTTGGGGGTAACATTTAAGAGCTGTTGTATTGCACATCACTAACACGCTAACAACTCTACATAATTCCGA
>CM060339.1:17909472-17914472 GCA_030674155.1 Stramonita haemastoma
CTGTTATTTCTGCATTTCACACCTTCTTCCAGGTTCATTCCTTCACATTCTATTTTTCAGATGACGCCAAAGGAAAAAGACGTAGCGAGCAATGCAGGTAAGAAGTGCGCACACGAAACCATACTCGCTTATGCGCACACACATACATACGCACATAAATACACATAAATGAAAGCAGACGCACAGCGTATATTTATGTTTACACATATACAAGAGCAAGCGCATGCGCGCGCCTGTACCTAAGCACACACGCACACCCCCCCCCCCCCCCCCCCCCCCCCATACGTATGCAGGTATGCACTCAAGCAGACGCACGAGTATAATATACACATACACATACACAATATATATATATATATATATATTCCAGCATAACACAAAATGTATCCCATCTTCCAGTGCTTGCTTATATAAAGGGCATAGCGGCCTGAGGTCATCACCGTTGTGGTCTCTGTATTTAAATTTATGAAATCTTATGTCTGATACACCAAGTTTAAATTTTGACATAATTCTTTTTGAATGTAAGTCCATACATCCAGCTTCAGATAAGGTTTGACATTGTGTGAACTTGTAAATTGTATATAAATTTTATATATTTCACTGCTTTGTATAAGGTCCTTCGTTTGCTGCCATCGGCTGTCAATTAATCTTTCTCTTAATCGTGAACAAACTCTTCACAATTTCCAACACCATGGTTGACCCAAACAAATTCATACCCACGTTCATATAAATAGGTACGCATTTGTGTAGCCCAGGTGTTTTCCTCCTTTAGCAACTCGATCATAAGACATCTTGTCAGATTCAAAAGCAGCTTGATTACATCCTCCTCATCACAATTGATCATTATGCAATAGAAGAAAATTGTTCCTGCTTTGGTGCATTCCGTTGCTCTGATCTCATGGTGACCTCAATTTTGGTTTCCCCATACACTTCTGTGCCCGTGGTAAGTGTGTGTTAAAGCCTTTGGGGTTGGAGGTTTTACTTATTTATTTATTCTTTTATATCGAGGATAATGGAATAAGCAATCATATGCTTCTTTACATCCAGTCCCCGTGTGTATGCATTTTTTTTGCTACCTCGTCTTCTGTGACGCTCCCGTACTGCTGTTCCCACGCGGCTCATCTCAGCTTCCCCGCCACAGCCATACCCAGATTCGTTGTGTCTCACCCCGGGGTCGGGAGTCCACAAGGAGCCCATCAATATTAGGCCGCCACGGGGCCACCAGCCAGAGGGGCCCTGCACTTCTGCTGGGTCACTTTGGTGGTGTTCAGTGGTGCCTGTTCTGAGCTAACATACGCAGGACACCACCTACTAAGCCCCCTACTAACGACAGTATTAGCTCAGTCGCGGAGCCAGACTAAGTGAGCCACCCACCCAAGGTGGCGACCACCACAACGTCCCTCCAACGACCGCCTCCCCGCGAACTCAAACCCCAAAGGCTTTGACACAAATTCACCACAGGCACAGAAGCGTATGGGGAAACCGAATCTGAGGTCACCATGAGACCAGAGCAACGGAGGCCACCGAATCAGAGGCAATTTTTATTATTGCATGATGATCAATGATGATGAGGATGATGTAATGATGCTGCTGTGGAGGTGCATCCGCTTTGAGACTACTTGACAGGGTTGATCTCTACGCTTACTGTCATAATATATCCCGGCGTCAACCAGGCCCGAGAGATACAGACACCTGCAGTGTTGGTCAGGTAATTTGAGCAACACTCTCAAATTCGCATCCGTAAAGTGGATGAAGCTCGACTGTGTGGTCTCAGTCTCCCACTGAGCCCACAGCACACTCACCCTGGGTAGGAGCCGGCCAGAGCCCGAAAAAATCCCTATGACTTATGGGATTCGAACGCGCGACCTTCCAGTCCGGAATCCAAGGCGCTAACCACTGCGCCATGGCGGCTGGTTATGCAGTTTTGTATTGTCTTATGTTCCAAACGGCACACAATGGCCTACTCTCACGAAAAGCGGAACAGGATTTAACGTGTGATCAAGATGTTCTGCGTGCGTTCACACACGGGGCCTTGGTTTATAGTCTCATCTGAAGGACTTAGGGAGAGTGGAGTCGGCACTGATGCTAACCCTAGGAGAAAAATCTCCTTGACCGGGAATCGAACTCGGGTCGTCAAATTGCGAGCGCAATGTTCTGACCACTAGGCTATCCCTTCACAAGAGAAGGTGGTTGGAGGGACTTTGAGGTGGCCACCACCCCGGATGGGCTTTTCCCTCAGTCTGGCTTCATGACTGAGTTTTTATTGTCTTCAACTAGGGATCAGTAGGTGGTGTCCCGCGTATGCTATCTCAGAACAGGCACCACTGAACACCACCAAAGTGACCCAGCAGCAGTCCCAGCTTTCAGTTTACCCAATTTCAGCTCTTCACAGCTGCTATCCGTTCCAGCCCAGCTGGTGCTAATTACAGCAGAAACTGACTGCACTTGGACTTGGTTATAAAAGGAAGGGGCTAACTTTAGCACTGGGCCCCGGACCCTTGACTGAGTTGTGCTGGATTTGCACACAGTGCAGGGCAGGGCCATTCCCGACTGGGGGCCATGAGGCGGCCCAACATTGATCAGCTTCCTATGAACGTCTGACTTTGATGGTGAGACATAATGCATATGGCTAGGGCTGAGGTGGAGAGATCGAAATGAGCAGAACTGAGCGAGAACAGCAAGACCGAAACATGAAAAAGATACGGTTTTGATTTGTTGCTTTACAAGATTCATTATAAATTCCATACATTGTTGTTGTTCTTCTTATTATTATTCATCTCCTTCTTTTTTCTTCTTCTTCTCCTTCTTCTTTCTTCTTCTTCTCCTTCTTCTTCTTCTTCTTCCTCCTCCTCCTCTTCCTCCTCTTCTCAAGATGAGGAAGCAAAAGCTAAAGGCATTGCCCCCCTGAAAACTGAAAACTGTTGTACTGTGTGTGATTACAGTTGCCAAGAAGCAGAGCATGTTTACCTGGAACCCGTGCCTACAGGTAATAGAAGTTTCAGTCTGCTGAACAAACAAACAAACAAACAAATAAACACGCAGGCAAGCAAACAAACAAACAAACGAACAATGGATGAAAGATACTCATAAATGAACAATTTGACAAACAAGTAAATGACTAAGTCAATCAGTAAGTAAAAAAAAATAAAGAAAAGTAAGTCATCCAATAAAAAAAAGTATGTCAAAGAAGTATGTAGTGGATCGGTGGTCTAGTTGGTAACGTGCCTTGCCTAGAAAGCAAAAAGTCCAGGTCGGAGTGTGCGGTGGTTCATACCCCGTTTGGGCGCAAAACGTTTCCCCCATCCATTAGACCCTGAGTGGTGGTCTGGGCGCTAGTCCTTCGGATGAGACGATAAACCGAGGTCCCGTGTGTTACACATACTATTTAGCACACGTAAAAGAACCCACGGCAACAAGGGGGTTCACCCTGGCAAAATTCTGTAGAAAAAAGTCACTTTGATATGGAAACACAGTTGCATGCAGGAAAAAGGGAAAAAAAATGGGTAGGCGCTGCACTTGTGGCGACGCGTCTGCCCAGGGAGAGCAGCCCGAATTTCACGCAGAGAAATCTGTTGTGACATAAACTGGTACAAAATACAAAATACAAAAGAGATGAATTTAAGAAAAAGTGATTAAGTATGCATGTAAGTAAAAAGTAATTAGGTAAGCAAAAATGTAAGTATGTAAACGTTCAGTAAGAAAGTAGGAAAAGGTAGGTAAGAAAGTAAGTAAAAGGTACGTACGTAAGTAATTACGAACAATAATTTCATAAAAAAAAGTAACTAAAGAACATGTCTATGTAAAAAACGTAAGTCAAAATAGTAAGTGCAGAAAAGTCAGTTAACAGGTAAGTAATTAGTAAGTAAACAAGTAAGCAAGCAAAATAAAACAAAGCAAGAAACGTAAATAAGCAAGTAACCAAGCGAGAGAACAATTACTCAATCAATCAACCAATCAATCATGCAAGTAAGCAATCAAGTAACTAATCAATCAATCAACCAAGCAATCAAGCAATCTAGAACCAATCAATCAATCAATCATGCAGTCAAGCAGTCAAGCAGTCAAGCAAGCAAGAGACAAGGAAAGGCTGTAATACTTCAACAGTTCATTGATATTCCCCGAGGCATCCTTTTGACACGTGAATCAAAACAGCAAATAAATGATAAACTTCCCGATCAGAACAACAACTAGATGATAAACAAGAACAGCAAATACATGATAAACTGCACGATCAGGACAGCAAATAAATGTTTAACTACACGATCACAACAACTAGATAATAAACAAGAACAGCAAATAAATGATAAACTGCACGATCAGAACAACAAATAGATGATAAACTGCACAACCAGAACAACAAAAGATTTATTAGAAAAAGAAAACAGCCCTCCATTTATCATAAACTAAATCAATATATTTGGTCAGCCCTACAAAAAAGTACAAAGCAAGGAAGAAAAAATAATCAAACTGAAATGCTAAAACCGATTCTGAATTGACAATTCACTCAATATTTCTCGTGGTGACAACTATCAACCTTTTGAAAGCGTCTCACTCGAAAATACATTGTTCTTTATTTTCGTTAATTTGTATCACATTTTATTGATGAAATTAATGCTCAATCAAGATAACAAAAAAGCAAAATAAATGAGCATGTCTTCAAATTCTGAAGAAAACAGATTCTTTAAACAAAGTGATAAAATTACGGAGTTAGTGATTAAGGAAATCACTAAGTAACAAACAAATAAACAAACTAACAAATTAATATTAGTATTAATATTAATATAATACAAATTAATGTCAATTAATATTTTAATAAACAAAATATTCAAAGAGCTCATTAACGAATGAACGAACGAGCTAACTAGTTTCCTAAATAGTCATCTGCACATTTACCTACATACCCAATTAACTACCTACTTACGTACCTACCTAACTCCCTCACTGACTCCCTCACTGACTCCCTCCCTCCCTCCCTCTCTCACTCACTCACTCACTCACTC
>CM060339.1:17924472-17926972 GCA_030674155.1 Stramonita haemastoma
TGCAAGGGCCGTCACTGGAGTTTTGTCTGTCCAGAGGCATGGTCTTTTACCCAATAAAGCCTCAACTGCTGTCACTGACATATTCAATTATTTTTGGTGGGGAGGGGGATGTCGTTTTTAAAGATTTATTTTTGGTTGCTTATTTGATTTGTGTTTCTTCTCAGTTGAACTGCTGATAAATAGGTTCTTAAAGAAGTTATGGAGTTATTGTAATTATTTGCAATTTTCATTCTCAAAGGGTTTTGTGTTGTTAATTTGTTTTGTGTTTCTTCTTAAATAGATTGCTCATAAATCACTTTAAAAAATTATGACGATTTTGTAACTGGCTACATGCAATTGATTTCCTGCACTTATTTGTCCTCCTCCATACTGATTATGTATTTGGGAAATGGGCTACTGTTGTAAAGGTATGCAAACATGGCAGTCTCTCAGAACACGAGTGCTTTATTCCATGAACCTCGAAATAAAAGAATTAAAAAATAACAAATAAATACTACGCTACAGTCCAGTCCAGTCAAGTCCACTTCACTAAACGGCACTATACTACAAAACAGCACAACTCGACACAACACACTAAGCTAATATTTTCCCAAATTTTCAGAGGAGTATAGATCCCAACAGTCCTTTACCACAGCCCACAAATCCAACATCACTCAGTCAAGAGTGATATATTTAGCACGACCTTTCCTTCTACCAAGTCCATACTATAATTAGCACCAGCTGTCCCCATCTGGGCTGGGATGGGATGGATTAATTAGCAGCTGAGAGAAGCTGAAAGAGAGGGAAACTGACAGCTGTGTTACGTGTTCTGTTTTTGTCGGCACCATGTCAAACCTGAGCCACTTTTCCACTGCCAGTCAGGGCCTGACCGACACCTCTACATCCTGGACAGACTCAGCGCTCACTCCAACCTGCCTGGTAGCCGTCTCCCTGTTCCGAACACTCCCTCCAGTCTTCTTTCTGTTCGGGGGATTCGGAAACATCGCAACCATCTGCGTCATGCGTCGGATCAAGGACCATAACTCATCTCAGCATGCCATTCTGATCTCCCTTGCCGTGTCGGATCTGACGCTGGTGTGTGTGGAGTTGCCGCGCGTGTGGCTGATGCACGTGTTCCGGACAGACCTGTACCTCCTGCACGATGCTGTCTGCAAGCTGTACAACTTCCTCATCTACTCCTCCAACACCTTGTCTGCCTGGTTAGTGACTTGCCTCACGCTGCAGAGAACAATGGCGGTCCTGTGGCCCCACAAGATGCGCGTGATGTGCACTGTGCGGAGAACGTGGCTGGTCATCGCCACTCTCCTTCATCCTGGTGAGTGCTCTGTATTTTCATGTCTTCATCGGGTTTCGGATCGTGGATGACGTGATGTGCTACAGCCCTGGTGAAACGTACGGACTCTTCATCGATTTGTATTTTACTTGGATAGATATGTGCGTGGCTTCCTTCGTGCCCAGTGTCATCCTCATTGTCTGCGATGTCATACTGTCTGCCAGTCTGTTCAAAGCAGTGTCTTCTTCTTCTTCCATCTCTGCACGTGTGGAGTCCAATGCCAACACTGCACACAGCACTGACAGTCGGAGGAGGAAAACTTCCTACAGAACGACCGTCATGGTTTTGGCAATATCCTGTACTTTTCTGGTGTTAACCCTGCCGGTGTGTGTGTGTCTCATGTATTTTAATTACGTGCTTCCTAGAACCTCACAGGAGAAAGATATCTCTGACTTGGCGTTTACCGTAACACACATACTATGGTATGCCAATTTTTCCGCCAATTTCTATCTCTACTGCCTGACTGGAACCAAATTAAGAAGGGAGTTTCTCCGCTGGATTGGCTGTGGTGCTCAGAGTCCCTCTGCTCCTTCTGTCCACGTGACGGGTCCAGGGATGACAAAGAATGGGATACACTGACATCCAGGAAATGGATCAGTGTCCAAAATCATGTGATCATCATCAGTTTATATCTTAAAACAAACATGTGTTATGTTCTCTATTTTGCTCTCTCTCTCTCTCTCTCTCGCACATACAAACACACACACCACGCACACCACACACACACACACACACACACACACACACACACACACACACACACACACACACACACACACACACACACACACACACACACACACACACACACATTGTTTTGCGCATGAATGGCTCAGGTCAGGCTCACGACAAATGACATGGCATCAGAACAACGCCTTTGGAACATCGTCCTTATCATCTTCATTAGCTACCATTTTCATTGTTGGACCTTTTTGAGGCCAAAATAGGATAAAGGATGAAACACTAAGAATTCTAAATCATCTGGTGCAAACTGATAGATGTTTCCAATGTCTTGAACATACCTCATGTCTTGATTATTTCCCCCTCAGAGATGCCGAGGCTAGATCCTGTCAGTATAAATTTCCATCTGAAAATTCTGTGCTAGGAATTCCTTCTTTTCTATCCATCTCTTTGTTTATGTGTTGTTCTTTTTCTCCCTGTCACTTC
>CM060339.1:17929472-17936972 GCA_030674155.1 Stramonita haemastoma
ATCGTTTGCTCGTAAACTAACTGAACTTATCTGTTTATACAGGTTGTAAAGTATTAAGAAATGGAATTGGAAGCTGTCATAGGCAGAAATTCAGCAGCAGACATGGCAGGAGGAAGAAGAACACAATCTGGACAATCAGTGGCGCTGTTCCATCAGAAGAGGCAGAAGAAAGTTTGTTGAACTTCAGAGAAGCGACACTGAAAAGGGAAACGTAAGAGGCGGAGAGAGGGAGCAAATAGGGGGTTCAATCCCCGTTTGGGCCAGAAACTTTTCGCCGCCCATATTTATTAGACCATAATGGTGGTCTGGGTGCTAGTCTTTCGGGTGAAATGGTTGACCGAGGTCCTGTGTATTACACATAATTATTTAGCGCACGTAAAAGAACCCACGGCAACAAGAGAGTTGTCCTTGGCAAAACTATGTAGAAAAAATACTAATTTGATAGGGAAACAAACACAGTGCAGACAGAAAAAGAAAAGGTAATGGGTAGCGCTGCTCTTGTGGCGATGCCCTCTCCTCGGAGAGAGCAGCTCAAATTTCACGCATAGAAATCTGCCGTGACTTACAGGGTATAAAAATAAAATGAAATGAAATAAGATAGAAAATAAAGAAAAAGGAGCAGCCAACAAACAAGAGTTTTAGTTCCTTCCTTCATCTGCCCAGCATGCAAACACGACGTGCTTCACTGGCACATCACTCACCTGAGTGAGGGCTTGTAGAAAGAAACTGACACCTGAATTATCATTTTTTCTTCCCTGTGATCCTTGTATGTAAGGAAACAGCTATCATCATGATTGTGTGTGTGTGTGTGTGTGTGTGTGTGTGTGTGTGTGTGTGTGTGTGTGTGTGTGTGTGGTGTGTGTGTGTGTGTGTGTGTGTGTGTGTATGTGTGTGTGTTGTTTAGTGTGTGTACATTGTGTGTGTATGTTTGAATAATTCATATGTATATGCATATATATATATATATCTGCACTATAATAATTATATATATATATATATATATATATATATATATATATATATATATATATATATACATATGTGTGTGTGTGTGTGTGTGTATATATATATATATGTGTGTGTGTGTGTGGTGTGTGTGTGTGTGTGTGTGTTTGTGTATGTGTGTATGTGTGTGTGTGTGTGAGAGAGAGAGAGAGAGAGAGAGAGGGGGGGGGGGGAGACACAGAGAGAGAAACAGACAGACAGACAGACAGACAGACAGACAGACAAACAGATAAAGACAGAGAGAGATAGAACGACAGAAAATGTAGTTTAAAACATATATTTATGTAACGTTCGATTTCATTTCATTCTACATCATGTGACGTGAAAAACTTTAAAGGAAACACAATCTTCTGCAGCCTCAAAAAATGCCTAAGTTGATTGAAGCTGTATACGACTTATGCCGTTTTTAGAGGTTGTCGTCAATGATGTAGCATGTGTTTGTTTCTTTAGTTTAATAGTTCTTCTCAGATGATGGCACTGGATCACAAAGTTATAAGCCTGCATTTAGTGTGTGTGTGTGTGTGTGTGTGTGTGTGTGTGTGTGTGTGTGTGTGTGTGTGTGTGTGTGGTGCGTGGTGTCGTGCTGTGGTGGTGTGCGTGCGTGCGTGCGTGTGTGTGTGGTGTTTTGTTTTGTTTTGTTTTGTTTTGTTTTAATGTCCTTCACTACTGGGTGATAGAGACACACTCGCATTCAAACCATCACCTCTCTCTCTCTCCTCTCTCCTCTCTCTCTCTCTCTCTCTCCTCCTCTCTTCTCTCTCTCTCTCTCTCTCTCTCTCTCTCCTCTCTCTCTCTCTCTCTCCTCTCTCTCTCTCTCTCTCATATATATATATATATATATATATATATATATATATATATATATATATATATATATATATATATATATATATATATATATATTATAATAAAAGACAACAGTAGAGGTCTTACTGGTTATGAACTGCTGAGAGTCATATAAAACTTCTTGAAAAGTGGCATATCTTTTTTTAATATCCAGCCCTCTCCTTTTAAACAGGTCAATAAGAATTGGGCAATCAAACATTAAATGGTGGATTGAAAGAGGTTGAAAACAGCAACATGGCAACATTTTCAGAATATTTGGTATTCCATGCATTTAGCCTCAGTTTATATAGTAAAATTTCTAGTTTACGAGAACAAGAAATATGTTCAAAATGTGATGTTTTCATTTTTGGAATGCATTCTATTCATCAATTTAGCACTAATTTCATACGACGACAGTACAAGATTGGAATCAAACTTTTCAGTGTTACAATCAGAGGCACCCTGTTTTGCTAAAGAATCAACCAACTCATTCCAATAAATTCCACAGTGAGAAGGACCCAACATAAAGTTATTTGGATGCCTCTGCTTGCAATGCAATGTATCAAAAATTTTATCTCAAATATAATATCTGTCCTTATTTTCCCCTGCCAGTTCTTTAGTGCCATCAATACTGCTTTTGAATCAACGCAAAAAAGTATATGGTAAATATCAAGAGCCATATTAGACAAAAACTTCAAGGCCATAAGAATTGCAAATAATTCAGACGTAAAAATAGAAAAAATGATCTAAATGAAACGACTTTTGCACTTTTAAAGCAGGAATCACAAATGCTGCTCCACTTCTGCCTGATTCCAATACAGATCCATCAGTATACACTTTTAAATGATTGAAATAATTGCATTCAATGTGGCTTTTTACATCAACAGTGAGAAGATTTTGATCTTCATTCTTTTTTACATCCGTGTAATCAATGTCAAAGTTAGCTGATACATGTTCCCACGGAGGCATTTGGGGAACCATCGGTAAATTTGGAATCGTTGCTATGTCAATGCCACTTTCTTTCATTGATGAATCAGTATAATTTTTAATTGGCAGCAGAAATGAAATATCGCATGCTCGTTTTGGGTAATCAGTGTCTTGATCCATAAGAATTTCATCTTTTACTGAGTTTGGAATAGAGTGACTTCGAATCACGTACTTTGATACCGCCAATCTTCGTTGATCAGAAGAGAGATAGTAAATGTGCTTCTTTATACGTATTAGCTGTGTTAGCATGGGCTGGAACACCAAGTGCTATCTTTATGGCTTTACTGTCTAAACTTTGTAATTTTTTAAGCAGATAATCTAAAGCAGAAAAATAAACTTCTTGTCCATAGATTAATTTTGAGCGTACTGAAGATTGAGCCAAATGTGTCAGTGTTTTAGTATCTTGACTCCATGCCTCATAACTTATTACTTTTAAAAAGTTAAGTCTTTTTCTAGCCTCGCTTATTAACTGATCGATGTGCATCTTCCAGCTCAGCTTTCTAGTTAAAATTACACCTAAAAATTTGATATATTGTTTATACTTAAGCACTAATCCCTCTAATTTTAGAATTGGTAATTTTGATGGATTTTCACTATTATTAAAGAGCACAAGACATGTTTTTTTCTGCAGATAGTTCTAACTTATTCTCATTCATAAAGCTACAAAATTTATTTATTTCGTCTTGGTATAAATTTTCAACATAATTGATCACTCTCTTTTTGGTGTTTTTTAATTTGATGTGTTAATTTAACTAAGTGATCAGAAGTACATCTTCCCTTTCGAAAGCCAGCCTGATTAGTTGGGATAATATTATTCTTTTCACAATAATGAAATAGACGTTTATGTATAATTTTTTCCATCTCTTTACCTACATGTGAAGTAAGAGCAATTGGTCTGTAACTATCTATTGATGACCGCAGCTTACCTTTCTTGAGGGCTGGAACTACTATAGACTGCCTCCAGAAATTAGGAAGAGTGCCATTTATCCAACACTTTTGGAAAAATGAAAAAAGTAGCCTTTTCCATTTAAAGGCATATGGGCCAGCATTTGATAGGATACACCATCAGGACCAACTACCGTCTGGTTATGCGTAAAATAATCTAGGGTTTCAATAAATACATCATATTGAAAGGGAGCATTCAAATAATCCCCATTACATGATACTAGATTTTCTAATTTGTCTAGCGTTTCTGAAGGGTCATTACTTTTGATGTTTGATTGAAGCTTTAAGGATGAACTATTATCTGCAAACATTGAAGCAAAGGCTTCTGCTTTTTCAGCTATGCTTGGAAATCTCTTATTTTCAAACTTGATTGGATATGATGGAAGTTGAAATCCGTTTTTCATTTCAGTAACTTTTTTTCTAAACTTTATGCATGTCCTTGGATTCTGAAACTTCATTAATACACAATTCTGTCCAATACTTGTTTTTCGCCTGAGCAATTATTTTCTTACAATGACATTTGGCGTATTTCATACGAGTAAAGTTTTCTTCTGATTGTTTTTTTAACCACATTTTATACCGTTCCTTGTTATAGTTTACGGCATCCTCACATTCTTTAGTCCACCATTTATTGCCTGATCGTTTTCCATTCTTCCTGGTTTTGCGTTTGGGAATAGAAAACTCAGATGCTTGGATGAGCATTGCCACAAAATTTGAATAAAACTTATCAACATCATCCTCTGCAATCGTTTCAATATCAACAGCTTGGAGAAACGAATGAAAAGAATTCCAGTTAGCTAATTTATATATAAATTGCGAGATTTTATCATCAATATGTGGTTGATCTGATGCTGAAAGGTCCTCAAATGACAATGTAATTGGGAAATGATTGCTTCCAAGACAATCTTCTTCAACATTCCAGGAGCAATTAATAGCTAATCCTGGAGATACTAAAGCTAAATCAATGGCACTGGGTTTATGAGTAGAAACATCAGGAATTCTGGTTACTCCACCATCATTCAATAAGTACAGCTTTGAATCTACAATATTTTCTATTAAACGATTGCTGGTGATGGTAGAGCACCCAGAATCCCAAAAAGGGGCATGAGCATTGAAACCCTCCAAGAATAATCCATTTATGTTTAGTGAAGTCTGTGTTTTTTAACTAGTGTTTTCATTTTTCGGACCTTGGGGTAAATAAACAGAAACTACATTTAGTATTTCATCCTTGTTAAGTTTGACTGTCACCCCAGTGTGATACATATCTGCTGTACTTTGCACAATAAAAGCTATAATTAGCTTTTCATAGTCTAGACCCTGCCTTATGTATATGGCAGATTTTACTCTCGAGTTATTATCACAATCACATAATGGTGGGTAATAAAAATTTGTCAATTAGGCATTTTCATTTTATCCACATTCAAAGACTGAAGTGCTAAAATACCGTAATTATCAGTTGTCCAAAAATTGTGAAAAGTCCAATAGATTGGTGGCTATGCTCCCAGCGTTCCACTGCAAAATTTTAACTTCTCTAGAGAGATGTAATGTCATGTCCAAGCTTGTATTCATGTTATACATATACATATATACATATACATATAATATATATATATATATAATATATATATATATATATTTATATATATATATATATATATATATATATATATAATTTTGTTTTCTAATGACTATAGTCAACAATACGCAACCCAATCGAAAAGAAAGAAGAAAAATAATGACCCCCCCTCACTTACACACAAGTTAGTAACAAGAAAGAGTGAGGTTGGGGAGAAATTAAAGACACAATCCAGTGAGGAAGACACTGTAGATAATAATGTAAAGTCCATGGTGGGAGACGGTGATGGTTGGGAAAATCCTGGTCTGGAATGATAATTATGCACTGCCATGAAGGAACGTGAGTCTGTGTGAGCGACTGTAGAAGCATGTGTACATGAGTGTGAACTTTCTGATGAAGTGGTAATGATCTTAATGACGAAACGCCCATGGAGGAGGTAGCTGGAACGGTGCAGGTGGCAGCGGGTGACCAGGTCTATCAGTCCATGGATAACCACAGAAAGAACGGTCTGCGTTGTTGTTGACGCCGAAGCCCCCACGTCTCTGTCGTCTTCGTGGACGTTCCCAGAACAGCTGACAGAGGTGTTGGCCCAAGGCTCTTGCAACGTTGCCAGCGCTGTAATTATTCAAGTGAATTTCATCTTGATGATGTTTGGAGCGATGAATATCCTTATATGTCAGGTGGGAAACGTTGTTGATATTATCATTTACTATTTCGGAATAAGTGTGAGCATTGAACACGACCCGTCTTGCTTCTAGATGCTGTTGTTTCACAGGAGTAGCCCTGCTGCATACGACATGCGTCTTGGGAAAGATCTTTTGAACGGCCTTTACAGCCGCTGCCATGGCTTTGCCACATGTTGCAGGATCCTTCCCTTTGATGTCGTTGATGCCTGCATGCAGCACGATGCACTCTGGGGCCGGTTCAAGCTCCTTGCTAGCTTCTTCCGCCACTTTCTTTATGTTATCAACGGAGTAGGCTTTTTCTTTGCCACCCGAAGACCGTATGACATGGCTAATCGTGATGAATTTATTTTGTTCATTGTTGAGTCGTGCAAAATGAGGACCCGGGCATGTCTGGTTCGGTCCCTTTGACCTGAGAAGTCAACTGATTGGAAAGCCCTTTCCTCTTTTCATTTTGCATCATTCCTTGGTTTATGTCATTAAACTTGACGTCATTCCTCGACTGGTTTTGCTTTTATTCTTTTTGTGGACTTTTCATCTTTCTTTTCGTCCTGCCCTGCTCTCACGCTGCTCAAGGCTTTTGGGAATGGGTGAGTGATGCCTGTATTGAGTTTGGCAGCATCAGCATAAGAGACAGGGGGAGATTTTACGGATTCTGCATGTTGTTGCATGGCAGTCCGACTTTCTTTCTGTCGGCAAAGAGCTAGGTAGATTTTCAAGTTTTTCATTCTGTTCGCCAACAGTTTTTTGTAAGCTTTGAATGCGCTCACACAAGACCATGATAATATTTTTAAAATCTAAAATGGAGCTCACTGCGACAGATGGCATAATCGAGGTGTCCAGTAAGCCAGGGAGCGTTCCATCGTAACGGCTTGCTTGTTGCTGAGCGGACTGTTGAATCGTCTGTCGAATTGTTGCTTTCCGTCTTGTCGGAGCTTGCCCTTGACTTTTTCTTGGTGTTTCCCTTCTCCATAACTGTGGCGGTTGTTAAATTTGACCCCTTGCTTCTAGTTCTAGTCATTTTTCTTGTTCTTCTTGACAAAGTTTTCTTCAGAGAAATTAGTTTGCGTCCCTTTCGACCATTTTGAAACCGGAAGTCCCCATGTGTGTGTGTGTGTGTGTGTGTGTGTGTGTGTGTGTGTGTGTGTGTGTGTGTGTGTGTGTGTGTGTGTGAGTGTGTATGTATGTGTGTGTGCGTGTGTGCGTGCGTGTGTGCGTATGTGTGTGTGTGCGTGTGTGTGTGTGTGAGCGTGTGTGTGCGAGTGTGTGTATGTGTGTGTGTGAGTGTGTATGTATGTGTGTGTGCGTGTGTGCGTGCGTGTGTGTGTATGTGTGTGTATGTATGTGTGTGTGTGTTTGTGTGTGTGTGTGTTAGTGTGTATGTGTGAGTGTGTGTTAGTGTTAGTGTGTGTTTTGTTGTTTGTGCGTGGTGGGGGGGATGGGGGATGTATCTGAACTTGGGCAATAATTACGAGTATT
>CM060339.1:17939472-17946972 GCA_030674155.1 Stramonita haemastoma
TTATCACAGAAAGCAATTAACCTCAATCTTGTGAATTGCCTTGATCCAGTCCCAGACATATTGACACTTGTCGATGAAGATTCACTACGTCTCTGGAATGGAATCCAGTCCATCTACAAAGCGGCAAGCAGAGGTCATCTGACGCAACTGGTTCATCTGCAAGCAGCATGCAGAGGTCACCAGGTGTATCTCTGACCTGAGGTTTACAACCTTGACCAGTGGAACCAGTGGGATCTCAATGGTCAGCTGCGATCCAACGACAACTGACCAGGCTGGATTAGTTAAATGCCTTGACTTCTTTTGATTGGAGACACAGCCTGAAAAGAGAAATCTCCCGTCTGGATGCCAGGGGCCTTTCATAAGCATAAATAGCATCCCTACCTTCCTCTTTTTATCCCTCTTTTTGTGTGTGCTTTGTTCCTTTTCTTCTCCCTTCCACCTCTTTGTCTATTTTCTGCCTTCTTGGTCCATTCTCCTGCTCCCCCCCCCCCCCCCCCCCCCCCGAAGACTTTAGAATAACAATTCTCTTTCACGCTGAAGTAGGATGTGCTGGGCCTGACTTGTCAGGCGCCTAATGTAAAAGACCGCACACAGCATTTTTAGCTCATATGACAGACATCAATAGTTGCTGTCTGAGCGTTTGATGGAGAAGAAAAAGAGGAAGAAAAAGAGAAGTCAGTACTGACAGTAGCTTTTACAAAGGAAAAGGAGAAGGAAAACTTGTGGTATCATACCTTTTTTGTTGTTCGAAGCTAACAACCATACAGTTTGGAAGTGTTCTTCTATGATTTGTTTTGAATGTTGAAGGGTCGGAATATTCCTGTTATGCTCATATTTATGATTAATTTAATTAATGCTCTCTTGTCTACATAAAAAAAAACTTAAAGAAAAAAGTTCGTGAGTATAGTAGGGTATAGTACAGAGCAGTTTTGTTTACGCAGTGATTTAATCATGGTGATAGATTAATGGCTTGGGGGATGATAGGAAACGTTCTTGATAGGAAAGGATCATGGTGATGGGTATTTTCTTTATCTGGAAGCGGATTGTTAGCTTATGTTCAAAAATTAAACTGGACCTACGCAAGGAAGTTGCCCTTTAAATGAAAAAATTACAAGCCTATTTAGGAAAGGAAGAAGTTGCATGAGTATTAGACGCTACATTGCAGACAATCTTCAGAGCTATGTAGCCACTAGACTTACAGCTTACAGGGAGGGTCAGCTCTGTTGACTATTACTACGAGCAACATGAGGGAGGGAATATAGATTCCTCCTTTACTCAATAGCCTCGTAACAATATCAATTAAACTGCAACTTCCTTGCGTTAGACAAGTTTAATTTTCTAATTATCGCTCGCCTGTTGCTCCAGCGAAGCAAGTTACACTGAGTTTTTAGAGCAGAGTAAGGATAGTGGCCCATTATTGTAACAGCATATCCATAGCCACCACCATCTACAATATGTCAATGAGTTGTTGTTTTTTCAAATTTGCAGTGTAAGCATAATGCAGTTTTCCCCCCATGCTTTTCACTTTCCTCTCATAATGCCGCTCATTTCTTTACATAACCATTCAACACTTTCTGACTAAAACTTGGCTTACTTTCTCTTTTGTAGAACTTCTTGAATGTTTTTTTCATTGTTTCAACCGGGCAGCCTTCTACATTGTCTATTGCGCAACCTTAGTTTTTTCTGTAGCTTGCAACTCTAGTGGAGTGTGGGGGTATATTTGACAGTGTCCATGGTGGACAGTGCAAGCACTTCTTTTATCCAGCCTGCGAAAGTCTGCCTACCAATGGAGCCATTCTATTCTTTTTATTCTATTCTTTTATATCGAGGATAATGGGATAAGCACTCTTGTGATTTTTTTACATCCAGTCCCCGTGTGTATGCAGTTTTGTAAATGTCATCTGTTCCCACCGGCACACGATGGCCTACTCTTACGGAAAGCGGAGCAGGATTTAACGTGTGCGCAAGATGTTCTGTGGTTTTGTGTAACACGCACAACTGCTGCTGATCACTACATCTGAGATGCTTTGTTGTCCACATGTACTGATTCAGATGGGTAACCAGGCACAGTTGTTCTTCTCTGTACATTTTCTGATTTCCGCAGGTTCTGTGTAAACACCTGGCCTTATTGTTTTCAGTATACTAGACAAGTTCAACACACTCTTTGTGTCATATTATTTGACATCACTTGTTTTCAAAGAATGCAATGCGTGCCCTCTCTGCCCAGTGACTAATGCAAGCAGCATGCGAGTGTTCCATGTAAGCTCTTTCAGAGTCAGCTGAGCTAATGGGGTCAGACAATCCAGATACCTAAATACAACGTTCACATCCCAAGAGTCACTATATTTCAGCAAATAGAGTCTTCTTTCAAATACCCCTTTCCCTAGTTTACCGACAACAGGGTGGCTACCTACTGAATCTATCCATTTTGTAAGGGAAAATATGCAGAGATAGCATTGTGTGTAGTGTCCATGGCACTGTAGCTAACACCATTGCTATAGCCTAGAGGTGAGCCACAAAGTTGGCTGTCTGCACCAAGGAAGGCACACATGGCCAATACCACGGTTGGCTGCGTACACATAATATTTGTGTGTGTGTGTGTGTGTGTGTGTGTGTGTGTGTGTGTGTGTGTGTGTGTGTGTGTGTGTGTGTGTGTGTGTGTGTGTGTGTGTGTGTGTGTGTGTGTTTATTTTATCATATCTTATATTTTATTCTTTTATATCGAGGATAATGGAACAAGCACTCATGTGCTTTTTGTTTTACATCCAGTCCCCGTGTGTATGCAGTTTTTGTAAATCTTGTCATATGTTCCCACCGGCACATAATGACCTACTCTTACGAAAAGCGGAACAGGATTTAACGTGTGAGCAAGATGTTCTGCGTGCGTTCGCATGCGGGGCCAGGTTTTATAGTATCATCCAAAGGACTTTGGGAGAGAGTGGAGTCAGCACTGATGTTAACTCCAGGGGGAAAATCCCCTCGACCGGGAATCGAACCTGGGTTTTCAAATTGCCAGCGTAATGTTCTGACAAGTAGGCTATCCCGCTCCCTTGGGCTTGGGGATGTGTGTGGGTGTTGTAGGCTGCCTGCCTCTGTGGCCACAAGAGAGTGAACTATAAGTGTTGCAGCCTGACTACTGCAGCCTGACTGCTGCAGCCTGACTGCTGCAGCCTGACTACTGCAGCCTGACTACTGCAGCCTGACTACTGCAGCCTGACTGCTGCAGCCTGACTACTGAGCCTGACTACTGCAGCCTGACTACTGCAGCCTGACTACTGCAGGCTGACCACTTCAGCTGACTGCTGCAGCCTGACTGCTGCAGCCTGACTACTGCAGCCTGACCACTGCAGCTGACTGCTGCAGCCTGACTACTGCAGCCTGACTACTGCAGCCTGACTACTGCAGCCTGACTACTGCAGCTGACTGCTGCAGCCTGACTACTGCAGCCTGACTGCTGCAGCCTGACTGCTGCAGCCTGACTACTGCAGCCTGACTACTGCAGCCTGACTGCTGCAGCTTATTCTCTGAAACTGGTCCCGATATCGTGCATACCATCAGCTGTGGATGTGGGGGAAGAGGGGAGGGCATCCTGGCTGTGTTGGCAGTGGCAGTGTCCTGTTCTCTGTAGCTAGCAGTGTTGGATCCTGGGTCAGCAGTTTTTTCAGTAATGACCACCAGTCCGTCTGCTTCTGTCTTTGTCACACAGACCCCCCCCCCCCCCCCCCTTCCCTTTCATTATCTCTTTTCCTGTCTGTCTGTTTGATTTTCTGTATGAATATGGCTGCATGTGTGTAAAATTAATTATTCAAACAGATTCTTCAATACTGCTTACTAAAAGTTTACTTGAAAACAACCAGGGTTCCGCTGTGCAACATATATTAAACGCATGTTAAAGAACCCACAGCAACACAAGAGTTGTTCCCGAGGAAAATTTTGTAAAATAAAGCTGAATCCATAAAGAAACAAATACTCAAACAGAAAGGAAAAGACATGGGTGGCGCTTCTCTTGTGGCTTCCTCTTTCTCTCCTCTGGGAGAGCAACACGAATTTCACGCCGAGACGTCTGCCGAGACTGAAAGTGGTATACAATACAATACAATACAGTACAATACAATACAATACAATACAATACAATACAATACAGTACAGTACAGCACAGTACAGTACAGTACAGTACAGTACAATACAATGTAATGCAATACAACACCAAACAAAATGCAATATAATACAATACAATAAATCCAATCCAATCCAATCCAATACAATACAATACAGTGCAACGCAGTACAACACGATACAATACTGTGCAAGGCAATAAACTACGACACAATGGGACACAATACAATACAACATAACACAATACAATACAACCCAATCCAATACAATCCCAATCGTCAGAGCAACGCGTACACACAATACAAAAATACCGTGTCACAAACTTGGAAAAGAAACCTTTAATGCCAAAAAAGAGACTTTTCTGTCAGAAATCTTGTCTTTTACCAACACTCCGTTATGCTAAAACTACTACTACTAATCCTTCCTATGTACATGTACGTATGCATATGTAAACATAATCCAGATATTTCTCTCTCTCTCTCTTAGGGAGAGTCTACACTCTCCAGCTTTAACTCTTCTAGTAGATTTCATCTTGCTGTTCAAAGCACAAACATACGCTTACACACATGCTTTTATTATTCTGTACAATGCGGTTGTACATTCATCTTATCCCTTCGTGGTACATTGGGTTTTTTTTATGGAATATGGAATATGTTACGAGTGTTTTAACTTGCTTCGAGGAACGAAACAAAATTGAATGCAAATTTAGTCTTTAAACAAGAAAAACGAAGAAGAAAAAGATGTGTTTATTATGTATTAGTGTTCCGTGCATGATGTCAGTCTGTATCCGTGTGTCCGCGGCGTATATATCTAACCATCTGTGTGCTTTTCTAACTGTCGGGTTTAAATGCTCATTGAACTCACGCATTATCAGCTAACACCTAACGTGTGTAACCATTATTTGTTCTCTCCTTGTTCTACGCTTAATGTCAAAAACAAGTATTTACAGTCAGCAATCTATTATAAAGAAAATAGTTCAAGATATGCCCATATTTTTAAGCAATAGTACTTAATAAAAAATAATTTAAAAAAGAAGAAGGGGGAATTTTAAAAAAATAGGCAAAAACACTGAAAAAAATAACACTTTCGGAAATTTCGATACATTTAAGCAAAACACTTCAGAAAAAGAGCAGATTATTAAAATGTTTATGCACTTAAGTAAGATATTGAAAAAAAAGAACACTCCTAGAAAGGTCTATGTATATAAGCATAGCACTTCAGAAAAAAGACACTTCTGGAACTGTCTTTGTATCTAAGCAAAAAAAGCTTCATGTAAAGACCATATTCAGAAATGTCTATTTTAAAGCATTACAATTTAGGGATAAAAATGAGAGAGAGAGAGAGAGAGAGAGAGAGAGAGAGAGAGAGAGAGAGAGAGAGAGAGAGAGAGAGAGAGAGAGAGAGAGAGAGAGAGAGAGAGAGAGAGGGGGGGGGGGGCGAAAAGATGAGAAAAAAAGACGTAATTGGTTAGAACAATAAGCCAGTAGGAAGAAAAGAAGGACAGAAAGAACAGATTGAAAGGAAAAAGAAAAGACTGAGAGGTGTCAGACATGGTGAATGGAAAGAAAGAGGAAGGGAGGAAACAAAGAAAGAAATGTGACAGGAGAAAGAGAAAGGAAAAAAAAAAACAGAGAAAAGAAAGCAAGAAAGAAAGAAAGCAAGCAAGAGAGAAAGTTGGAAGAAAAAAGGGAAGAAAAAATGCACAAAAAAGACAGAAAAAAGAAATGCACACACACACAAAACCACTAACATAAAATGGGGGTCAGGATAAGAGACAGGAAAAGAAAAAAAAAGAAACAAAACGGATGGAAAGAATAGAAGAAAGAAAGGAAGAAAGAAAGGAAGAAAGAAACCAAAATAAAAAGAAAACAGAAACAAACAGCAGCACCAACAACAACCACACCAAAAACACACAACACTTCACAAACTGACAAAAAGTAAGAGACACATAAGAACAGAAAGGAGAAAATCCTCCCTCACTATCCCTCCAATAGAACATACACAACAGACAAACACAACGAACGTGCTTGATTCCAGTAAGACACATCTACTTTAAACACATTTTTTTGGTTTGTTTTTCGCTTTTGAAATCTACGTATCCAAGTTCTCACTACTCAAAACAGGCTAAAATAGGCACTAAACTCTCCTCATTACTAAAAAGATATACAAACTAATAATGCCACAACATTTTTTCTCTTTCTTTTTCCTCTAAAGATAACAAACAACGTTCATCTTTTCGACACCTCAAGTTGCAGCATCCCACAAGAAAAGAAAGCCTTGATGGTGAGGAGGAGGAAGATGGTGATGATGGTGTTGTTCAACCGTAAAGTTGTCCAAAACCAGGCCAGAGAGAAACAGGCTACATGAAGCTGTTCATCAGTGTCTGCATCTGCTTCATCCGGTGAAGAGCGTGCAGCGTGCCTGAACTGACTGTAAACAACAACAACAACAACACTGGTAAGTGTAAACAACCACAACAGCAACAAAAACAGCACTGGTAAGTGTGAACAACAACAATAACAAAACTGTGTCATATGTACAATCATCACAATAACTTACACACGCTTTGTTATCTTTTTCTTTTGCTCGTCACTTCCACTAGAACACCCCCCCCAACACACACACACACACACACATACACACACACACACATACACACACACACACCACACACACACACACACACACACACACACACACACACACCACACACACACAACACACACACACACACTGCACCACTCCATCATCATCACTCCCCACCAAACGCACCCCACTCCACCCCACCCAACACCTGACCCCACCCCACCACCACCCCTACCACCACCACCCTACCACCACACCACCAACATCTTCACCATCACCACCTGCCCACCCACCACATCACACCACCACCCCACCCCTACCCACACCCCGCAAGAGACACATCCCGGCGGACAGCACATCATGGACATTCCCACGTTGACACAGGACTGGCCCTTACACCACCACCACCCCCACCACAACCACCAACACACCCCCACCACCCTACCACCCCCACTCCACCACCCCACCCCCACCCTTCCATCCCTATCCTACACCCCACAAAGAGACGCACATCCCGTCGGGCAGCACATCATGGACATTCCCACGTTGACACAGGACTGCCCCTTACACTACCACCACCACCACCACCCCCACTCCACCACCCCCCACTCCCCCACCACCCACCCTACCACCAATCATCACTCTCCCACCCTACCCACCCCTACCCAACACCCCACCCTACCACCCCTACACCCCTACCCCACACCCCACAAGGAGACTTACAGCCAGGCGGGCAGCACATCATGGACATGCCCACGTTGACGCAGGACTGGCCCCTTAAACCCACCCCCCCACCCC
>CM060339.1:17964472-17966972 GCA_030674155.1 Stramonita haemastoma
CTCTCCCCCCCCCCAATCCTTCATCGGCAGTTACCACCATGTCAGGGTAGACAGCAGGACTGGTGGAGGATCAAAACTCGCAGCTGCTGTTGCTACTGCTGTCCTCAGCCAAAGTGATGCCCTGTTGTCACAGACACCTTTTCCCTCCATGCTCCCGTCTGTCATTTTCGCCATAAGCCACTGTCAGCCTAAGCCGCCATTTTAAGTCACCCTGCCAGCACTTGAAGGGACGCCATTCGTGTCAGCATTTCTGCTCACGCGCATTCGCAAAAGTACGGTTGTGACATTTTATTTTTGAGGGTAGGGGTGGTGGGGGGTGGGGTGGGGTGGGGTGGGGGGCAGGGGGCTGCTTTCTTCTCACGCATCGTGGTTATCTATTTATAGGGGTTCTTAAAACTAAGAAGACAGAAAAACCCAAAATAAAAAGAAAGGTTTTGCCGGGGTTCTTCCAGTTTCATGGTTAGTGGGTTTTTTTTTATTTACTGTGAGAAATGTTTAGTGACTACAGGGAAACAAGCAAATAAACGGACATGTGAACTTACATATATGCGTATGTGTATTATGCATAAGGTAATTTCTTGGAATCAGACAAAATACAGGAGAAAAAAAATGAAAAAAAAATGCAGTGAATATACTTTCTATTCAATACATACAAGGGGAGAATGAATTATCAGTATATCTAAAATAATACGCGCGCGCACACACACACACACACACACACACACACACACACACACACACACACACACACACACACACACACACACACACACACACACATACATACATACATACACACACGTATATATTTATTTATTTATTTATTTATTTATATATCTATATCTATCTCTCTCTCTCTCTCTCTCTCTCTCTCTCTCTCTCTCTCTCTATCTATCTATCTATCTATCTATCTATCTATCTATCTATCTATCTATCTATCTATCTATCTATTATATATATATGTGTGTGTGTGTGTGTGTGTGTGTGTGTGTGTGTGTGTGTGTGTGTGTGTGTGTGTGTGTGTGTGTGTGTGTGTGTGTGTGTGTGTGAGAAGATTCAAAAAGGACGAGCAATACATAAAAAATAAAGGAAAAGAACAAGAAAAGAAAAGGAGAAAGATGACGAAAAATGAAATAGAAAATATTCAGACTAAAACTTAAGAAAATACAAAACCCCTAAAAATTAAAACAAAACATCACCCCCCCCCCCCCCCCCCCTAATAAATAATTGAAATACTTGAAAAGAGATGCCTTTGCCTTTCGGCATTATGCTCAAACGCACAAACGGTCACCCATTCGCTTGGTAACCATGCTCGATGCTGCTTAACATTAGCTTGGGGAAAGCAAGTGCTCTGACCACTGAGCTATCCCGTCCCCACCCCAGGGATGAAGGCCCTCTCATTCTATTTCAAAGCATACCATTTTAATGTGGATCTCGGTCCAAAGCTTACATGGGTAACAGTCAAACGCCTTCTGTCTGGGCTTAGGACTGTAATGTAGTACATTTATGTTGTTGCAGAAACATGTGTGGGGATATGTCAGATACATTTGCACAGAGAGCATGATGTGTGGATGTCATATGGTGGTGTAAGCTGTAAGCTCTGAAATGACATGTGGGTGATTCAATCTTTCCTCCTTGAGATATGTAACCCTGGGGAAGGAATAATTCAGTGGTCAGAGTACTTGCTTCCCCCCCTCCCCCCCCCCCCCCCCCCCCCCCCCCAGCTACTGTTAAGCAGCATTGCGAATAATTACCAAGTGGATGGGTGACCGTTTGCGCACCTTGGTTTCAGTACACTTCCCAAAGTTCACCCGGCTGTAAATGGGTACCTGCCCTCTTTAGGCTGAGGGAAGGTAAAGCAGCGAGGGAGAGGAGATGGGCGCCGCCCTCAACATGCTGGACCCTGCAGAAGCTGAGGTCTCTGATGCCTCGCTCCTGTACGACCACATAGGTTATGAAACACCTTTGTCGTTTAACATATTTGTGTAATCCTGTATTCGTAACCTAAACAAATTTATCTGTTTTGAGATAATCAGATGATTGAAATTGGAAATGGAATTGAATTATGTTGGACTACTCAAGCGGAAATGTTGAGAGGAAGTGAGCACCGCTTGGGCTGACGGAGCAGCTAACATAATAGTGATTGCATTCTACTTATGATTTTTTTTTAAAGATGATGACAAATGTTGTGAAACGAGTTTAGAAAATAATTGATCAATTTACTGAATATGATTTTAGTGAATAAGGCTGCCTATACGGCGAGATACTTGAAAAAACCACTACGCATCAATATCTAATCCCCTATGTACTAATAAGAAGGAGGTCACACACACGTATACGCGCGCGCACAAACACACAGAGTCACGATCACACACACACACACACACACACACACACACACACACACACACACACACACACACACACACACACACACACACACACACACGCGCGCGCGCGCGCGCCGTGAATAATCTTTATAATAATAATGAATAATCTT
>CM060339.1:17974472-17976972 GCA_030674155.1 Stramonita haemastoma
CATGCATGGATGGATGGATGGATGGATGGATGGATGGATGGATGGATGGATGGATGGATGGATGGATGGATGGATGTGTATGTATGAGTGTATGTATGTATGTATGTATGTATGTAGTATGTATGTATGTATGTATGTATGTATGTATGTATGTATGTATGTATGTATGTATGTATGTATGTATGTATGTATATATGTATGCATCTATCTATCTATCTATCAGAGCCTTTCCCAATCACAAACGGGGTGAAGCAGGGCTGCGTTCTTGCACCAACCCTCTTCACTATCTTCTTCAGCATGATGCTTCAGCGGGCCACAGAAGATCTTGATGACGAAGACGGAGTTTTCATACGCTACCGCACAGATGGCAGCCTATTCAACCTGCGGCGTCTTCAGGCCCACACCAAAACCCTGGAGCAACAAATTCGAGAGCTACTTTTTGCTGATGATGCTGCCCTTGTAGCCCACACAGAAACCGCCCTGCAGCATGTAACATCCTGTTTTGCAGAGGCAGCCCAGCTCTTCGGACTCGAAGTCAGCCTGAAGAAGACAGAGATTCTCTACCAGCCCGCACCTCAGGTAGCGTACCACCCACCTCACATTACAATTGGTGAGACAGAACTGAAGACAGTCCAGCAGTTTACCTACCTGGGATGCACAATCTCCTCTGACGCAAAGATTGATAAAGATGTAGACAACAGACTGGCAAAGGCAAACAGTGCTTTTGGCAGACTCTACCACCGTGTCTGGAAAAACAAACACCTGAAGAAAGACACCAAGATCAGTGTCTACAGAGCCGTGGTACTGACCACCCTCCTGTACGGCTCTGAGTCATGGGTCACATACAGACACCACCTGCGAATTCTGGAACGCTTCCACCAACGCTGTCTCCGCTCCATCCTCGACATCCACTGGAGCGACTTCACCACGAATGCTGAGGTGCTGGAGCAAGCAGGGATCACCAGCATTGAGTCCATGTTGCTGAAAACGCAGCTACGCTGGGCAGGGCATGTCTCTAGAATGGAGGACCATCGCCTACCGAAGATGGTTCTCTACGGTGAACTTTCCACCGGACACCGTTACAGAGGCGCACCAAAGAAGAGATTTAAAGACTCTCTGAAGAAATCTCTGTCAGGCTGCCTCATAGACCATAACCAGTGGTCAGTCCTTGCTGCTGACCGGCAGGCCTGGCGACACACTGTGCATCAGTCGGTCTCCTCCTTTGAGGACAATCGCAGAGCGGCCCTTGAGGAGAGGCGAATGAGGAGGAAGAACCGCGTCCCCTCTACATCAACCCCAGAATCGACTTTCCCCTGCAGCCGCTGCGGCCGGGTTTGTTTGTCACGCATTGGACTGAACAGCCACCAGCGAGCCTGCACCAGACGTGGACAGTGCCCTTAATCTTCGTTCGCGAAGCCAAGCCATGATCTATCTATCTATCTATCTATCTATCTATCTATCTATCTATCTATCTATCTATCTATCTATCTATATCTATCTATCTATCTATCTATCTATCTATATATCTACATCTACATCTATATCTATATCTATATCTATATATATCTATATATATATATGTGTGTGTGTGTGTGTGTGTGTGTGTGTGTGTGTGTGTGTGTGTGTGTGTGTGTGTGTGTGTGTGTGTGTGTGTGTGTGTGTGTGTGTGTGCATGCATACATGCATGCATGCTTGCATGCATGTATGGATGGATGGATGGATGGATTGATTAATGGATGGATGGATGGATGGATGGATGGATGGATGGTGGATGGTGGATGGATGGATGGATGGATGGATGGATGGATGGATGGATGGATGGATGGATGGATGTGTATGTATGAGTGTATGTATGTATGTATGTATGTATGTATGTATGTATGTATGTATGTATGTATGTATGTATGTATGTATGTATGTATGTATGTATGTATGTATGTATGTATGTATGTATGTATGTATGTATGTATGTGTGCGCGCGTGTGCGCCCGGGCGCATGCGCGCGCTTTGGTGTCAAGAGTGTTTCATTCTTCTGTGAGTGTTTCTGTGTGCGTGTTCAGAGCTCTTAGAACTTGCATCTGCCCTGTCCTCATCACACCATCTCTTCAAGGTTCTCTGTTTCCCAGCACTTTGAACATGCCTTTGGGTGTGGAGTTCCTTTTATAAATATAAGGTGACGGTAAAGGTGTCCCATAACCTATGTGGTCGTAGGGGAGCGAGGCATCAGAGACCTCAGCTTCTCCAGTGGCCAGCATGTTGATGGCGGTGCCCATATCCTCTCCCTCGCTGCTTTACCTTCCCTGACCCTAAAAAGGGCAGGTACCCATTTACAGCTGGGTGTACTGGGGGCTGTACTGAAACCAAGTCGAACAAACGGTCACCCATCCACTTGGTAACCACGCTCGATGCTGCTTAACCTAAACATGGGGAAAGCGGTTACTCTGACCACTGAGCTATCCCGTAGTCATTCATTCGAAAACAAGTCATCTACATTTACTTT
>CM060339.1:17989472-17991972 GCA_030674155.1 Stramonita haemastoma
GTTTCCGCCTTTCGTAAGAGTAGGCCATTGTGTGCCGGTGGGAACAGATGACAATATTGACAAAACTGCATACACACGAGGACTGGATGAAAAAAAAAGCACATGCATGCTTGTTCCTTTATCCTCGATATAAAAGATTTTTTGTTTTTTTTTAAAAAAGCTCTTCTCTGTAGTATATTCTATGAATATGTATATGTATATTCTATGAATTGTACACTCAAAACTTTTGTTTTCAATGGCCCACCCCTGCTACAGATAATGGGTTGTCAATTTATATTTGATTTTATTCTCTGCACCGGCCTTTCTCACAGATATCATTTAATGCTCCTTTGTCTCGTAGCTGCTTGTGTGTGTGTGTGTGTGTGTGTGTGTGTGTGGTGTGTGTGTGTGTGTGTGTGTGTGTGTGTGTGTGTGTGTGTGTGTGTGTGCGTGCGTGCGTGTGTGCGCGTGTGTGTTTGTTGTATAGTGTTGTGTTGTGTTGTGGGTGTGTGTGTGTGTGTTTGTGTGTGTTTGTTGTATAGTGTTGTGTTGTGTTGTGTTGTGTTGTGTGTGTGTGTGTGTGTGTGTGTGTGTGTGTGTGTGTGTGTGTGTGTGTGTGTGTGTGTAAGTGTGTGTGTGCGTGCGTACGTGTTTGTGTGTTTGAATGTGTGTTTCAGTGCATGCATGCGTGTGTGCGTGCGTAAGTGTGCGTCTGTACGAGCGTGTGTACGTGCACATGTGTGTATGCGTACGTACGTACATGGTGTGTGCATGCGTGCGTGTAAGTTTGTGAGTGCGTGCGTGTATGCACACCCGTGCAACACACACACACACACGCATGTATGAGTGGATGCATGCTTATTTTCTAGAAACACTGCTTGCGTCATTGGGTCTTTTCCGTTTTTTACGCTGCGACCTTTTTTTTTGTCACATTCAACAATGATCTGGCTTTGCAAAGATAACTTGCATTTGAAATTGAGTTTACTTCCTTGTCGGAAAGTCAGGTTGAATCATACAGAAGTCTTGTCCACCATGCAATAGGTAGCTGTTCTAGATAATATATTATTATCTAAACTCAGGTACCGTTTATCTGTTGCTCTATAAAGTACACAGGCTTTGTGACTGATGTGAATAACATGA
Organism: Stramonita haemastoma; assembly: GCA_030674155.1. Taxonomy (NCBI): domain Eukaryota; kingdom Metazoa; phylum Mollusca; class Gastropoda; order Neogastropoda; family Muricidae; genus Stramonita; species Stramonita haemastoma. The sequence continues at coordinate 17,990,592 of CM060339.1, forward strand.
TTATCTTGATTTGAAAGCTGGAAAAAACCAAAGGAATGCCCATTGATTTTCGCGAAAACACGCCACGCGTGCGTGCGTGCGTGCGTGTGTGTGTGGTGTGTGTGTGTGTGTGTGTGTGTGTGTGTGTGTGTGTGTGTGTGTGTGTGTGTGTGTGTGTGTGTGTGTGTGTGTGTGCTCGCGCGCGCGCGCGTGTGTATGAGTGTGTGTGTGTGCGTATGTGTGTGTGTGTTTGTTTGTGTGTGTGCGTGTGTGTGTGTGTGTGTGCGCGCGCGCACACACACACACACACGTGCGTGTGCATGAGCGTGTGCGAAATGCCTATTGTTAGAAATGCTTTTACGTCACTGGGTTTTCCCGTTCTTACGACGCGATCTTTTCTTCTTCTTTTATTTTTTTATTTTTTTACATCACTTGTAAACTATGATCTGGCATGGTACAGATTATTTTTGCGTTTGAAAATGTGGAATTTGCATCCTAGCCGAAAACTAAAAATGAGTCATATTGCAGGAATTTCTATTTTGTAGTAGATAGTTTGTTCTAGATATTATATCCAAACTGAGATACCGTTTATCTCAAGGAAGTGCACAGTTTTTGTGGCTGGTAGGAAAATATCTACTTTGATTGAAAGGCCAACAAATCGAAATGGATGTCCATTGATATTTGTGGGGAAAATGCCTCCAGAAAGAGAGAGAGAGAGAGAGGGGAGAGAGAGAGAGAGAGAGAGAGAGAGAGAGAGAGAGGAGAGAGAGAGAGAGAAGAGAGTGTGTGTGTTGTGTGTGTGTGTGTGTTGTGTGTGTGTGTGTGTGTGTGTGTGTGTGTGTGTGTGTGTGTGTGTGTGTGGGTGTATGTGGTGTATGTGTCGGTGTGTGTGCGTGCGCTGTGTGTGTGTGTGTGTTTGGGGGGGGGGGGGGGTTGTGTGTATGTCTGTGTGTGTGTTTGTATTTGTGTTCTGTGTCTTGTGCGTGTTTGTCTGCGTGCGTGCGTGCACGTGCGCGTGCGTGTGTGTATGTGTGTGTGCGTGCGTGCGCGCGCGCGTGTGTGTGTATGTGAAAGTATTTGTGTGTGCGTAAATGAGTGCGCGCGTGAATGTGCATGTGTGCGTGTATGTATATGTTTTGAGTATGTGGTGCGTGCGTGCTTGTATGCGCGATCGAGTGTCCTTGCGCGCATGTATATTTTGTATGGATGCGTGTGTGTATGCAGAGGCGGGGGGGGGGGGGGGGGGGAGTTTGATTCGTGCCCAGTTTGAAAAGGTTACGTCATTGGGTTTTCCCCGTTAATTACGATGCGACTCCCCTTGCTTTCGTCTTTATTGCAAATGTTTGACTAAGCATCCACCCGTAAATGCAATGCTTCACTCTTTATGTATGCCTGGATGCAA
>CM060339.1:18004472-18006972 GCA_030674155.1 Stramonita haemastoma
TGTGGTCTATGTGTGTGTGTGTGTGTGTGTGTGTGTGTGTGTGTGTGTGTGTGTGTGTGTGTGTGTGTGTGTGTGGCGCGCGCCGTGCGCGTGCGTACGTGTGTGAGTGTTGTGATATTTTTTATTTGAATTTCATTAAAATGTTTGAACAAATTGAAATGTATTTTCTTGTCTTTTGATAATATTCATATCAATACCCTCCAGTATTGCAATTGTCTTCAGCATGATGAAAGTGTTTTAACTTACTTGAATTGATTATACTTGACTAGCTGCAGTTGTCAATGTATCTTCGCTTTCCATAGCTAAGGCTTAACATTGTTGAGCGTGGTTACCAATGGATGGGTGACCATTCGTAGCACCTTGATTCAGTAACAGTTTCCGGGTTTACCCAGCTGTAATGGTACCATGCCCTCTTTTAGGTCCAGGAGGTGAAGCCTGAGGGAGAATGGTGCAGCCTGCCCTCAAAATACGAAGTGTGATAGCATGTGGTGGTGTGTAGTGTGGTGTAGTGTAGTACCGTGTTCGTGTTTTGGTGTGTGTGTGTGTGTGTGTGTGTGTGTGTGTGTGTGTGTGTGTTGTGTGGTGTGTGTGTGTGTGTGTGTGTGTGTGTGTGTGTGTGTGTGTGTGTGTGTGTGTGTGTGTGTGTGTAGGTGTGTGTGTGTGTGTACATGTGTGTGTATGTGTGTGCGTGCGTGTGTGTGAATGTGTGCGCGAGTGTGTGTGTATGTGCAGCTAAAAGGTAAAAAGGGAAAGGTGAGAGAGAGACGAAGACAGACAGACAGACACACAGACACACAGACACACAGACACACAGACAGACAGAGAATCTAGGTGACATGTTTATTGTCGTTCTGTTTGGGGGTTGTTGTTTGTTTTTTTTGTGTTTGCTTTTGTCTTTACTCTTTATTCGCATAGAAAGTTCGTCATTATGGATTTAGCTCCTTCTCTGTAAAGCAGCTTGACCGTGTTGATGTGGTCAGTGATGTGGTAGCAGACTATTGGTTGATGGCGTCAGAGCAGTGATGTGGTAGCAGACTATTGGTTGATGACGTCAGAGCAGTGATGTGGTAGCAGACTATTGGTTGATGGCGTCAGAGCAGTGATGTGGTAGCAGACTATTGGTTGATGGCGTCAGAGCAGTGATGTGGTAGCAGACTATTGGTTGATGCGTCAGAGCAGTGATGTGGTAGCAGACTATTGGTTGATGGCGTCAGAGATGTTGGTAGCAGACTGTTGGTTGATGAGTCGGTGATGGGAGCAGACTGTGGTTGATGAGTCATGGTGTTAGCAGACTGATTGGTTGATGACGTCGGTGATGTGGTAGCAGACTGTTGGTTGATGACGTCAGTGGTGTGGTAGCAGACTGTTGGTTGATGACGTCAGTGTGTGGTAGCAGACTTTGGTTGATGACGTCGGTGATGTGGTAGCAGACTGTTGGTTGATGACGTCAGTGGTGTGGTAGCAGACTGTTGGTTGATGACGTCAGTGGTGTGGTAGCAGACTGTTGGTTGATGACGTCAGTGTGTGGTAGCAGACTATTGGTTGTTAACGTTGCTTTCATGATTTTTATTGTGATTTTTTTCAGACATAACGACAACTGGTCCGTATCCTTTCCTTTTATAAATGTGTATTGTATGAATGTGTATTGTATGGATGTGTATTGTATGGATGTGTATTGTATGATGTGTGTATTGTATGAATGTGTGTATTGTATGATTCTGTACGAAAAGCCACTCTAATAGGGAAACAAAATACAGTTGCATACAGGAAAAAGAAAAAAAATGGGTAGGCGCTGCACTTGTGGCGACGCGCTCTCCCCGGGCAGGGAGAGCAGCCCGGATTTCACACAGAGAAATCTGCTGTGACATAAAGTGGTATAAAATACAAAAATACAAAATATCACCTTAACTAGTGTGGCAGCACTGAATCAGACACGAAGGAAAGCGACACCAGAGAATCTTCCAGCTCAGCCGCCGAGGATGCAAGCGAAACGGCCGTTGTACGTGAAAGCCATCTTCTTCTTCATGCTGATAGCGCTCGTCCTCTGCATGGTCCTGTGTGCAGTAGCCTTCTTCATGCGAGACAGGTGACACCCAATGGTTTGATTATGTTGTTGATTGTTGTTGTTGTTGTTGTTTGTTGATGTCGTCGTCGTTTCATTTTTTCTAGCTTATTACTACCACAGTATCTATCTCTGTTATCTAGCTTATTCGGATAAGACTATACAAACCGAGGCCCCCGTGTGCGATCGCACGCAGAATATTCTGCCTTTTGGAAGAGCAGGCCATTGTGTGCTGGTAGGAGCAGATGACAACAAAACAAAAAACACATGCACACAGGTTTCCTAAGAAAAAAATCGGGGAGTTGGAGTCCCCAGGGCGGTTCGGGGCTGTAGGCCTTATGGCAACATCTGGCGGCTACTGCGAAGGCTTTGGAACCATTCGTATCGGCGATTGCCTTTTCAATGGACCATTCCAGCGACGTGGAGAGTGGGGGGGGG
>CM060339.1:18009472-18011972 GCA_030674155.1 Stramonita haemastoma
AGATGAAGTTATAATAAATAGTCCCTAAAACGTTTTATATCCATGTATTCATAATACAGATCATATTCAACTTTGCCTTCAAACAGTCTATGTCTGATATGTGTCTTTGGCCACTATAGACCATTCCACTCTTGTATGTATACATATTTCATTCTTTGCTGAAACAACGATATAAAAGTATGTCCACAACCAACTTCTTGTTCCAGCCAGGACACCCGAAACAAAGATTAAACAATGCATGTTGAAGTAAAGTTACCCCGCATGTTTTACCCTGATCGTCCATGTTAACGAGCATGAGACATGCTTGCTTGAGCAGTCTGTCTATTCCATTGTTAGAAGCCTAAACCACTATTGAATACACCTGACTGCACTATTTATAGATAAAATAGATAATTAGATAGATAGATGATAGATAGATAGATAGATTAGATAGATAGATAGATAGATAGACAGACAGACAGACAGACAGACAGACAGACAGATAGACAGATAGACAAGAAGACAGATAGACTAGATAGATAGATAGATAGATGATAGATAGATAGATAGATAGATAGTAGATCAAGTCAAAGTCAAGTCAAGTCAAAAACACTTTAATCATCCCTGAAGGGCAATTACAATACTGACAGGCATATTGATACAAATCATAATCAAACACACGAAATAACTACATTTCATATTTGTTCAGACATTATATGATAACTCAAATAAAAAAAATGTCACAAACACTCACACTCTACGCTCGCGAGCTCGCACACCCGCAAACACACGCATACACACACACCAATATTTAGATACAATGTTCTTGACTAGAAAAGACATATGATCACCATATATTACGCATTGTAGCGCGCGTTCCAACACGCACGTATACATGCATGCACACACACACATACACACACACGCTCTCCTCCCCCCCCACACCATCCACACCACTCACCCCCCACACACACACACATACGCACACACACACGCCCCCCCCCCCTACACATACACACCATCCACACCCACCCCCCCCCCCCCCACCACCCCACACACACGAGCACACACAAGCACACACACAGTGACACAATCACATTTACACACACTCACACTCCCCCCCCCCCCCCACACACACACACAGGCTCACCAATAAATGCAATGTTTTAAAACCATCGGTAAAAGACATATGAATTCACAAGCAATTCAATTCAAATTCAAAAAATCAATAAAGCCAAAATAAGACATACTTATTTTATGGGTACATAAGCATGTATGTGCACATCTGTATGCATTGGCTACATACATTACAGTGGCAGTCAGGTAAGTAATTCAGAAAATTAGCACACACACACACACACACACAACACACACACCACACACACACACACACACACACACACACACACACACAACACACACACACACACACACACACACACATGAAAACAAACAAAAAACCAAACAAAACAAAAAAACAAAAAACAAAAACAAAACAAAAAACCAAATAACCTCAGTCAGTGTTATATGAGTTTAGAACTCGGATAGCTACTGGCACAAAGGAATTCCTTTTTCTGTTTGTTTTGCTGTTGTGCATTGAAAACGACGTCCTGAAGACAACAATTGAAATTCTGAAAACAGAGCGTGGGAGGAATCGGCCAAAATGGCTGTTGCTTTGCGTACAAGCTGCTGATTACAAAACGACTTGAGATCTCTTTGTTCTTCTCCGATAATTTTTTAGCAGATTCTCACAATTCTCTGAAGACCATTCTTGTTCTTAATGCTAAGGTTATTGTACCAGCAAATGAAAGCAAAACTTAAAACGCTCTCTATGTAAGACTTGTAGAACAAAGAAAGAATCTTTTTGTCGACAAAAAATGAGTTAAGCTTCCTCAGAAAATACACACGTTGTTGCCCCTTTTTGACAATGGCGTCAGTGTTAGCATCCCAATTTAGCTTGTGGTCAAAAACAGTTCCCAGATATTGTATTTCAAAACGTTTTCAATTTCTTCATTATGGATGATGGTATTCTCAGAAGTGTGCTCCGATCTTCTGAAATCAATAGGAGGATCTTTAGTTTTAGAAACATTTAGCTCCAGATAGGCCTCAGATAGATAGATAGATAGATAGATAGATAGATAGATAGATAGATAGATAGATAGATAGATAGATAGATAGATAGAGATGATAGACAGAATGAAGCAGACAGATTGATAGAGAGATAATGATAACAGGGAAAACAGATAGACAGACAGACGAGACAGACAGACAGAAGCAGACAGACAGACAGAATGATGAGAGAAAGAGAAACACTGAACACTGAAATGATTTAATGTACATTGGCCATGGGCCACAATAAATTCTTGGACTTGGAGATGGAACAAAATGTTAATTATATCATTGGCAAAGCAAATACACAAAAGGTATTGATTCATGGCTGAACAAAGAAGAGAAACACACATTATACTAAATCATGGTTATGACCCTAGTATCAAGCATGGCCAAATCACAAAGATTATAT
>CM060339.1:18016972-18019472 GCA_030674155.1 Stramonita haemastoma
CACAAGCTGGTCTTCAGGTAAAGTTGTTGTTGAGCGTTCCCTAGTCTAACACCTTTGGGGATGGGGGTGGGGGGGTCACATTGAGTATACGTTGCTTTCGCACAAATCATACTAAATCCTGTTCCGCTTTTCGTAAGAGTAGGCCATTGTGTGCCGGTGGGAACAGATGACAGTTACAAAACTGCATACACACGGGGACTGGATGTAAAAAAAAAAAAAGCACATGAGTACTTAGTCCGTTATCCTCGATATAAAAGAATAAATAAATAAATAAATAAATAAATAAATAAATAGTTACTTAGGAATTATCCCCGATAGTCGGAATGCAGCTACCTTCATGATGGGCTAAAAACAAACAAAAAAACCAATAAAAAAAACCTGGTCGCATACGCAAAATCTCGCCCTTGGTGAACCTCGGAGCTCTAGCCGAGGAATGAAAAAAATTCAGATTTTAAAATCTTATCAGGGTAACACAAAAAGCCAAAACAGCACAGCAAACCCGGTGCACTTCAAATAAGTCCAATAAAAATCATTTCCGTCATCCCGTGGGGACGGGACAGCTCAGTGCAGTGGTCAGAGCACTCCTTTCCCCAAGCTTAAGGTGAAGCAGCATTGAGCATGGTTACCAGTTGGATGGATGACCGTTTGCACGTGCACTTTGGCTTCAGTACAGTTCCCCGAGTTCACCCATTTGTAAATGGGTACCTGCCCTCTTTTAGAGTCAGGGAAGGTAAATCAGCGAGGGAGAGGAGATGGGCGCCGCCCTCAATATGCTGGCCTTACCAGAAGCTGAGGTCTCTGACATCTCGCTCTCCAACGATCCCATAGATGATAGGAACACCTTTACCTGCCACGAAAGGCAGTTACAGAGTGCCACATTGACAGGCACACAGTATGGTAAAGGCCATGGACAGAGACTTACCTGAGTGAAGCTGTGGTCTTTTTTTTTTTTTTTATCTTATACCACTTTATGTCACAGCAGATTTCTCTGCGTGAAATCCAGGCTGCTCTTCCTGCCCGAGGAGAGTGTGTCGCCACAAGTGCAGCGCCTACACATTATTCCTCTTTTTCTTTTTCCTGTCTGCAAAACTGTATTTGTTTCCCTATCAGAGTGACTTTTTTCCTACAGATTTTTGCCAGGGACAACCCTCTTGCCGTGGGTTCTTTTACGTGCGCTAAATAATAATGTGTAACACACAGCACCTCGGTTTATCGTCTCGTGCGAAAGACTAGTGCCCAGAATACCACTCATGGTCAAATGGGTGGGGGGGAAAGTTTTGGGCCTAAACGGGATTCAAACCACCGCACACTCAGACCCGGACTTTTGGCTTTCTAGTCAGGCGCGTTACCTCTAGACCACCGGATCCACCCAGTCTCAAAGTAACGCCCACCCTGCGTGTGAGGATGCGGGGGGGGGGGGGGGGGGCCTGTCAGTATAACTACCATCCCCATCTTCTGCAAATGCTGTTCTAGAAATTCCCTCTTTTCAAACCCTCTCATTGATTTTGCCTTGTTCCTTTTGCTTCCTTCCATCTCAATCTTGTGTATATTTGACCTTCTTGGTCCGTTCTTCTGGAAGGGGAGGGGGGGGGGGGGGGTTCCAGAAAGACTGAAACAATAACAATTCTCTCCTACGCCGAAGTCAGATGCGCTCGGCCTGACTTGTCAGACACTTAACAACTGCACAATGCATTTTGGCTGATAGGACATAAAACACTTATTGCTGTCTGAGTGTTCAGAGAAGAATTTGAAGAAGAAGAATTTGAAGAAGAAGAAGAAGAAGAAGAAGAAGAAGAAGAAGAAAAGAAGAAGAAGAAGAAGAAGAAGAAGAAGAAGAAGAAGAATTTGAAGAAGAAGAATTTGAAGAGAAGAAGAAGAAGAAGAAGAAGAAGAAGAAGAAGAAGAAGAAGAAGAAGAAGAAGAAGAATTTGAAGAAGAAGAATTTGAAGAAGAATTTGAAGACTTTGAAGAAGTTTGAAGAAGAATTTGAAGAAGAAGAATTTGAAGAAGAAGAAGAAGAAGAAGAAGAAGAAGAAGAAGAAGAAGAAGAAGAAGAAGAAGAAGAAGAAGAAGAAGAAGAGAAGAAGAAGAAGAAGAAGAAGAAGAAGAAGAAGAAGAAGAATTTGAAGAAGAATTTGAAGAAGAAGAAGAAGAAGAAGAAGAAGAAGAAGAAGAAGAAGAAGAAGAAGAAGAAGAAAGAAGAAGAATTTGAAGAAGAAGAAGAAGAATTAGAAGAAGAAGAACAAGAACAAGAACAACAACAACAACAACAACAACAACAACAACAACAACAACAAAATAACGCCCACGTCTGTAAAGTTTTCCACCATCCATTAAACCTTAAATGTTGGTCTGGGTGCTAGTCTGTCAGATGATTGGATCAATACACAGAGAATTCGTGTGCAAAAAGAAAAAAAAAAAAAAGATATTGGGCAAGAAAAAGAACGCATGGTGAGAATCTTGTTTGGGGCAACATTTTAAATTTAAAAAAGGGGGGGGG
>CM060339.1:18024472-18036972 GCA_030674155.1 Stramonita haemastoma
TCTGAATGTTCAGAGCTTCTAATGCTACCCTCTCTGTCTATCAAATCCGGAAACACCATATACATCAGCATCTAACCACTAACAATACATTTGTCAGGCTTGCAACATTTTAACTACAAAATACATACATACTTTTGCTGCCACGTAATTCGGTAACCCAATATAATACCACAAATCTCACACACTGCAGCAAATGTTATAAAATATAACCAACCCCTCTTAATTCAATATTCTATCTATCAATCTATCCTATAGTCGTGCGACCGTGAGGGCAACCCGAAGACTTGACACCCTGCTCCCTCCATTCCTCTCTCTGTTCTGCCTTTCTTAAAGTTTTGTTGAGTTCTAGGCCTATCCATTCGCTGATGTTGTCCTCCCATCTCTTCCTTGGTCTGCCTCTTTTTCTTCCTCCGTGGACAGTGCCTTGCAGTATTGTTTTTGCAAGTCCTTTTGATCTTGTGATATGCCCATATCATTTAAGTTTACTTCTTTACAATTGTTAGAAGGTTTTCGTATGTCATACAAACTTCAATATTGGCTCCCACAAAAATTATGGTCCTATCATCAGAATAGAAATGAGCCCAACACTGAAACAATAACTTCTAAAATTCAATATTTTATTCTAAAGAAGAGAGTGGAGCAGGCTCATAGACATGATACAGGTATAAATCAACTATTTAGCCAAGAACGTGTTTTTTTCTCATTCTACTTTATATACAAGACTCTGATGATTGTCTTGGTATTTTAGAGGCTTTTCCAGAATCTAGCACTTACAATTTATGCGTAGCCTACTATGTATTCTGTTAGTAACTGAAAGAATTGAGTGTGCTTAGTTGTGTTTGGATCAACTAGGTGACACTATGATTGTATTCTGTTAGTACAAGGACATGATTCAATGCGTCTCAGGTAGGCTTTTACAAAAATAAAATTAGGTGACTTTCCATTTGGTTTTTTCTTTTTTCTTTTACTTTCTGCTGTTTTTATCCAATAAGTGATACCATCATGCGTTTTTCTATAATAAAGTGACACTTTTCATGTGTTTTATCAAACTGAGTGACCATGTGTTTTTATCAAATTCAGGGACACTTTCTGGGTGTTCTTTCTTTTCCTTTTTTACTTCCTGAAGTTGGTGTGTGTTTTTAATCAAAGTATGTGTTTTAGGTGACACTTCCTGGTATCGTTTTATCAAATTATGTGACACTTCCATTGGTTTCACTTCTTCTTTGTTCATCTCGCTCATCTTCAACAATTGGTAAGTCCTATTGGTAAAAGCAGGGTTTTGTTTTCCAACGAGTTGATGACTATGCCAGAACTGATGTTTGTTCATCCTGTGTAATAGTGTGCCTCTGTAAAATAGAGACAAAAAGTTATAGAATTTAGCAGCTCTGATTGCGTCATTGTAGATATGCTTCACAGTGTTTGACTATAATTGTATCAGTAAGAATCTGTTAGCAACTTTTGGATCCCTAAGAATCCTGTATATAGAATAATTTGTTTATTATCTTTGATTATTTTACAGGCGTTGAGACACTAGTTGTTTGATTTAAATCGGAATGCTTTTCTTATGCAAATCTAGAAGTATACCCATTTTCATTTTGTTTCTTTTTTTTCTTTCGTACGTTTGTGCAAGGCACTGTTCTTCTTCAGGAGTTCCGTTGGCTCTTTCTGTTTAATAGTATCAACCCATCTTTGGAAAACTGCTTTACACAATGCCTTTGTATGCTATATGGATGTTTGTTTGTGCTGTCATTTTTAAGTTCTTGCAATGTTTGTAAAGTTTAGATGAATAGGAAATGTGAACTTTTTACAGTTTAGGATGATGAATAGGAAATGTGAACTTTTTACAGTTTAGGATGATGAATAGGAAATGTGAACTTTTTACAGTTTAGGATGATGAATAGGAAATGGGAACTTTTTACACATTTTTGTTTGTAAAGTTCTTTTAAGTGTTTTAAGTTTCTTGCAGAATTGTTCATCGCGTATGCGTATAGGTTTTTATGACTTTGTGTTGGATTGGCTTACATCTGTCATTTTCATGATTATGGCCAATCTAGGAATACCAGCTAGGTTAATTGCTTGGGTTGATTTCATCAGCATCATTGAAGATTTTTGTTTTAAGAAATTGTATGGCTTGGATAATGTCACTTACTGGTTGACAAGGTTTGAGAGGACAAGTAATGACATGAACAATGTAAGTACACTTTTGTTACAGGGTAACAGCGGCCATATGGCCTAAGCCTTCAGTTTCGAAATCACAGCTGTCAGTTTCCCCACTTTCAGCTCCTCTCAGCTGCTAATTAATCCAGCCCAGCCCAGATGGGGGCCAGCTGGTGCTAATCATAGCAGGACTGGCCACACTTGGATTAGGTAAAAGGAAAAGGTGCGCAAAATATAACATTCTTGACTAAGTGATGTTGGATTTGTGCCCTGTGCTTTGAAAAGCTTCAATATCATTAGAGGTTGTTGTTTTTTTTACAATCCTGCATTTCGAAATATGGTGTGTGTGTGTGTGTGTGTGTGTGTGTGTGTGTGTGTGTGTGTGTGTGTGTGTGTGTGTGTGTGTGTGTGTGTGTGTGTTTAGTGTCAAGATAGTTTGGGTTTTTTTTTTTATTTGATACTGGAGTCAATATACTCATTTCCTTCAATGCAGTGTACACTGGGGCTTGCTGAGGACTCCAAACTCACAAACTATGTGTACCAATCTGTTGGCCAATCGTTTAGCCTGAAGAAAGTTTTAAATAAACCTAAACGTGTTCTGCCAAACACTTGTGTGTGGTGTTCATACCGTTTTGTTCCTAGTAGAAATATACGTACATACGACCACCAATCTGTTGATCTCAGTATTGAGTACAAAGAAAAAGTCTGGGAATTTAGAACACTTTTAGATGGATGCATTATTACCTCAGTATTTTCAAAACCAGAGCTACATTTTCTTGGCCAAAGCAGATGTACCATTTCTCAGGTTCCCTTACTGATGGGGTTGTCATCAAAACGCACTTGCCGCTGTCATGTATATACACGTGTGTATAGACTAAAGGACATTTTATTTATTTATACACACGGCTGTGTCCTGCAAATCCATTTTGCCCACAATCAATGTGTCAGCATTAATATGAATCAGATGTCTTGCATGAAATTTTGTTGACTAAATTAAACCTGAAACGTACTTAATGATGATACTTTGATGCAGTGGAGGGATATTTTGCAGGCTGTGGGTTTTAAAATCTGAGGTGTATTTTTCATCGAAATCATGGTATATAATAGGCCCAAACCCAATATTTATTATTATTTTGTCAGTGTACATGTAGTATCTGCAGTTAACCAAGGACTCGTCATGCAGACAGGAGGATGTTACAGGCAGGCACATCCCCATTTCATTCTATCACGAAATCCTCTGTTTCTATTTTTAGAATAAATGTCCACCGAAGGGATGCAGGGATCTTCCCTTTGATATATTCACCCGATCCCCAATATTAGTTTACAAACTGTTTTATAATTATTGTGACTTTTTAAGTCAATATTAGGAAAGATTATGAAATTCACCAGAACTTCCATTCTAGGTTTTTTTCCAAATCGTCATGAAAATCAAAATACAGGTTTTAAACGCGTGCGCCAGATGTTGTTGTGTAATTTATAATACTCACTTTAGAGTTTTGTGGTTTCAGAGGATTTAGAAGTGTCTGAAATCGTGGATGTATTTGAACGACCCGGATTCCATCCCTGGTTCATGCCACTACCTGTGTAGGGATTTTTTTTTTCTTAGAGTTAACAACAGTACCGATTCTACATCCCCGGAAGTCCATGGGAGACTATAAACCAATGTTCTGTGTGAGAAAGACTGCAGAGTAGCCTATCTTGCGCACACCTTAAAACCCTCTCTCTCTCTCTCTCTCCCTCTCTATCTCTCTCTTTCTCCCTCTCCCTCTCTCTCCCCCTCTCTGTCTCTCTCCCTCTCTCTCTTTCTCTCCCTCTCTGTCTCTCTCCCTCTCTCCCTCTCTGTCTCCCTCTCTGTCTCCCTCTCTGTCTCTCTCCCTCTCTCTCTTTCTCTCCCTCTCTCTTTCTCTCCCTCTCTCTCTCTCTCTCTCTACCCCTCTCTGTCTCTCTCTCTCCCTCCCTCTCTCTCTCTCTCTCTCTGTCTGCCATGTCATGGCCAGATATATTTTGATGATGATGGACGCTGTAACCAAGTGGTTAAGACCGTTTGAGTTCAATCCCACAGGTCCCTGAAGTTGAGGGTTTGAATCTCGGCGGCGTCAGGTGAACTGAAGGTGGGGATAGCTACTATCTTGCAGGTCAACTTCAAGTGCAGACCTGCCAGTGCCTGTATTCACTTTGTCTAGATACACATGCAGAAGATCAAATATGCGCGTTAAAGACCCCTTAAATCATATCAGTGTTAGGTAAGGTTACGGAAACACCGACATACTCATCTGAATGGTGTAGTTACTTGGCTAGTGCGCCCGTCAATCGCGTTTGTGATTGTTCACGCTCTCGCGCGCGCGTGTGTAGGTGTGTGCATACTTTATATCTGTTAATCTGACTAGTAAACGGTTACACGAGCTTGAATGATTTAAATCTAAGCACTTTGAATTGTTGGATTTTAAAGAATCAGCGCTGTGGAAATTCGATATTTTTTAAAATTATTATTATCAATCATTATTGCATTATTCTTATTCTCATTATCATTATCGTCAACATTTCTATCATCATCGTAATTATTATCATCTGCAGCAGCAGCAGCAGCAGCAACAACATTATCACTATATTTCTTCTTCTTCTTTTTCTTCTTCTTGTTCTTCTTCTTCTTCTTCTTCTTCTTCTTCTTCTTCTTCTTCTTCTTCTTCTTCTTCTTCTTCTCTCTTCTTCATTATTATTATTATCATTATTATTGAGTGGGTACGCGTTCATTTGCTCACCCTCATTTGCTGAAAGGCGAGGGAACCCCATGGTGCGTGACTTGTGATGTGCGGGTAACCATCAAGCATCTGCTGCTGGAGTGTCGGGATGTTCAGGATATTAGGCACAAGCATTTTACTGCAGACTCCCTAGAGATCCTCTTTCGGGATGTTCCACCGGACACCATTTTTAACTTCCTGAGAGAATCGGGCTTTTTCCGTCTGATATGAATGAAAGTGGTATAGTTGGTCTTTAAGGACAAGGTCGTTTTAAGGAATCTGGTTTTGGTTTTATCTCATTTTGTGTGATCGATGTGGGTTTTCCCACAACGCAGTGGCCGTCCTGGGCTGACCCTTATGGTTGACCAGGGCGTCGATACAAGCAAGAACAATCAAGTTGGTTTTATACCCCGTTTTAATCTGTATATAGTTTCACAGTTTTAATATGAGTTTTAAAATATGACGAGGTGACAGCCCCGATATGGCCTGTGCGGTCGGCGGGGCTCTAAGCAACATCATTGGATTGGATTGGGTACGTGTTTTGACACAAGCTTGTATTTTGATACTGAGTTTTGAAGCTTATACACCACAAAGCCATAAAATAAATTGTTTTCAGTTTCGCCGCCATGAAAACCATAATACTCCATGTATAGTTAGCTGGATGCCATTGGAGTTTTGTGTGTATTACCAACAAATGTGTTTTCTGCAGTACATTTCCATGTTTAATCATGTTTCGTTGTTATGTTTTCTTTCATTTGCTTATACACCACAAACTTTATGTGTGTTTTGTAAATTCCATATTGCGCTTTTTTCGCTAAACATGTGGGGTTTTTTTGTTTCTTCTTTGTCTGTATCGGGATAGATCTGTATGTTGTCTGTATCTTTAGCTTGGTTTTCGTTTGTCAGTAAAGGCTTTAAAATAAAAGCATTTTTATGGATCGTTCTGTTTTCATTTATCTCTCTGTTTCAGCCTCTTTCTCTCTTTCTCTTGTCTCTATATGTCTGTTATTCTGTCTGTCTGTCTGTCTGTCAGTCCGTCTCTGTCAGTCAGTCAGTCTGTCTGTCTGTCTGTCTGTCTGTCTGTCTGTCTCTCTCTCTCTCTCTCTCTCTCTCTCTCTCTCTCTCTCTCTCTCTCTCTCTCTCTCTCTCTCTCTCTCTCTCTCTCTCTCTCTCTCTCTCTGGATGAAAAAAAGTATGTAATGCTTACTCTGTTACCCTTGAAAAATAAAGATTATTCATTCATTATTCTCTCTCTCTCTCTCTCTCTCTCTCTCTCTCTCTCTCTCTCTCTCTCTCTCTCTCTCTCCTCTCTCTCTCTCTCTCTCTCTCTCTCTCTCTCTCTCTCTCTCTCTCTCTCTTTTATATATATATATATATATATATATATATATATATATATATATATATATATATATATATATATATATATATATATATATATATATATATATATCGCGTATTATCAAGAATGTGTGCTACAACATGATTGTTTTTTCTCCTTCTTTTCTGGGAGACGGATAGCCTAGTGGTCAGAACATTGCGCTGGCAATTTGAAGACCCGGGTTCGAGTCCGGTTGAGGAAATTTTTCTCCTGGAGTTAACATCAGTGCCGACTCCACTCTCCCCCAAAGTCCTTCGGATGAGACTTTAAACCGAGGCCCCGTGTGCGAACGCACGCAGAACATCTTGCGCACACGTTAAATCCTGTTCCGCTTTTCGTAAGAGTAGGCCATCGTGTGCCGGTGGGAACAGATGACAAGATTTACAAAAACTGCATACACACGGGGACCGGATGAAAAAAAGCAGATGATTGCTTATTCTGTTATCCTCGATATAAAAAAAAAGAATAATCTCTCTCTCTCTCTCTCTCTCTCTCTCTCTCTCCTCTCTCTCTCTCTCTCTCTCTCTCTCTCTCTCTCTCTCTTAGTTAACTAATTGATCAGGACATTAACAAAGCAGTGGAGTCGTTTACTGCAGTCCTGAAATCTGCTGCCTCTTGTATGATTGTAAAACACAGGATTAAAGATGTCATAAGAGGTCAGGTTTGGTTTGATGCCGAATGTCGGGAGAGTCGGAAGAAGACCAGAAAAGCTCTTCGAGAGTTCAAACGATTGCGGAGAGAAGACCCAACAGCAGATGGTCGACCATACTTTGAGCAAAGAAAAACATATAAAAGATTATTAGCAGAGAAAGAAAATGCATACAAAAAGAATTGTAGGGCAGAGCTCGAACAAAATATTAATGATTCCAAGTTCTTTTGGAAAAAAAATAAGCGCTTTTCATCTAAAAGTAAGAAAACTGGCAATATTACAGAGGAAGAATGGCTGCAGCACTTCAAGGGGGTTTTTGGAGTTGGAGATCAAATTACTCCTGATGAAGAACTTATTGAGTTTAATACTGTAAATGGGGAACATGATGTTGATCCAGATGATAATTTATTGAATAGGAAAATAACTGAACAAGAAATACAACACTCTATAGATCATCTGAAACATGATAAAGCAGCGGGTCCAGATGGCATTATACCCGAAATTTTTAAAAATTCTAAAGAAAAAATTGTTCCTTTTTTATTCCATCTTTTCAATGCTGTATTTGCATCAGGCCAGTACCCTGAGGCATGGACCGAATCAATTATTCACCCTTTGCATAAAAAAGGCAGTATACACAAACCAGACAACTACAGGGGTATTTCACTTTTGAATATATGCGGCAAGTTATACAGCTCTATCATCAACAGGAGACTGTCTAAGTGGGTAGAAAATAAAAAAATTATATGGGGAAATTCAAGCTGGTTTTAGAACAGACCATTCTACAATAGACCATATTTTTACGTTGTTCTGTATGATTCAGAAACATTTACTACTGAGGAAAAAGTTATATGTAGCTTTTATTGACTTTCGTAAGGCTTTCGATTTTATTTCACATAGTAAACTCTGGCCCATACTACACAAATCTGGAATAAGAGGTAAGATACTACTGACCATTATGAGTATGTATAAAACCGTGAAAGCCCGGGTTAGATGTGGAGGTAGGGTTTCTGATGCTTTCTTCTGTCAGAAGGGTTTGAAGCAAGGTGAAATTACAAGTCCTCTACTTTTTTCTGTATTCATAAATGAACTTGCTAGTTGCGTTATAGAAAACGGGCGCCATGGCATACAACTGAATCCAGGCATGACTGAATTGTTTATTATGCTTTTTGCAGATGATATTGTACTTCTGTCAGACACTGTCATTGGCTTACAAACTCAGCTTAATACTCTTGCTACTAAGGCACTTGAATTAGATTTACAGGTCAATCTGGAAAAATCTAATATAGTTATTTTTAGAAATGGTGGTTACATTTCTCGGCATGAAACATGGACATACAATGGTTGTAAAATTGAAATTGTGAATTGTTATAAATATTTGGGTCTGGTTTTCAGCACCAGGCTATCCTTTTCAAAAGCTGTTGGTGAGATGTCAGTTAAAGCAAGGAAAGGGGTCATTGACATTTTTAGAACCCTCTGGAAACTAGGTGATTTTTCAGTTGATATTTGTCTTAGATTATTTGATTCACAGATAAGACCTATTCTTTTGTATGGTTCTGAAATCTGGGGCATGACTTACTTTTCTATATCGGAGAAAGTACACACGTTTGCCTTAAAAAAAGCTGTTAAACGTCAGCCCCAGAACACCAAATGATATGGTTTATGGTGAAACTGGGCGATACCCCCTCTATATATTTTCTTTTATGTCATGCATAAAATATTGGCTACGTCTTACAAGAATGAATCAGGCCAGACTCCCTCGTCAGTCCTATATTATGCTTCTAACATTATGTGATCAAGGGCGGATGTGCTGGGCATCACATGTGCGCGACACATTGTATAAATTTGGATTTGGGTTTGTTTGGGAAAACCAAGGTGTGCAAAATATAAGGGGATTCTTATCTACATTCAAGCAGAGATTGATTGATTGTCACAGTCAAAATTGGCACGCGCATATTCAAGAAAGCAGTAGGTTTGCAGTTTATCGGAATTTTAAATCCTCTATATCACTGGAATCGTATTTCACCGTTATCACTAACAAACACATCAGAGATGTGCTCATCCGATTTCGAATCGGTGCAACTGAAATACGTACACATAAAATGCGATATGCTACTTTCAATCCGGGTGATCTGAAATGCCCCCTATGCAATTCTTGTCTTGAAGATGAAGTACACACTTTATTTTACTGTAAATCTCTGAATGATTTGCGACAAAAATACATCCCATCTCGTTATAGGCAATACCCTTCAGAAAAAACATTGAAACTTATGATGCAAGATGACAAAAGCCTTCATGACTTAGGACGATTCATATATCATTCCAACAAAAGGCGTTCTGCTTTAGAATGATGGCTGTAGCAAAATGATTAACGTATTTCTCAAGTTGTTTCAGTGTCTTATACTACTCTGTGTACAATTTGTGCCCTAATTATCAATTCTCTAATCAATTTTTGTTATTCATTCATTTATTTATTTAGTTAGTTAGTTACTAAATTTATGTTTAGTCTAAAATGTTGCAAACATTCTAATCAGATGTATGCTAATACCACAAGTGAATGTTATAATCGTTGTGCTTGGAAGTGTTTTCAGGTGCATTCTTGGAAAGGATTGAGAACGAAATTAATGTGTGGGGGGAGGGGGGGGGATAGCGAGTGTGTGAAATTGTAATGGGTCCGGTGGCCTTCTACAATAAAATCGTTCAGAGTTCAGAGTTCAGAGTTCTCTCTCTTAGTTTCTTTGACTGTCGCTGTTCTTCCTTCCTTCCTTCCTTCCTTCCTTCTTTTCTTCCTTTCTTTTTTTCCTTCTTTTTTTTCTTTTTTCTTTCTTTCCTTCCTTCCTTCCTCTCTTCCTTCCTTTCTTTCTTTTCTATTTCTTTCTCTTTTTTTCTTTTCTATTTCTTTCTCTTTTTTTCTTTTCTGTTTCTTCTCTTTTTTTTCTTTTTTTTCTTTCTTGCTTTCTTTCATCCCTTTTCCCTCTCTTTCCACATGATTCTTTTCATTTGTTTCTTTGTCTGTCGTTCTAGTCTTTATTTCTCTCCATTGTCTTTTATAACTTCTTTGAATTTTTTTCTTATTTTTTATGTAATCTAAAGGTTTTAAAAGCTGGTTTTCTTGTTATCCATTTAGCCTGAGGAAACTTTGGAATAAAAGTGAAAATTTGCTTAAAATAAAGAGATGAAGCTGACACAGTCGTGTTTTTTTGTTTTGTTTTGTTTTGTTGGTGATGGGGGTTTTTGTGTGTGTGTGTGTGTGTGTTTTTTTACTATTTTACCTCAAGCTGTTAACCATGCAGCAGCCCCCACCCCCCACCCCCCTCCACGTCGCTGGAATGGTCCATTGGAAAGGAAATTGCAGATAGGAATGGTTCCAGTGCCATGGCAGGAGCCACCAAAACGTTGCCATATAGGCCTACAGCCCCAAACCGCGCTGGGACTCCATCTGCCTGATTTTTTCCCTCAGGAATGGTGTCTAAACACGACACCTGCGTGCATGCCGTTTTAAAAAAAATGTTGTCATTCTCTCCTACCTGCTCTTCCAAAAGGCGGAAAGGTGTTGTTGTTTTTTAAGTGTGCTTAAGATGTTACGTGCGTTTGCACACGGGGCCTCAGTTTACAGTCTCATCCGAATGGCTACTATATGCATACTCTCTTTACTAGCATCTTTGATTTAGGTGGTGCCGTTCCTGTGGCGACACCATAGCCCTGAAGAGGGCAGGCTGGCTTGAATATAGCCAATCTGTCAGAACGAAATCTGGTACAGTGTACGCAACAATACATAATATTACATATAATAATAATAATAATAATGATAATAATTATAAAGTGCGATGCATCACAGCACATTACAGGGCTGCAGCAACATACACATTAATAATACTCACACAAAAATGCACTTGTAAACAAACGCAAGCGCGCCCATGCGCGCGCACATACACACTCCCAAGATGAAGGGGCATTGAGGTGATGTGACAAAGGGCTTGATTGAGTCCCCTCCTACCCTGACCTTTGTACAGTAACAGAGCCCACAGCACCAAGAGAGTGCTGTACTGTATGGAAACACACTTTGCTAGCAATTTTTATATGAGTGGCGCCGTTCTTGTGGCGACACTAAAGCTCCAAAGAATATAACAAGACTGTCGAAACAAAAGCTAGTAGAGTGTAGGCAGCATCCTATAGTATTACAAATAATAATAATGATAATATACATTATCATGCACCCCAGAACAGTGCAGGGCTGCTGCGACATGCACACACACACACACACACACACACACACACACACACACACACACACACACACACACACACACACACACACACACACACACACACACAACACACACACACGAACGCAATCGCAAACACAAACATTTGCATGCATATAGGCATGCACATAACCCCCCCCCCCCTCACCCCTCCGAAGAATAAGGTGCATTTTGAGAGGTTGTGACGAAAGGCCAATTTCAGTCCTGTCCTACCCCAACTGTTAAACAGTAACAGAGCCCACGGCACTAAGAGTGTGCTCTACTATTATGCTTACACACTATAATAGCATTATTTGATATGGGTGGCACCGTTCTTGTGGTGACACCAGACCAAAGGAGGCAGCCCCACTAGAATGTATTATTAACAAGCTTATTAGTGTATAACACATATGCAAACATGCGTGCACTTTCACACTCCAAAGAATAAGGTGTCCAAAAATACTTTTGGGGTTTTACCACAGCCCCAAAGAGGCTGCTCACTAGAAAATATGAACAAATCTGTCGGAACAAAAGCTGGTACACTGCACTGTACCTAACACTGCATAGTATTACACATAGGGATAATATACAGTTATGGTGCACCACAGGACAGTGCATGGCCTGTGTGACACACACACACACTCCAAAAAGAATCACAAGGGTGCACGTGCATGCATGCGCGTGCAGATACACATACCAAAGTATAAGTCCTACCCTGACTTTTTCACAGCAACAGAGGCCCTGGCACCAAAAGCATGCAGTGTTATATACATACACACTTTACTACCATCTTTGATATGTGTGGTACCGTTCTTTTGGCGAAACCACAGCCCTAAGAAGGCAGCCTGGCTTAAATATAGCAAGTCTGTCGGAACGAAATCTGGTTCACTGTACGCAACAATAATTATATAGTATTACATTTAATATTTAAAAATGATATGGAATATGACGCATCACTGCATAGTGCAGGATAGCAGTGACATGTATACGCACATAAAAACGCACACACAGAGCGTGTGTAAAACAGCATATGTTTGCTTATTCCATGATCCTCGGTATAAAAGAATAAATAAAATAAATAAATGAATACACGATGGCCTACTCCTTTAGGGCGGGATAAAGTCTAGTGGTCAGAACACTGTGCTCGCAATTTGACGACCCGGGTTCGATTCCCGATCGAGGGGATTTTTCCTCTGGAGTTAACGTCAGTGCTGACTCCACTCTCCCCCAAATGTCCTTCGGATGAGACTATAAACCGAGGCCCCGTGTGCGAACGCACGCAGACCATCTTGCGCACACGTTAAATCCTGTTCCGCTTTTTGTAAGAATAGGCC
>CM060339.1:18046972-18051972 GCA_030674155.1 Stramonita haemastoma
TGTGTGTGTGTGTGTGTGTGTGTGTGTGTGTGTGTGTGTGTGTGTGTGTGTGTGTGTGTGTGTGTGTGTGTGTGTGTGTGTTGCGTGTGTTTGTGTGTGTGTGTGTGCATGTGTGTAAGTAGTAGTAGTAGCAGAAACAACAGCAGCAGCAACAGCAACAGCAGCAGAAAAAGTAGTAGTAGTAGTAGTAGTAGTAGTAGTAGTAGTAGTAGTAGTAGTAGTATAGTAGTAGTAGTAGTAGTAGTAGTCTTTAATTTTACATTCTTCCACATAAAGTGATACCAGATTATATATATATATATATATATATATATATATATATATATATATATATATATATATATATATATATATATATATATATATATATATCTGTGTGTACGTGTGTGTGTGTGTGAATGTGTGTACATGCGTTTGTGCGTGTGTGTGTGTGCGCTCGTACATGTGTGTGTGTGTGTGCACGAGCGTGCAGGAGGCAGCAGCGGGTAAGCATGAACGGAAGAGGGATGACCCAGCCCCACCTGGCAGTGGCGCTGATGGGAATGCTGCTTGTGCAGCCCTGGAGAATCGATGCTGCTATCACCTGCACTGCCGTTACCACAAGGTGACTGCTCACTGGCTGCCTCCGTGTTTCGTTTGTATTTTCATAACTATCACTAAAGAGGTGGGGGGGGGGGGGGGGGGGGGGGGGGGCGGGATAGCTCAGTGGTCAGAGCGCTCGCTTTCCCTCTCAGTTAGGTTAAGCAGTATTGAGCGTGGTTATCAATTATAGGTGAGCGTTTGTGCGCCTTGGCTTCAGTACAGTCCCCCCAGTTCACCCGGCTGTTAATGAGTACCTGCCCTTTGTAGGGTCAGGAAAGGTAAAGCAGCGAGGGAGAGGAGATAGGCGCCGCTCTTATTATGCTGGCCCCTAGAGAGGCTGAGGTCTCTGATGCCTGGCTCCCCTACGACCGCCGAGGTTATGGGACACCTTTACCTTTTTTTTATTTACCTTTTATCACTAAAGGCACTAAAGATCCTTTCTTTCTCTCTTCTTCTCGTTTGAAGAAACATCTGATTAACAACTTCAGTTCACTTTTTTTCTACTCGAGGTTACCGTGTCTTATCTGATTGCTTCGTAAATTGTTATTTTTATCCTTGTTGTTTTGTTTTGTATTTTCATCATTTGTCTGTTAGACTTGAGCTTATGTTGTACTGTCTTGGTTTTGTTCTCATTTGAAGAAACATATGATTAACAAATTGTAAGTCCATTTTTTTAGAATCGAGATTACCTTACATCTGGTTGCTTCGTAAAATGTTAATCTTACCTTGTTGTTTTTTGTATTGTCCTTATTTGTCTGTATGACTTTAGCTTACATTGTATTGTCTTGGTTTTGTTTTATTTCGTATTGTGATGTTCTGGGTTTGTTTTTTTTAAGTTTTGCTCATATATTTTGGTTCTTTTCAATATGGGTTAACATCATCTTTTGATTTCTTTTATAAGTCAACTTTATTTGTTTTTTGCGAGGGCACGATGAAAAAACTGTGTACACTTAATTTTTCCCTTCAATGAAGATCAGCTTGACTTGCCCTGGCTTGACTTGACTTATTGGTATATTATTGTTAGTTTTTGACTCGTTATATGCCCTCTGTTGATATGATGCAATACAGTTCAGTTGCACCCTGTTTCTTGGCACCATTTTTTTTTTAGAGTACTCTCTATACACTTACGTTTGTTGTCATTAATTTGCACATGTTGTCGCTTTATTGTTTTAACAAAGTAAGATTTCGAGAATCTAGCTATTACATATCTACCTACATATCTATCTATCCATCTATCTATCTATCTACCTATCTATCTATCTATCTATATTGTGTACATATATATATATATATATATATATATATAATATATATATATATATATATATATATATATATATGGGGGGGGGGTGAATGCATACATGTAGCTATCTATTTATCTATCTATCTATCTATCTATCTATCTATCTATCTATCTATCTATCTATCTATCTATCTAGTCTGTCTGTCTGTCTGTCTGTCTATCTATCTATCTATCTATCTATCTTTCTTTCTTTCTTTCTAGCTAGGTAGCTAAGTAGCTGGGTTGCTATTTATCTATCTGTCTGTCTGTATGTCTATCTATCTATCTCTCTTTCTATCTGTGAGTTAATGGTGGACATGTTTTTGTTGACGTTTCGATCAACAGGATCAACACCACAGTCACCTGTCACTTTGGTGTGGACATCAGCAAATCCAAACACAACTTCAATGTCCAGTTCTACTACCCGGACCTCAGAAGTACCCCAAGTAAGTGAAAGCTGTTGTTGTTGTTGCTGTTGTTGTTGTTGCTGTTGTTGTTGTTTTGCATTTCCCATCTAAACTTATTAGGGGGTCACCTAGAATAATATGCACTCTGCGGTTGTTGTTTTTTTCTTTCTGTCTTTTTTAGAAAAGTCTTTTGTGTCGAGGGTAAACTTAATGGAATAAGCAATCACGTGCTTTTTATTTTACATCTAGTAGGGGAGCGAGGCATCAGAGACCCCACTTCTTCAGGGGTCAGCATGTTGAGGGTGGTGCCCATCCCTTCTCCTTCCATGCGTTACCTTCTCTGACCCTAAAGAGAGCAGGTACCCATTTACAGCTGGGTGAACTGGGGGACTGTACTGAAGCCAAGGCATGCAAACGGTCACCCACCCACTTGGTAACCACGCTCGATGCTGCTTAGCCTTAGCTTGAGGAAGACCAGCACTCTGACCATGTACCACTGAGCTGTCCCGTTCCCCTGATGAATTGAGGGCGATTGAATAAAAACAACAGTTACGATCTTTTTGGTCAGCTTAAAGTGCACAGGAGACGGTATAGCTCAGTGGACAGAGCGCTCGCTTTCCCCAAGCTAAAGTTAAGCAGCACTGAGCGTGGTTACCAAGTGGATGGGTGACCGTTTGCACGCCCACAGTGCACAAATCCAACATCGCTCAGTTAAGAGTGTTAAATTAAGCACGCTCCTTCCTTTTACCTAGTCCATGACAGTGTAGTCAGCTCCTGCTATAAATAGCACCAGCTGGGCTGGGATGGGAGGGAATAATTAGCGACAGAGAGCAGCTGAAACTCGGGGAAATTGACAGCTGTGCGCCATGGTTTTAGTATAGTCTCCCAGTTCACCCAGCTGTGAATGGATACCTGCCCTCTTGAGGGTCAGGAAATTTAAACAAGTATGACATACTTGCATGTGTACTGCTGCTATAAACGATGCTTTACATTCTCCTTTAAAGTGTAAAACTTAGCAATGCTTTATGTCCAAATTGAAATCTACACGTTTTAGATCCAGTATCTATCTGAAACAGCTTGCTGATATTATTGTACTCTCTGATTAATATCCATTTTTCTATCTACTGTGTTTTGCTGACACTTTCTGGGCCATCCTCTTACGTGCGTATTGTGTTCCCTAAACTTGAAACAAAACGTGGGTGCTAGGATAGAAAACTAACTTTGGAAGCACCTGGCACCTCGGACACACGACATTAATGCCAAAATTAATATCCATTCTGTGTATGGCATGATCTGTTGTATTGTCAGGGTATCAAGTGACTCGTGTTGAGCCTCACCTTCTAGAGTCTGAATTTATTGATGGCGCTGGGATAAGTTGTGCAGCAATTTTCGTATTGCATATAAACCGATTCTGTTCAATGAAAAAAAAAATTACACCATAAAAAGGTAAACTACAGATCCTCTCATATCCTATGCGGTTTGGCGAGCGAGATGTCACCAGACCTCACTTCTCTATAGGCCAGCATACTGAGGGAGGCGCCCATCTCCTCTCCCTCGCTGCTCTACCTTCCCTGACCCTAAAGAGGGCAGGTACCTATTAACCAGCTGGGTGAACTGGGGGGACTACACTATGGCAGGTGGTAAAATGTTGGTCAAATGAGGGCTTTGGTGCATAGAAAAGCACATTTCCATGTGAATAAGGGCCGGTAACATGTTTGGAGGTTGGTATAAGCTCTCGCAGCGTTAGGCATTAAAATAATAATGATGATATGGTTTTACTGTGTTTTAGTGTCATTAATTGTACTTTTTTTTCGTAGAATTTTATTTGCTGTCATTTTCTTGCCCCTTTTAATAATAATAATAATAATACATGGAATTTGTATAGCGCTATATCTTGCAAAAACAAATCAAAGCGCTTGCATTCAACCTACACGACGCACAATCAGCAACTATTTACAGTTTTGACAAATTCGAATGTACACACACACACACGCACGCACGCACGCACGCAGCACGCGCGCGCACGCACACACACCTACAAACGCTATGCACTTTGGCAGGTGGATGTTGAAGGCAGGGACAGGTAAGAGATGGAAGCAGAAGGAGAAAAACTTAGGTTTGAAATAAGTGTGTCTTGAGGTTGGATTTAAAAGTGTCATAAGTAGGCTTTTGTCGGAGGGTGAGAGGAAGGTCGTTCCACATCGATGGACCGGAAACAGAGAAAGAACGGCGGCCAACGATAGATAGGTTGAATCTGGGTGTTCTTAGGGACAAAGATTTTACTGATTAAGTATCCCTGTTTTTATCTATCTATCTATCTATCTATCTATCTATCTATCTATCTATCTATCTATCTATCTATCTATCTATCTATCTATCTATCTATCTATCTATCTATCTATCTATCTGTCTGTCTGTCTGTCTGTCTGTCTGTCTGTCTATCTATCTGTCTGTCTGTCTGTCTGTCTGTCCGTCTGCCTGTCTAACTATCTATCTATCTATCTATCTATCTATCTATCTATCTATCTATCTATCTATCTATCTATCTATCTATTTATCTACCTATTTGTCTACCTATCTATCTATCTATGCATCTATGCCTCTATCTATCTATACATCTAGATGTGTGTGTATATTATATATATATATATATATATATATATATATTATATATATATTATATATGTATGTATGTATGTATGTATGTATGTATGTATGTATGTATGTAT
>CM060339.1:18061972-18066972 GCA_030674155.1 Stramonita haemastoma
CAAGTGGATAGGTAACTGTTTGCGTGCCTTGACTTCAGTACAGTTCCCCAGTTCACCCTGCTGTAAATAAATACCTTCCCTCTTAAGGGTCAGGGGAGGTAAAGCAGCGAGGGGGAAAAGATATGGGCGCGCAGCCGCCCTCAATAATTATGCTGGCCTCTGGAGAAGCTGAGGTCTGTGACATCTCGCTTCACAATGACTGCATAGCTTATGGGACACCTTTACCTTTCCCTTGTTGACCACATGCCTTCAAAAACCATGAAGAACATCAGGTTTAGTCTGGTTGGATGTCAAAGTATATATAAAAAAAGAAAGTAAAAGTAAAGGGTTTGCATCACCCAATAGGAAATTAGCTGCTGCACCCAATAATTCACATGATCCTCCTTCTCCATTTGCTCCGGTCTTCGCTGGCCCTGCTTACCTCACGAATTCTCATGCTACAGGATTCGGTGATGTTGCCTATGAGAGAAGCTAACAATCTGCCTTTTTTTTCTTTTCTTTTTTTTCGTTTTGGCTACACACCAGATTTACTTTTTGGCACCTTCTTTCTGTTTTTCTGTATGACTTACATTTATACATTTACATGGGCATCCACAGAACTAAAAACCACCTTTTTGTCAAAGACAAGCTTCTGAATCAAAACCCGTGTGATTTTGCACAAATCTGGTAGGTTTGAATTTTTTTTCGGCAAACATTGTACCCACCTCCCCCCCCCCCCCCCATTTCTTTGTTGTCTACTAGCTTTTCATCGCAATATGCATGGGCATGGTCAACACTGCAGGAGCACAAGCAATCCTCATTTTGATGATCATTTCCAACTCGGGACTTCCTGGTATTGCTCTATGTCCTCAGTTCCAAAGTATTACACAGTGCATTATTTTTGTTCATACTTTAAAAAAAAAATCTGTGAAAATCACCAAAAAATTTCTGACTAGCTTTCTATAGAAGATACTACATGACCCGCAAGCTGATACAGGAGTGTAACCTGTTTACCTCAGTCTTGCTTTGAAAGATGGACTATATGAGGTCATTATTTTGGTTTGGTATTGCATGACCTACATATCTTAATTTCCTTTCATGTTATTGATGTAAGAAGTATTCTCGTTTTTCTCGTGCAGTGTGCTTTCATTTGTTCTTTTATCTGTCCAGCTGACACAGAGCAACTTTCTATATAAAAAAAATATATATTAATATATATATATATATATATATATATATATATATATATATATATATAATATATATATATATATATATTGTGTGTGTGTGTGTGTGTGTGTGTGTGTGTGTGTGTGTGTGTGTGTGTGTGTGTGTGTGTGTTGTTATTTTATGCCATGTACTGTAATGTAATTTTATGTCTGTATGTGTGTATCTCTCCCTCCCTCTCTATTCTAATCTATTTAATTTGCTTAGTTATAAACAGTGAATCTGTCTTGACATTGATGTTTGGGTTAGTTGGGGATTATGTGTTTTTGAATACACGTTTCTCTTTTTTGTTTCAATGATTATCCATGTATCCAGTTGGGGATTATGTGTTTTTGAATACACGTTTCTCTTTTTTTTTCAATGATTATCCATGTATCCAGTTGGATTATGGTTTGTTGACTATGCCTATCCCTTTTTTAAAAAACATTAATCATAGGTTCGGTTTTGTTGGTGGTGATTGCTGCTTTCTCTGGGTGATAAGGCTACTATTACTTTTTTTTGTTTGGTTTGCTTTGCTTTGACTTTGTTTTTTGTTTCTGTCTCTCTTTTAGCTTTGTTTTTTTATTTGTTGTTGTTTTTTTTCTCTAATTTTGATGTTCCCTAATGAGGGCAAGAACCCAACAAAAAAGTATGTGAATACTTATTCTGTAACCTTTGTAAAATAAAGATAAATCATTCATTCATCCGTCCATTCATTTTCTCTAAATATAAATAAATAGATAAATAGACAGACATATAGACAGACAGACAGACCGACAGGCAGATAGATAGATAGATAGATAGATAGATAGATAGATAGATAGATAGATAGATAGATAGATAGATAGATAGATAGATAGATAGATAGATAGATAGATAGATAGATAGATAGATAGATATTCTTGATAGTTAGTGTGAGTCCAGAGCTCTGCTGACCGCAGATAGAGAATTTATAGATTTCAAAAAGCTTTCCTGGCCATTGTAGGCAGCGACTGTTATGAGAAACATCTTTTCCATTATGTTTTTATGGAAATGCTTTAACAAGGCTAAGCATTAAGTTTACTTTTTAGCACCTTTCTTGATGTTGAATTAAAGGGATACTTATCTTAAAGTACTCATACTCTTTTATTTTTATTCGTGCTGCGCTAAATCTTCTCGCTAACGTTACCTTGTATTCCTTTTCAAGCTTGTGTCATCCATGAGGCAGAACTTGCCACTTTTGCAAATATTTTGAAATATATATTAAATTGCTTTTGCCACCATTGCATTTATTTATTTCATTTTATTTTATTTGTTCTTTTATGTCGAGGTAACGGAATAACCACACGTGTGCTTTTTTACATCCAGTCCCCATGTGTATGTAATTTTGTCAATCTTGTCATCATTCTGTCCCCACCAGCACACAATGGCCTATTCTTACGAAAAGCGGAACAGGATTTAACGTGTGCGCAAGATTTTTTGCATTTTTGGCATATTTCTCATTAAAGTTTGTTGCAGTCATGATCAACATCACGAGTTCAAAAACCAAACATACTTTTCTGTATAAACTCCTGCTATAGAGCCATAGGAATAATGACCAAAGCTATCAAAAGCTTAGGTCCTAGAATGTCACCTTGTGGTATGCTACAAAAAACAAACAAACAAACTAGGGCATGAGTCAACAAGTTGTTGCAAATCTTACTGTCTGTGCTTCTTCTGAATGAAACTGGCTTATATGTGTAAATATGCTTCCAGACATCATTAAGCTTATGGTTTCTTTTGCATCCTGAGATACTTTTGCATTCTGTAATGATCTACAGGGTGAACACTTTTTCTGATGTCAAAATACATAACAATTTGGTGATTAAAAAAAAACACTTACGTGTAAACTAGTATAGTTCGTGTGGTAATAATTGTGTTACCTGTGATCTGTTGTTTTTGTTCCTGAAATGTTGCTCATCTTTAGCATCAACGTTGCAATGAATTAAATGTGTGCTGTGGTGTGTCTTTCAATGATTCCAATGCTTGCTATCGTTTGTTTTTTCTTTCAAGGATGACATTTTATTTGGGGTTTTTTTTTTTAATCAGTCATATTAGAGAAAGCAGGTGGCTTGACAATCAGAGCTCAAAACACTTGTCCTCTTCAAACCAAGATTACACAGCGTTTAGCGTGGCTGCCTCTTGGATAGGTGACTGTTCTGCGCCTTGGCTTCAGTACAGTCCCCAGTTCACACAGCTGTAAATGAGTACCTGCCTTTTTTAGAGACAGGGAAGGTTAAGCAGCGAGGGAGAGGAGATAGGCACCGCTCTCAAAATGCTGGCCCCTGGAGAAGTTGAGGTCTCTGACGCCTCGCTCCCCAACAACCATGTAGGTTATCAGAAATCGTTGCTTTCGTTTTGAGATGGGCTGATTATGTCAGATAATCTGAAGAATAAGCTACTGTTTTAATTTTGTACTCACATATTTTGTAGTATTCTCATTATACTGAATACTACACCATCTTCAGTCACATCAGATTTTTTTCGTAAATTAAATTTCAGCTGATCTCTCGGGGAGAGAATGTCATCATAAGCAAGGCCACCCATTACTTTTTTTAATCCTGTCTGTGGGTGCAGCCAATTTTCTGTCAGTGGCTTTTTGTATGAATTTTTTTCCATGAAAATATCGTTTGTGTTGTATGCTTTTTATGTGTGTTAAATGTCAAAGCAATTGTGAAAATGTCGAAGGAATCAAACAAGAACAACGGGGTATGATTGGTTTTCAAGAAGAACACATGTTTTGAATGTTTCGTGGAATGATCATTCCACAAGCATCTAGTTGTGCCGTATAACAATCACCGAACTGATCTTACAATTTTTTGTTAGGGTGGAGGTGATGGGGATGATCTAAGGTGGGTTTACAACAAGGATATATATATATATATATATATATAATATATATATATATATATATATATATATATATATATATATATATATATATATATATATATATATAATAATACATACATACATACATACTATATATATATATTATATATTATATTATATATTATATATATTATATTATATATATAAACCCGCAATCTTGCGCCAAAGAAAATCAACTGTGATAATGTATATTTGAATGGGTCTTATTGATTGAATACAGATTAATTTGTTGACTGCTTAATGTGTTTAAAATATACACAGAATTACACAAATGTATTAATGAAATACTCGAGGCACATGCTGGGATCTTAAACCGTCGGGTCGAAGTACTTAACGATGTTTAGTCTAATGTTATTATCGTATTTCTTTTTCTGATTACTAAAAGCTGATTTGTAACTTTTTTTTTGCTTTGAAAAACTTTCTTTGTCTATAATTATATTGATGTGGAATATAGAATGCATCATATGATTTGAGTGTTACATACTTCCCTAAATGTTTTTGAACGTTTTCATTCATTATACTGGCTTTTTGGAAAAAATAAATAATAAATGAGAAAAAGAAGAAATTTTCTTTTCTTGTTCAGAGCACTGGTAAATTAGAAGGTTTTCAAGCTCTTCCTTTTCTTGCCGACAGCTATTCACACACAGACACACACAGAGACACAGACAGACAGACAGACAGACAGACAGACAGACACACACACACACACACACACACACACACACACACACACACACACACACACACACACACACACACACACACATCAATGATTTCAAGCAAACAGAGATTACACACATATGTTTGCCCACACCCACCCACACATACAACCCACCCCCACCCCCTTCACTCACACACACACACACACACACACACACACACACACACACACACACACACACACA
>CM060339.1:18071972-18091972 GCA_030674155.1 Stramonita haemastoma
AAGCCAACAAATAAAATAAAATAAAATAAAATAAAAATAAAAAAACAAACAAACAAACAAAAAAAACAAAACAAAAGGAGCAATCATTATAGATCAAACATGAGAATATGATGAGGTTAGATGACTGAAAACATCAATCCACCACCATCTATCATCAAAATATGTCCCATAAAACATAAGATTTTGATAAAGGGTGAGAAAGAACAACAACAACAGGTAAGAAATAAGACAGAGATACAATATTAAGGTAATGTTATAAAAAGGCACTCATTCAGAAACGAAAATATGAAGTAAAAATCAATGAAGAATTTGATTTGAGTACAAAAAATTAAACAAAAACCAATCAAAGCCAAAAAAAAAAAAAGGCGCAATAATTAAAGAGCAAACATGAGAATATGATGAGGTTAAATGACTGAAAACATCAATCCCACCATCTATTATCAAAATAAGTCCCATAAAGCACAAGTTTTTGAACAGAAAAAACCCAGCTCACACACACACACACACACACACACACACACACACACACACACACACACACACACACACACACACACACACGCAACACCTCTCACTTAGTCTTATGATTATAGTCATAAGATCATCATAATCAGAGAGAAGTGAGGAGGGAGAGGGCAGATAGTTGGAGAGGGGAGAAGCGTGGTTTGTTATTTTTGATTCATCAAGTAGATTAGAAGGTGATTTTTGAAGGTTGTTAATGATTGATACTGTTTGAGTCAGGGAGGGAGTTCCATAGCGTAGGGCCTGAGTATAGTAAACTAGTTTTGAACAAGTCTATTCTTGGGATTGGGACACTTGGCTTTACAGTATTTCTGGAATGATTCATTGGGAATTTGTCTTTTAAGGATTTGGGGACATTTCCTGTCAGTATCTTAAACATCATGATGCCTTTGTTATATTTTAGTCTTTGGTGTAGGGGAAGGATATTTAACTGAGTATAATCCCCTTCTAGCAAGGTTGTTTTCTTCAAAAGGACCAGTTTGAGACCACGTTTATACAGACTTAGTAATGGTTTCATGATATTTGCACTGGCAGAGTCCCACAGGGTTGCAGCATAGTCTATTGAGGATTGTATATAAGCTTGAAAAAACAGTTTCCTTGAATGGAAATCGAGAAAGTGTTTAATTTTAATCAACTGGTAGACTTTTTTGGACAAGTATTTGCATAGGTGAGATATGTGGTAGAACCAGCTGAGATTTTCATCAATTGTCACTCTTAGAACTTTGTGGTGAGAGGTCTGTTCGATTGCTTCCTTTTTTATGTGAATTGGAAATAGTTTATGTGGTAAATTTTGTCACTTTTGTCTGGTAGTGATAAGCATGCATTTTGTTTTTTGGGATGGATAGACATGTGGTTCAGTTCAGTCCATTTGACAAGGTCGTCAGTGCTTTTTTGTAATAAGGTTGTGAGATAGTCAATGTCATTATGGCTCGTATGTATGGTTGTGTCATCTGCAAATAGTTCACATTTGGAATTGATATGTAGAGGAAGGTCATTTATGTATAATGAAAAGAGAATAGGGCCCAGTATGGATCCCTGTGGTACTCCATAATGAATGGGCTTTAGTTTGGATGTTGATGTAGCTATTGAGACACACTGGTGTCTATTTGTAAGATATGAATCGAGTAGTCCTAGGGTTTTTGTAGAAATGTTATACAGGTTTAGCTTTTTAAGGAGAAGTTTGTGGTCAATTGTATCAAATGCTTTTTTGAAATCAACAAATAATACTCCACAAAATTTATTGTCATTGATGTTTGATAGCCAATTATCTACAAGACTGGTTAGTGCTGTATGACACGAGTGCTTTATTCTAAATCCAGACTGATTGGATGAAGTAAGTTGTTGATTTCTGTATGACGGACTAAGTGTTTATTCATATGTTTTTCCAGTGGTTTTGAAAGGATCGGTATAATGGAGATGGGCCTATAGTTTGAAGGATCAGAAGTATCGCCAGACTTGTAGATGGGGATTACTTTAGAACATTTGAAGGCGTTGGGGAAATAGTTCTTATCAAGGTAGAGGTTATATATATATATGTTAGGGTGTCTGTGATAACTGGAGCTGATAATTTTAATATACTGCTGTCTATTCCATCAAGACCACACGTTCTTGATTGTTTGAGGTGAGTCAGATAGTTGTAGACCTCTGAGACAGACATGAAAGGTATGTGAAGTTTTGAAGGAATATGCTTTTCTTGGCAGTATTGTTTTAATTCATTAAGATCATTGGACTCTGAGTTATCATTGCTAATTACGTTGGAAGAAACATTGATGAAGTGGTTGTTAAGCTTTTCAGCGGAGATGTCTTTGATTACATTTGATTTAGGAGTTGATTGATTGTTTGTTATTTGATTTATTGCTCGCCATACAGTCTTTGAATTTTGTTTGGAAGATAGTAGGTCTTGAAAATATTTCTTTTTTTCACGCCGTTTTTGTGAGATTATGGCGTTTCTTAATTTTTTTGACTCATCATAATATTTGTGTTCTTTTAGAAGGTCTCTAAGATAACATGCTTCCTCTAGTTCCTTTGTGAGCCAAGGCGGTTTGGGGCTGTGTTTGATCCTAATGGTTTTAAATGGAGAATGTTTGTTATAGATTTCAGTGAACGTTTTTATCCAGAACTCAATGGCTAAGTCTGGATCAGTAATATTGAAGGTTTCTGAGAGTGTGGAGTTGCATAAGTCTATGAGAAAAAGCTGTTCATTAAACTTTGCAAAGGAACGATAGGTTATAGTTTTATGGCCAGGTTTGGGAATATTTGTTCCTTTTTTTGACCATGTGGCGCAGACTGGGTAGTGATCGCTGCAGTTGTAAACAGGGACACAAGTTTCTATGATGTTTTCTGGGTTTGATACATAGATGTGGTCAATTAATGTGTTTGAATTTGATGTGACTCTTGTGGGAGATTTAACTAATTGGTGAAGATTGAGTGAATTCATAACTTGGGTCCATTGATTATGTACTTTTGTTAGGTCTATATTGAAATCGCCCAGTAAGATTATTTCCCGAGATTCAAGTAGGACTTCGTTTATCATGGAGTCAAATTTGTCTATCCAATTTGTTCTTTCACTTGGATTCCTGTAACAGAACCCCATCATAACAGGCCGTGTACCTTTCATGGAAACTTCGATCCAGATAGATTCTATTTCATGACGTTCTAGAACGGGCAGACGTTTGAACGTTACAGAATCACTAATATAGATTAAGATACCTGTTTCTTTTGGCTTTTGTGGATCTTTCCGCAGGATTTTATAACCTGGAATATGTATGTCAGCATTGGTTATATGTTCAGTGAATCTTGACTCAGAAAGCCCTAGTATGTGGAATGGTTTGCCTTGATTTGTGATGAGTGTTAATATATCTTCCATTTTGTTAATTGCATGGTTTATGTTTAGGTGGCAAATTCGTAAGCCATTCCTGGAGGGCCAGGTATTGTGTCTTGGATGCATCTATTACAGGTAGTTTGGTAAGCAGTTATTAATGAGTGCAAAGATTGGTGAAGAGAGATTATTAATATGGGAGGAATGTTAGCACTTGATTGGGGATGGAATGAATTAAGAAGGATTAAAATCAAAATCAAAATTACTCTACATATGACACAATGGTATAATCAAGATCAAAATCAAAATCACTCTACATATAACACACTGTGGTATAAAAACTCGATCAAATTAAGTGTAGGCCTACTTCAGAAAAAGAGTCAAGTAGACCTAAAACAAAAACAGCAACCTGGTGTTCAGGTGGTGTGGTTCAGATAATTATAGAAAAGGGACAGGTTTTGAAAAACAAAATGAAAAACAATAAAAGAAAACATAAAATAAGATAAGGCAAAACAAAACAAATAACTCTGGACAATCAAGGCAATACTATGCCAATCAACCTTTATAAGCAATGACAATACAACAAGAGTGAAAATAATATAGAATATATCCTTATGCACAATCAGCACAGTTCCTGAGAAACAAAATGTTGATGCACAATCCAGAGGATTCAGTCACAGTCTTGTCAGTATAGAAGTCTGGTCTGGGAAGGACCAGTCACAGTTTGTTACACAATACTATGCCATTCAACATCTATAGATGATAACAACACAGCAAAGTGAAAATAAGCATATCATGATGCACAATCAGCACTGTTTCTGAGAAATAATATGTTGATGCACAATCAGCAATCCAGAAGATTCAGTCACTGTCTTGTCACAACACAACAGTGAGGAAATAAAAAGCATATGATGATATGGTGATGCACAATCAGCACAGTTTCTGAGAAACAAAATGTTGTTGCACAATCAGCAAGATCCAGAATTCCGTCAGTCTTTTTGGTATAGAAATCTGATCTGGAAATGATCAGTCACAGTTTGCTGCACAATAGGAGCACTGGTTGGGTGGACGAACCTTGAGCTAAAAAACAAACTAGCTGGTATATATAAGTTTCAGTCTGTGGCGAGTTGATAGTTCAAGACCATGGGTTGCAGAGCACAAGTGTCAGTCTTCATAATCTTGTCTCATTACACACACACTTATATATACTTGTACACATTACACATATGCATATCTATGCACACACACACACACAATCATGCACTAACTCACATGCCTATACACATATTTTGGAGGAGCATGACTTATCACACCAGAGTTTCTATGGTGTACACTGTGTTGTACTGGCAATAAGGTTCTCTTGTCTTGAGAGCTGGAGCTGGGTAAGGTCTGGTGGTGAGCATTGCTGGGTAGGGTGGGGACAGGAGGTGGGGTGAATGCTGGGTCGACACTGATTGTAGTTGTTGGAGGGTCTGTCTGTTGGCCCAGACATTGTCGTTCTGGGGTTGGGGTTGGGGGGTGGGACGGTGTCCAGTCATCTGTGGTAAATAAGGGTATCTGGGGACACTGGAATGTCGTTGGTACTCTTTATTGTTGGGTCTTCTGTTCGTCAGTAGGTCGTGTAGTGGGTGTTGTCAGGAGTGGCTGTCCTTTATGTCTAGGTCGGCATATTTGAGGCTGTACGCTAACCTGTCTGCACCTTTGGGGCTGGGGTGAAGAGGGTCAGAATACAGATCTTTGGTGGGGCCCCACTGGAGGTTCTAAATATGGTAGTGTGGTCTGCAAGTGGGATGTTTTCTGCAGCACACACTTTAGCTAATTAGATATTGGAAATGTTGACCGTTTTCTTTAGGGGGTGCTGTCCCATTGGGGGGATAATGGATGATACCAGCAGCCTGGCTAGGGGGAATACATGTTTGATGTTTCTGATGAGCTGAGTCCATTTACTTTCAGTGATGGCTGTATATTTGCATGTATTTATTCCTGTGTGAAAGATGATGTGCTGTATTTCTTTGTTGTTGGGAATGTGATGGAGCCAATGAATAAGGTCATCGACAGTGATACCTGAGATACTGAGGTTTTGATTTTTACCTTTGTAGAATAGAATATCGGATTTGATATGTCGTGTTACTGAGTCTCCTAGGATGAGGTTAGTTGTGCTGGAGTGAACTCTTTGTTCTGCTAGTTGTTGGTGTGGTGTGAGAGTGTTGTCGGTGGTAGTATGTTGTGCTTCAGAAGTGTGGGTTTGGGTTTTTGTGTCTTTTCTTCTTTTTTTTGGAGAGACTTTTGTCCATAGGTTTGGGTTTAGTTCATTGCCCTCAGGGATGTTGGATGTTTGATTGTCAGAGTCTATTTGGTTGTTGTTTTTGATGGTGATGACAGTGTTGACTGTTGCTTGGTTGTTGATTTCTTTAGTGGTGTTGGAAGTTTGTTTGTCAGGGTCTGTTTGGTCGTTGATTTTGGCAGTGTTGACTGTGTCTTGTGGTAAAGGTGAGGTTGGATCAGCTGGGGCTGGCTTCTGGTCAGGGTTGTTATGAATACATTGTTTTTTGTTTTCGTCTGGAGGGAGAGAAGAGAGAATCTGTTGGTGGTAGGGAAGGATGATAGGAGGGTGTCTTGTTCTTCATCTGACTGTTCAGCTAAGTGCGTTTGTGTGTGTTCTTTTGATGCTGTGTGTTTCAGCTGGTTCAGTTCCGACTTTAAGTCATGGTTTTCTTTTTTCAGTTGGAGAACAATCTTGGTGAGAGAACCTAAGTCTTTTGTGTGTTTTTTTTTTATTGAAGTGGATAGTGAGTGTATTTTTTGTTTCAGTTGTTGTGATGTTTGGGTAGGTGGGTATTTGCAGAGGAATCGAGGAAGGTGACGTGGTTTTTTGTGGGGATGAGTGACTGGTGAGGCAATATGTCGCACAGTATGAACCAGTGTACTTTGTGAGTTGTTTTTTTTGGCTGATTGTTGGATTGACAGCATGTTTTGATCTCTTTCCTGTTTTCAGTTGTGTGAGGGAGACCATGCATCAGCTCAGGGTGTGGGTGTGGTGTTTGTGCTGTGTTTTGTGGAATGGTTTGTTTTGTGTTCCCCACAGCTGAGTTTACTTTGCCTGGCTGCTGGACTGGTGGGGATGAGGGTGGTGATAGATCAGGTAATTGATCATCGGGATTGGGTGGTGGGCTGGTGGGATTGATCAATGATGGCAATTTGGTGAGACAGGGACTCCTGGACGGGGATGGGATATCCTGGGAATTATTTTACCAGAGGGGGAAGGTTTGAGTTGGGGTAGGGGTAGTTCCGACAGGTCATGCACAGCCTGGTCCAGGTTTGGTTGGGTCTCTTTGCTTCTTCTCACAAAGAGAGAGAGAGAGGGGGGGAGGGGGGAGGGGTTGCTAAGGTAGTGATCAACTGATACTGCAAACAGAGATAGGCACAACACATTTTTTAGGCCGCCTTTTCTTATCAGCACAGGTGTTTTTATCCCTGTCTTGACCTTGTTCTAAAAATAATCTTTATTGCTTGTACACGTAGACCCCTACCAATGTCGATCTTGCGGTTTCGATGGTGTGTTGGTAAGTAGCAGTTTGATTGTTATGTTTGCTTCACACTAAGCTAAAAGCATGGGGACGGAATAGGTCAGTGGTCGGAGCACTCACTCGCTTTCGCCAAGCTAAGGTTAAGCAGCATTGAGTATGGTTACCAGGTGGATGGGTGACCGTTCGCGCGCATGCCTTGGCTTCAGTACAGTCCCCTAGTTCACCCAGCTGTAAATGGGTACCTGCCCTCTTTAGGATCAGGGAAGGTAAAGCAGTAAGGGAGAGGAGATGGGCGCCGCCCTCAATATACTGGCCCCTAGAGAAGCTGAGATCTCTGACGTATTGTTCCCTAACGACCACACAGGTTATGGGAACCCCTTTGCCTTTTATTTAAGGAAAAAGCTAATATTTGTGAATAACAAAGTGACTATTGATGTTTATATAGAAAGATTTACCATTTAAACACTGTGTCTACTTATCTATTTATTCTTTTATTTCAAGGATAACGGAATAAGCACTCTTGTGTTTTTTTTCATCCAGTCCTCGTGTGTATGCAGTTTTGTAAATTTTATCATTCATTCCCCCTGGCACACAATGGCATTCTCTTTCGAAAGGTGGACCAGGTTTTAACGTGTGCGCAATATGTTCTGCGGGCGTTTGCACACAGGACCTCGATTAATAGTCTCATCCGTAGGACTTTTGTAGGGAGTGGAGGCGGTACTGATATTAACTCCAGGGGAAAATATTCCCTTGAATGGGGTTTGAACCCGGATCGGCAGATCACGAACGCAATGCACAACGCTTTAACCAACCAGGCATCCTGTCCTCCGAGTAACATCACTGCAAATACAGGAAATACCGTTCTTTCTAATGTAGGAAAAAGGATTCATGCAGCATTGCTTTTCTTAAACACAATCCCAGACATGCACACACACACACACACACGCGCGCGCGCGCGCGCGCGCGCACACACACATAAATACATACACACACAAACACATACACACACACAAACACACAAACACACACACACACTCACTCACACTCTCTCTCTCTCTCTCTCTCTCTCTCTCTCTCTCTCTCTCTCTCTCTCTCTCTCACACACACACACACACACACACACACACACACACACACACACACACACACACACACACACACACAACACACACGCACACACACACACACACACTGAAAATGCAGGCAGAAAATCTTAATCTTGCGCACTTGTTACTTCTCGGAAGAGTAAAGGCCATTGTGTGCCCGTGGCAATGGATGACCAAACTTACAAAACTTGCATACACACAAGGACTAGATGTTTTTAAAAAATAAAAAAAACACGTAGGCTAAGTACTTATTTTATTATCCTCGAAATAAAAGAATTTTTAGAATTCCATTCCATCTACCGAAGAACAGGTATATGCGTACTGGTAGGAACAGATACTAAAAATTAAAATAAAAAAGCATACACTAAGGTGTACTCTCTCTCTCTCTCTCTCTCTCTCTCTCTCTCTCTCTCTCTCTCTCTCTCTCTCTCTCTCTCTCTCACACACACACACACACACACACACACACACACACACACACACACACACACGCACACACACACACACATACACACACACACACACACACACACACACACGCACACACACACACATACTCTCACACACACACACATACTCACACACACACACATATACACACACACACATTCACACACACATATACACACACACACATATCACACACACACACACACACACACACACACACACACACACACACACACACACACACACACACACACACACACACACACACACACGTGCGCGCACTTACTGACTTACTTACTTACTTGTTTGCACTTTTCTATATATAGTTTGTTTTTCTTGTACAAAAATAAAAAGTATGCCATGCATCGTTTAACGAAAATTTCTTTCCCAAAAAATACAGATAAGAGTCAGTATAATATTTTTATTTGGTCTATAACAAGCAGACACTTTGCAACCTCTTGTGTGTAGTCAACCTGTGTTATTCCTCGCTCTTACGATTGCAACAGTGTTGAGGTAAGTAAATATCAAAATCGATCGTTTGCTGCCTTATCAGCCAAGAAAACAGGCTATTCTCTGTGTGATTATGGGAGTGCCTAATAGGGATTATAGTAAAATGGCCAAACCATTACTTTTTTTTTTAAGCTTTTACGTCGTTGGACATTTGAGTTAAGGGAATTCAGTATTGCTGCATATGTGGAGGCCAGAGAGTTTCAATATGATTTGAACACACTCATGTGCGCATGAACACACATACACACACACATACATACATACACACACAACAGGCCGCTAGCGCACACACAACACACACACACACACACACACACACACACACACACACACACACACACACACACACACATGACAGGTGCTCTAGCGCACACACAACACACACATACGACAGAAAGTACATTAAAACTTGATTTTCATGAAATAAATTCATTATTAATTAATATATGCATAAACTTTATCCAAGAGAAAATTCAGATTTGGGGTCTTGCCCAAGACACATTTTAAATATAATATTTAAGCTGCGTTTAAACTCCTGGAAAACCAAGTGTTCCCTAAACGTGGTGTGTGCTTGTTCTCACCCTTTATCTTGTGAACACATTCTTTTTGATTGCCCTAACTTGACATCAATATACAAAAAGTCTGGTATCCTAGATCTGAAAAGGGAATCTGTGGGTTTACTCACTCGTAGACCAGAAATTGTTGATATTGCTTGGTCTGCTATTAATGTTCTGTTATAGTTTTCTTTTTAATTTATTTGTTTTATTAGTTGGATTTGTTTTAGCTACTTTTAATGCTTGTTTAAGTCTAATATCACCTAGAGTAATCAGACTTTAAATGAAAAACAAACATATATATATATATATACATATATATATATATATATATATATATATATATATATATATATATATATATATATATATATATATACAAATGACAATGACAATAGTTTATTGCGATTTAAGCTTTTCAGCCCATTCACGAGGGGACAGCGGGAAGGGGACTGGGCACAACACAAATGACCATATTGAACAAAAACAACAAGAAGAAACAAAATACGGTTGCAGCCCAAATGATCTTCATGGCATGGATTCCACGTCATGGTACAAAGATAGAGATCCAGAGTCAGGTACATGGTTGCAACAAAGTGCTCAGTCCGGTTGGGCCTCTGGCTCTTGCTAATTTTTTCTACAGTCCACAATTCACAAAATGCATTGCGTAAAGCTGACGAGGGTGGAGATACAACAAACATACAATCCACTGACACCACAGCACAAACGATGAAGTCCGTGGCAAGGTTTCCATGTCACTCTGCTTTCTGTCCTCAATGCCCACTGGCTCGTGATATTATGTCACAAGTATGTGTGCCACAGACATGCATGCAAAAAGTTCGCTTGGTCTCTCTCTCTCTCTCTCTCTCTCTCTCTCTCTCTCTCTCTCTCTCTCTCTCCTTCCCTCCCTCCCTCCCTCCTTCCCCTCTCTCTCCCCTTCTCTCTCTCT
This sequence comes from Stramonita haemastoma, assembly GCA_030674155.1. NCBI lineage: Eukaryota > Metazoa > Mollusca > Gastropoda > Neogastropoda > Muricidae > Stramonita > Stramonita haemastoma. The sequence goes on from CM060339.1 coordinate 18,082,409, forward strand.
CACATACATACACACAAACACACACACACGCGCGCGCCCTACACACACACACGCACGCACGCGCGCAAAGACACACACGCGCGCGCGCGTGCACACACACACACATACACTCATACACACACACACACACTCACAGAAACACACGCACGCACGCACACACACTCACACACACCCACACACACATACATACACAAACACACACACACACACACACACACACACACACACACACACACACACACACACACACACATGAACAAACTTAGCGAACCAAGGAAAAATCTCACAGCCTCCATGATCACATTCATAACATGAATTCCAGCACTGATTTTATCTTTAAACTTTTTTTGATCGGGGCGTGTCCACTGTCGTAGCTTGTCGTAGACTGTCCGTTCGTCCTGCGTCATGTGCCTTAGGCTCCGCTTAGCCAGCCAGAAGAAGTCGGATGGTTCGTCACCTGCTGCTGCTGTCCAACTGAACTCAAACAACATGTCCTCGCTTTCACAGATCAAAGCTTCAGGGTTGTCATTTGAAACGAAAACACGGATAAAATCCTGATTTCTTCTTGTGTTTCTGAGCTTTCTCTGTAGCAATCGGTCTGTCAGTCCAGCAACATAGTCCCGCATTAATTCCACCCCGTCTCCAGCGTCACGTACCTTGACCAAGCAGGGGTCACAATCCTCTTCCAGCGCAGCGTCAGTGGCAGGCACGTCAACAAGGTCGATTTGGCTCTGCTGATCAGCCGCAGTATCTGGGTCGGTAGGCACGGTGACATCAGGGGATGCAGGGCGAAATTCACGTGCGTAACACAGGCCTGGCCGTGGTGTGTTGTCTGGTGACAGGGGCGTGTCAGTGACAGAGACAGCGCCTGTTGCTGGGGGAGTAGGCATAAACAATTGCCCAGAATTCCCATAATTGGTCAAATCTCTTGATGCTTCATCAATTTCTGGCATCGTAGCTGCCTGCCTCCTCTCCTCCAGTCGTCTCCTGTCCCTCCTCAGCTGGCTTGGCGGCTTTTTTCGATAGCACTGGGAAGAAGACTGCTGCGTTTGTGTACTCGCCATGTTGTCAGCTTCACTGCCAGTTCTCAGTCGCAGTATGACTGTCAAATTTTCGCCTTCTCCTGTCACTTTCCAGGAGGTTAGGTGACCCCCCTCTAGCAGAGCACTTAGGGTCTTCTCCAGCACTGTTGGAAGGCCGACAACGGGCATGGTGCTGTAGGAATTGATGTTTTACTACAATTTAACACAGCTGCAAAATTCTACTTGACTTTATCCAAGGCAGATCACCCACGAGACCCTATATATATACAAAGAGACGCAGAAAGACAAGAATACAGACTCTCTCTCTCTCATTCACTCTCTCCCTTTCGCACGCGCGCACGCACTCTTGTACATCTACGTATTTGCAACAGTTATGTGTTTTTTTTCTCTACTAAGCACAAGTGCATACTCTTAAAACTTGTTTTTGGAGCTATGGCTAGCCGATTTATTACTGCAATGGTGATAGTTTAAAAGCAAACCGAATACTCTTTCTCTTTGTTTGACAAACTACAACTTTTTTATGTCTATGCTTAGCATAACATGCAGGCAACAGTTGAAATCTTTTCTCACCTTCTTCACTGGTGAAGTGAAGACGCCAACAAATGACACAGATTAAGTACACGGAACAAGTACCTTGTACACGTTTTAAGTGCAAAGATTGTAGTGCCATGATTAACATAGATATAGACAGTTTCTCTTAACTACAAAAATGTATCTGATAAAGTGGAACAAAAGCAAAGTATGTATGTGTATGTATGACACAGAGAGAGAGAGAGAGAGAGAGAGAGAGAGAGAGAGAGAGAGAGAGAGAGAGAGAGAGAGAGAGAGAGAGAGAGAGAGAGAGAGAGAGATAATAACAATGACAATGACAATGACAAAAAGGTTTATTGTGTGAGGTTATTACAACCCATTTACAATAGGAGTTTGGGGGTAGGGACCGAAATCGAAAAGTACACAAACAAAATGGAACATTGTACAAATAGTTATCTTCGCGAATGGAAACCGAAACACGAAAATGAGAGAGGAGAGAGAGAGAGAGAGAGAGAGAGAGAGAGAGAGAGAGAGAGAGAGAGAGAGAGAGAGAGAGAGAGAGGTGGGGTGGGGAGAGACAAGAGATTGAAACAAAGCGAGACAGACACAAACACAGACAGAGAGAGACACTTTGTGTCAAGTCAAGTCAAAATGATCTTTATTAAGGGTAAAAGATTAAGTTTACACAACTTTTTTTTCATCCTGCCCTCACTAAAAAAAAATCATAAAGTTGACTTCTAAAGCATGCAAAGACAAATATCAACCTTGTTGAAAAACTCAAATAAATGAGGATTTTTTTTTACAACAAATCTCTCAAGATAAAAAACAACAACAAAAAACCCAGACCCAAGACAGTACAACATAAGCTCATTTCATACATACAAATGATAGAATTACAAAAAACATGGGCATTAATAACAACAAACATCCAGATGTGAGGTAGTATCGAACATAATCGTGGACTTACAGTTTGTCCATCAAATGTCTCTTCAAAAGCTTCTTAAACATTTGTTTAGAAGGAACTGATTTCAGACAGGGAGATAGGTTATTCCACAATGTTCTTCCTGAATATGCAAGGCTTGATTTATAGAGATTATTATGGGGCCTGGGTAGTAACAGTCTATGGGTAGGCCTGTATTTATTGACAGCAAAATTTTCCACAATTCTCTTTGGGGCCTTTCCCTTTAATATATTGAACATACATAGGTACTTGTTGAACTGTAGGCTGTCTTTAAGTGGAAGAATATCTAGTTCTTTGTAGTTGGTGGTGGTCAGTGTATTAGGATTCAATCGGATTAGTTTAACAGCTCTTTTATGTAGGCGGCTTATATGCTTTAGGTTTGTTTCACTGGCACTGTCCCATAAGGTAGAAACATAATTTATAAGAGATAGAATATGTGCATGAAAGAATAGTTTTCGTGACTGTAGATTTAGAAAATTTTTGATTTTCCTAAGTTGATATAATCTTACTGAGATTCGTTTTCCTAATGCAGCTATGTGATCTGACCAAGACAAATCGTTGTCAATTACTGCACCTAGTACTTTGTGTGAGACTACTTCTTCGATTTGTTGTCCATGGATATATATAGGCGCGAATGGAGAATGCAATTTCTGTCTTTTTTGCCGAGTAGTTATAAACATACATTTTGTTTTATTAGAATTAAGAGACATGTGATTGAGTTCTGTCCATTCGATAAGTTTATTGATATCTGCCTGCATATTATTCACAAGCTGGTTTGGATCATTGTTATTACATTGAATTGATGTATCATCAGCAAACATTTGACATTAACAATGGATATGCAGAGGTAGGTCGTTAATATAAATGGAGAAAAGAAGTGGTCCTAGTATTGATCCCTGAGGTATTCCATATTTCACGGGTAATAAGGTTGATCTCCTAGGCCCGACTTCAACAAGTTGATGACGATTAGTGAGAAATGAGTCTAAAAATGATAATGCTTAGTTAGAAATTTTATAGCATTTTAATTTTTTGATAAGGAGAGAGTGGCTAATAACGTCAAAGGCTTTAGCAAAGTCTAGAAAAAGGACTCCTGTGATTTCACTATTATTAATATTCAAAAGACAATGCTCAATGAGTTGTATTAAGGCTGTATGGCAAGAATGGTTTTCACGAAAACCTGACTGGTTTTCATTAATTAGATCATATGTTTTAAAATGAGAATGTAAGTGAAATTGTATGTTTTTCTAATGGTTTAGATAGGACTGACAGTATGGAGATTGGTCTGTAGTTTGATGGATTGGTTCGGTCTCCTGATTTGTGTAAGGGTATTACTATTGCTCGTTTAAACTTCATTGGGAAGTAATTCTTGTCAATACACAAGTTAAGTATGTACGTTAGGGTGTTAGTTATAGCATATGCACTGATTTTTAATATTTGACTATCGATTTTGTCTAGGTCTTTTGATCTTGACTGTTTCAATTTGAGTATACTATTAAGCACTTCTGTTACTGTTATTGTGGGTATAACAAAATCAGATGAGATGCTCTTTGATGAACAGAATTGCTTTAATTCAATCAGCTCATTTGTTTTTGTTTTATCATTAGATATTATAGAGTCAGCAATGTTTGCAAAGTGAGAATTCAGGTTTTCTGCTGATATTTCTTTTATGACTTTTTGGGAGTTATGTCTTGAGTTATTAGTTAAGGTATTAATGGCTTTCCAAATCGCTTTTGGATTTTGGGCTGAAGATAGCAAATCTTGAAAGTATTTTGTTTTGGCTTTGCGCTTCATTGAATTGACTTTGTTTCTTTGCTTTTTATATTCATCTCTTTGCTTCGATTTTAATAAATAGTCTCTTAGATTCATTTCGTTTTCAATTTCTTTTGTTAACCATGGAGGTTTCATGAAATATTTTATTCTTTTCTTAATAAATGGAGCGTGCTTATCATAAGTAGCTATGAATGTCTCTATCCAATAGTTAACAGCATCATCTGGATTTGTAATCTGATAAACATAGTCTAAGTTTGAATTAAGAATATCATTAATGAAGGCATCTTTATCAAAGTGTCTAAAGGAGCGGTAGGATATCTCCTTGTGTCCTGATTTGGGTATCTTTATTCCTTTTTTCCGCCATGTAAAGCAAATGGAAGAGTGATCGCTACAACCTGTCTGCACTGAGCATGTTTCTGCTATGTTGGTCTTTGAAGTAGTGTAAATGTGATCAATGAGGGTGCTAGTGTTATTAGTAATTCGAGTTGGACGATCAATTATTTGCTCTAAACCATACATGGCATAATTGATGTTCCATTTTGATCCAGGGATTGTCAGATCTATGTTGAAATCTCCCATAAGAAAGATTTCTTTGGACTCTAGAATTGCGGCATCCATCATTGAATTGAATTTATCATACCAGTCAATTGTTTCAGCAGGGTTCCTGTAGATGAAGCCAAGTATAATCGATTTACAGCGTCTAAATGTGATTTCTATCCATATAGATTCTACATGAAACTGTTCAAGATGTGTTAGTCTTTTCCAGGATAGAGAAGTGGCACAGTATAAAAGCAAACCAGTAGATCTGACAGTCACAGGATCAAGTCGTACAGTGTCATAACCTGGGATATACATATCTGAATCAGAAATTAAGTTGTTGAGTCTCGATTCTGCTACACAAAATATGTGAAAGCTATTTCCTTTATTGTGTATAATTGATGATATTTCCTCAGTCTTGTTCCTGGTCACTATTGATATTTAGGTATCCTACACGAAGTCCTTCCTGAGAAGGCCATGTATCTAGAGTAGAACACATCTAGAAAATGCAGAACAATAGAAAGAAAACTAGGTACAATAGTGTACTTTCAACCAATCAGTGAAGCACAAACGTCAGTCAAATCAACAATCAAAAGCAATCAAAGGAAATAATCAAAGGTAAAAACAACAATCAAGAGTAGTACAAAATTTAGAGTAAAACAAAAAAGAGAGGAAGTTGGTGAAGTAATGTACCACCAATCAGTAACTACAAACATCAATCAATTCAACAATAAAAAAGCAGAACAAAAGGAAGAAAAACTTGGTACAGTAACAACAATCAAATTTTAAATCAAAAAAGGGGGAAATTTGCTACAGTAATGTAATTAAAACACCAGTCATAAAGCACAATCATCAGTCAATCAACAATCAAAATTTAAAACAAACGACAAACTTGGTACAATAATGTAACTAACTACCAGTCAATAAAACACAATCATCAATCAAGTCAGCAATCAAAAGGTAGAATAGGAAGAGGAAAACCTGGTATAGTAATATAACAACCAGTCAGTAAAACAAAACAAAACAAAACAACAAAACAAAAAACCAGACAATTCAACAGTTAAGTAGGGGAACAAGTGAAATTCGCTTAATATGCTTAGAAAAGCACTGGACACAACCCTTACAACTTCGCCAGCTAGCACTGCACTTACAGTAGCCTAGCCAATACAATATCAGTGATAGGAAATGGTAACCTGCATCCACTGTCAGCATGCCGTAACACATTCATTCTCATACTTACAATTTTTGCAATCTCTCTCTCTCTCTCTCTCTCTCTCTCTCTCTCTCTCCTCTCTCTCTCTCTCTCTCTCTCTCTTCTCTCTCTCCTCCCACCCCAACACACACACAGATACACACACACACACTAACACACAGGCACAAGCATGCTCTCTCTCTCACACATACAACCACACACACACACAGACACAGACACACACACAGACACAAGACACAGACAGCAGACAGACAACAGACACACACACACACAGACACACACACACACACACACACACACACACATAGGACAAGCATACTCAAACTCTATAACATAATTATGCATGATAATGAGTAAAGGGACTAGGCCTATAGCATAAAGTTGGTATTGGGAGTTCATGTAAGCCATTAGGTTGGTGAAAATCTGATCGTAGGGGTTGATAGGAGCCGGCATTAATCTATTCCACATGCCAGCTTGGCCAGTGACTGCTGTGGTCATTCCTTGATGTGGGAATGCCACTGGCTGTGTGCTAACTGACTAGGCTGCATGGCGCTAGACCTAGGCCTAGGCCTATTCAATGTGGGATGGGGCGGGAAGTAGACTGGCTCAGTGGTCCACTCAGTTTGTGGGGCAGGGCTCACACTAGGCTTACCCCTTTGTTGTGGTTCCCTTGACTAGACTGCATGACGTCATGCATTGGGAGAGGAGGTGGGGGGAAGGCACAATCAGAGGGCTTGCAATTTGTTTGGAATTAGTGTTTGCACTACACCTGTTCAGGTTGGATATGTCTGATACAGGGGGGTAGTCACTATGAGGGGATGTAGAATCTTGGTTAGGTAGCATGGTTTCATTTCGTCTGTGGTCACTGACATGAGAACGAGAGGGAGATAAAAATGGCTTCAATTTCAGAGCCAGTTTGGCTGTGCCTGCAAGACTAGGGTGAATAAGGTTAGCATACAGAGCTAACTTTGGACCTCCAGTATGGGTTGTGAAGGTGGGTGTGTTATCAATGAACTCTGTGTTCAGCAGTTCACAAGCCTTTTTCATGTTGTGGTTAGATGGCGATATCAGTGTGTTGAGATGGTGTTTGCCACGGGCTGGGATAATTGAGCTAAGAATAATCCAGGCATTGGGGAACACCTGACTGGCCAGGTGAATAAGGTCACACCAAGTATCTCTGGTCACTTGTCCTGTGGTTCTACAGTCATTAACACCAACATGTATAATCAAACATTTCAGATGTGGAGAGACACTTTGGTGTTGCAACCAATCAGACAAATCAGCTGCTGACATGCCACTAATACAGATTCTTGATGAGTCATGTTGTTTTGCTATTCTGGGTAGGTCTATGTCCCTGATGACTGAATCACCAATCAGCAGAATAGAACTTTTCCTAGGAACAGAACGAGAAGAGAGAACCTCGCTTGGTTTTCGATTGAGTTTTTTTACTCTTGGAGCTGGGTCTGTGGTGGCACTAGGACAGTCTGGCACATGATGCTTGTTATTCACAGGGGATTGCTCAGCACTGGCTTCCTCACTCAAGGGGTGAAAACGATTTACTGTTTGAACATTGTATATACTCTTTCTCTCATGACAATTGTTCTGCATCAGGTCAAGAGGATTAGATTTCACCGGAACTGTTTGGTTTTCATTGGATGCCAAGGAAGATCTTTCCTGTGGTAGATTTGACTGCTGGGAGTCTGGGTCCTTCTGGGTGTTGTCACAGGGGTTGACACTGTGGCCATCTCGCAGCTTTGTTGTAGATGGAGGTGGAGAACTGCAAGACGGCATGGTGGAAGTGGTAGTTGTCTTGGTGGGTGGCACAGATCTGGCCTTGTTTTCAGCTGCAGGCTTCAGTCCTTTGCCGTCACACTGTGTGAAGGCATCGCATGAACCTGCAGACTTGGATTTTTTTAGGTCTGCATGGATGCTTCCCAGTTCACTTTTCAGGGCGTTGTTTTCCTTTTTCAGGACACTTACTTCCTTGTATAACTGGGAGATGTCAGACTTCAGGGAGTCGTTGAGGGAGTGAAGTGTGTCCATTTTTGATGCAATGTGAGCACGTATTTCATTTTTTGCACACACTTTTGCATCCTCAATCTGGGACTGTACAGTAGCTTGACGTCGACAGTCAGCCTGGAACAGCTGAAGATCAGCTATTTCATCTTGTAGTTGTGGATTTTGTTGCTGTAGCATGCCAATTTTACAGCTGCTCTTGACTTTCTCAGCGACATTGGGGTGACACACAGGGTTCTTCTGCGCAGTTTGTGGAGTTTCTGCGAGCGTGTGTTCCTCTCTTTTGTTGGAGAAGTGAAGTGGGTGTGAGATGATCCTTCATGGTCAGATTCTGAGAAGGAGGCAGAGTAGCTGATGTCAAGTTCAGAGTTCATGGCACCATCTGAACTGTCTTTGTTTTGCTGTGGGGTTGGTGGCAGTAATACTATGTCAACCTTTGGGGAAGCTGTCTCCAGTGTAGCATGAAGGGGAGAAATGGATGGAGTGTGAATGGGTATGCCGTGGTCAGGGATATTCACTGTCTCCACAGTCATTCCTGGTGCCTTTGGTTGTATCACACCAGCTACAGAGTCCATGAAGGTCACTGGCATGAGGAGTAGGGATTCTGTCAGGGATACAACATCCCCATTTACCAAGAAGGACTGGACCAGACTGTTGATATGTTCACATTCCTGGGTGTCCCATTGGACACAGTCTTTTCCCTGGCACAGAAGTGTACCAGCCCCCACACTGGATTTAAAATACAAACTTAGAGTGATACGTTTTGATAGGTGGTCATGGCAAGTAAACACTCTGATGACAGTTTTTGGAAAGATTAGAAGGCGATTTTGATAGTCACAAGGATGAAGATGGGAGGGTACACTCTTGATCGTCATAGTCCATACACTGGATACTGACAAGTTCATTGTCAAGAGCTGAATATCTATACAGTAATGCATTACGCCAGATAAGAAGTTCGTTTTCACCACACCAGAATCTTTGAATTCTATCCAGTGTTGGTTTCAACTTGTTTAACCTCTCATTTTCAAGGGCCTGTGCTTGAACAGTGAGGGTGTCAGCCATAATGATCCATTAGGCTACAGTCCACACATCAAAAAAAAAAAAAAAAAAAACCCACCAACCCCCCCAAAAAAAACAACAACAAAAACCACACACACAAAAGTTCATTCCATGTTGCAGCAATGCCAGTTGATCACAGATTACACAATATTACCCCATTATGTAGGTACAGGGTTCACAGTTCTATAAACTTTGAAACATGGACAAGAGCATTAACCACTGCTTTGAAAACACTGGTGATGCACACAACCATTATGGTTTTTGGGTGCCTATGCCTATGTCGTTCATAGTACAGTGCCAATTTCAAAATCAGATAGCATGTTGAAGTTTCTGATTATGAAGGGTGACGATGGCCTATGGCAGTTACCACTTACTTGTTGTCTCAAGATGTTATAACAAATCAGATGATGCACAACATTTGACTTTAGCAATAC
>CM060339.1:18094472-18106972 GCA_030674155.1 Stramonita haemastoma
ACCCTTCGTAGGGATTTTTCCCCTGGAGTTAACATCAGTGCTGACTCCACTCTCCCCACGAGTCTTTCGGATGAGACTATAAACCGAGGCCCCGTGTGCGAACGCACGCAGAACTTCTTGCGCACAGGGTAAATCCTGTTTCGCTTCTCGTAAGAGTAGGCCATTGTGTGCCTGTGGAAACAGATGACAAGATTGACAAAACTGTATACACACTGGGACTGGATGTAAAAAAAAAAAAGCACATGAGTGCTTATTCCATTATCCTCGATATAAACGAATAAAGAAATATAAAAATATAACAAAGTCACCAACAGATCTCTTCAGGAACAGGCAGACTGTTTCAGCATGCATCTTTTGCTTTGTCAACACAATCTCCGCTGGGTCAGTTATGAGCACCGTACGAAGAACGGCTGCATCCCGGAGATTTCCTAAACAGTGTACTGACCACACACAGCTATCAATTTCCCCCACTTTCAGCTCCTCTCAGCTGCTATTCATTCCATCCCTTTCCAGCCCAGAGGGGGTCAGCTGGTGCTAGTTATAGCAGGGACTGACCACACTTGGACAAGGTAAAGGGAAAGGGCGGGCTAAATATAGCACTCTTGACTGAGTGATGTTGGATTTGTGGCTGTGCACAAGACACCATCCTTGGGAAATCTTGCATCCAAGCTCAAGTACCTTCACTTTTGTTTCAGAAAAATAAAACTGACGCCAGAGAAGAAGATGCTGCCACTACTACAAGTCGTGGAGCGGTTGCTGATGGGGATGGTGATGTTGATGTTGATGATGGCGGGGGGTGCTTACGGCCAGACTGTCTGTCATGCCGTTTCCACGGATCAGGTCACGACTGTGGCCTGTCTCTTTGGGCAAGACGTGTCTCGGCATGACTTCAATGTGCAGTTCTTCCCCACACCTGACTCTGATGCAGGTGAGACAGCTGTGTTAGTCTGTTAGGGATTAAGAACAAAAATGTGCACATTATGTTATTTTGAACGGGAATAGTGATTATGTTCTACAATGGTGTCGCTCACGGTTTGAACCAACCTTTTGTGTCTGAACTTTATAGTTGGCTAAGACTTCTTTTTGTTCTTGTTCTTCTTGTTCTTGATCTATTTGTTCTTCTCGTTCTTGTTCTTGTTCTTGTTCTTGTTGTTCTTGTTGTTGTTGTTGTTTTCTTCTCTTCTTCTTCTTCTTCTTCTTCTTCTTCTTCTCTTCTTCTTCTTCTTCTTCTTCTTCTTCTTCTTCGTCTCTTCTTCTTCTTCTTCTTCTTCTTCTTCTTCTTGTTTTCGTTGTTGTTGTTTTTGTTGATGATGATCTTCTTCTTCTTCTTCTTCTTCTTCTTCTTCTTCTTCTTCTTCTTCTTCTTCTTCTTCTTCTTCTTCTTCTTCTTCTCTCCTCTTCCTCTTCTCCTCTTCCTCTTCCTCCTCCTCCTCAGCGCTTGTGATTCTGTAGGTCTTCCCGTTGGCCTCAGCCAACACATACCGACTTCAGGGCAGCTCATTAGAAAGCTCATAGGAAAACAAACCAGATTTACTTGAGGAAAAACAGTAGGAGAATGGAGCAGGTAGACAGAAAATAAGCTACAGAGAGAAATAGGGATAGGAAAGTAAGGGATAGGCATAAAAAGGGAGTAAGTAATAGAAAAAGGATAAATGTTTTGCACAGAATTTCTAGAAAGTTGGAATGCTATTAATACTGAAAGTTCCCCCAGCATTCCTACACGGATGATGGCTATGACAAAGCGATTTATCGATGTTGTCAAAGTGCCGAGGCCTACGTCATTTTGTTTTTCCCTCCGAGGGGATGCCGGGGGCCTGTCAGTATCCTAGTTAAAAGTTAAAGTCTGTCCCGAGCCTAAGGCTCATCAGGCCGGTGCTTATCCCGGTTTCTGTGGCGTTAAGCGACTGAGAGTCATAGACTCCCCCCTGGATAGGACGCCAGTCTATCGCAGGGTTAACCCCCAACACAAGGTGGTACCCCTTTTACACCTGGGTGGGGTGAGAAAATAGCCGTAAAGTGCCTTTTCCAAGAGCACAACGCCATAGCCGAAAGCTGGGATCGAACCCGCAACCTTTAGATTACGAGTCTAACGCCCTAACCACTAGACTACAGCGGCGGCCCCTCAGTATCCGTACCTTCTGGAAATTCCGTGCTAGAAATTACATCTTTTCTATCCCTCTCTTACTTTTTGCCTCGTTCTTTTTTTTTTCCTGTCATCTCCTTCATGTCTATTTGCTACATTCTTTGTCCATTCTCCTTCCTTTTCCCAGAAAGACTTGAAAGATAACAATTCTCTCCCATGCCGAAGTCGGATGTACTCGGATCTGACTTGTCAGGCGCTTCATTAATTAACACTTTTTACCCCAGGTAGGGATTTATCTGTACCACGCAGTCATCACGGCAGTGCAACGCACTTTGCTCTTATGACAGATAACAATAGCTGCTGTCTGAGCGTTCAAGAAGAAGAAAAGTGCTGTTTATGCTTTAAAATGTTAAAATGTTTTTTAACGCATAACAAGTTCTTTGCATAAAAACCTGCTAGAAGGTCATGATGAATGTGCTCCCATAAATTACGCGGCCGTTGGGGAGCGAGATGTCTGAGACTTCAGCTTCTCTAGGGGCCAGCAGACTGAGGGCGGCGCCCACCTCCTCTCCCTCGCTGCTTTACCTTCCCTGACCCTAAAGAGGGTTGGTACCCATTTACAGCTGGGTGAACTGGGGAACTGTGCTGAAACTAAGATGTGCAAAACGGTTACCCATCCACTTGGTAACCACGCTCGATGCTGCTAAACCTTAATTTGGGGATAGCGAATGCTCTGACCACTAAGCTATCCCATCCCCGTTAAAAACCTGTACATTTTCTGAGGTGAAAAATAGCGTCTCTCAAGCCAGAATGGGGTTTAGGATTTCCCTTTGTAAGGGAATAGATATCAACATTTACAGAAAATGTTGATTTTGTGTGTACTTAAGTCTCACAGTGGTTCAGATATGTCTTAAGTGAGACAGACGAAACGAAAGAGAGAATGAATAAATCTATGACTCTTATATATAAAAGATATGACATCCTCTACATTAAAAAAAAACCCAGCAACCACTGCGCTGAGAATTATTGTTTTTAAAAAGCTTCAAGATGTGCAAGATTGGACAGGAGACAAAAAAAAAAACGATTAATGCTAACAGCTTGTGATCCATTAGGAAAATCTATAAGCATACCATTTAGTTTTAACACACTTTTTGTTGTATATTAAACCCATAGCAGTATCACGTGAACGTGTGAGTGCAAACAACTTTAAGCTTATCAACAACAAAACATTCGGAAATGCGTGCGTAAAAAGAGACTGCAGCCAAACAACATGTTATCACATTTAGAGTTGATAAAGTAAGACTATCACGTGTTTATACCGTGGCCATAATTATCACGGAGAAAAGATAACAGACAAAACAAAAAAGAACAAAACAACAACAAAAACCGCCACTAGCGTGCAGCCTATCCAGTCAAGAACAGGCATGTATGTAACGGGAACAGAAAACAAACGGTGTGAAGGTCCACACCAGGAAAGGATCAGAAGTGTATGATGATAGCCTATTCTTGCTTGTTGCAACTTGAAAGGGCGTAGGGTAGAATTCTCTCTCTTATTTTTATTTTTTTTTTAATTTATTTATTCTTTTATATCGAGGATAACAGAATAAGCAATCATATGCTTTTTTTTTCATCCGGTCCCCGTCTGTATGCAGTTTTTGTAAATATTGTCATCTGTTCCTACCGGCACACGATGGCCTACTCTTACGAAAAGCGGAACAGGATTTAACGTGTGCGCAAGATGTTCTGCGTTCGCACGCGGGGCCTCGGTTTAAAGTCTCATCCGAAGGACTTTTGGGGAGAGTGGAGTCGGCACTGATGTTAACTCTTTAACAGTCTGTCTGTCTGTCTGTCTGTCTGTCTGTCTGTCTGTCTGTCTGTCCGGGGACGGATAGCCTAGTAGTCAGAACATTGCGCTGGCAATTTGACGACCCGGGTTCGAGTCCGGTCGAGGAGATTTTTCTCCTGGAGTTAACATCAGTGCTGACTCCACTCTTTCCAAAAAGTCATTAGGATGAGACTTTAAAACAAGGCCCCGTGTGCGAACGCACGCACAACATCTTGTGCACACGTTAAATCCTGTTCCGCTTTTCGTAAGAGTAGGCCATCGTGTGCCGATGGAAACAGATGACATTTCAAAAAATGCATACACACGGGGGCTGGATGTAAAAAAGCACAAGAGTGCTTATTCCATTATCCTCGATGTAAAAGAATAAATCAAATCAAATCAAATCTGTCTGCCTGTCTGTCTATCTGTCTCTCGTTGATTCATCTATACATACACACACGTACATGTACACACATACACATCTGCATTCTCCATCCATATTTTTATACCTTTCCATGTTCCAACAGACAGACTTACAACTTTTATTTGAGTGTGTGTGTGTGTGTGTGTGTGTGTGTGTGTGTGTGTGTGTGTGTGTGTGTGTGTGTGTGTGTGTGTGTGTGTGTGTGTGTATCTGTGTGTGTATCTGTGTGTGTATCTGTGTGTGTATCTGTGTGTGTATCTGTGTGTGAGTGTGTATCTGTGTGTGTGTGTGAGTGAGTGAGTGTGTGTGTGTGTGTGGCGTGTGTGTGTGTTTGGGTGTCTATGTGTGTCTGTGTGTGTGTGTGTTTGTGTGTGTGTGTGTGTGTCTGTGAATGTGTGTGTATGTGCGTGTCTGTGCGTGTGCGTCTGTGTGTGTATGTCTGTGTATATCTGTGTCGTGTGTATGTCTGTGTGTGTATGTCTGTGTCCCTGTCTGTGTGTGTGTGTGTGTGTGTGTGTGTGTGTGTGTGTGTCTGTGTGTGTGTGTCTGTGTGTGGTAGACATTATCCTGGTATGCAACAGACGATCAACTGGGGGTCTGTTGTGCAAGAAGGGGAAAGGGGTGGACTTCGATGAGGACCAGCTGGTCATCACACAACTGCTGCTGACCTCTCCACCTGCCAAAGGTCACCGCACTGGACAGTACCTCTGCCAGATCGTCTCCAGTGACCATGACCACTTGCGGCGCTGTAATGTGACTTATAAAGGTAAAAGTGTTGTGTAGGTCGAATGAAAGCGCTTTGATTTGCTTTTACAAGAGATAGCGCTATACAAATTCCATGAATTATTATTATTATTATTATTATTATTATTATTATTATTATTATTATTATTATTATTATTAAAAGTAAAGGTGTCCCATAACCTAGGCGGTCGTTTATTTTATTTTATTTTTTATTCTTTGATATCGAGGAAAATGGAATAAGTACTCATTTGTTTTTTACATTCAGTCCCCGTGCGTATACAGTTGTGTAAATATTGTCATCTGTCCCCACCGGCACACAATGGCCTACTCTTACGAAAAGCGGAACAGGATTGAACGTGTGCGCAAGATGCTCTGCGTGTGTTCGCACACGGGGCCTCGGTTTACAGTCTCATTCGAAAGACTTTTGGGGAGAGTGGAGTCAGCACTAATGTTAACTCCAGGGGAAAAATCCCCTCCAACGGGAATCGAACTCGGGTCGTCAAATTGCCAGCGCAGTGTTCTGACCACTAGGCTATCCCGTTCCCCTTCCCCCGTCGTAAGGGAGCGAGGCATCAGAGACCTCAGCTTCTTTAGGGCCCAGCATATTGATGTCGGCGCCCATCTCTTCTCCCTCGCTGCTTTACCTTCCCTGACCCTAAAGAGGGCAGGTGCCCATTTACAGCTGGGTGAACTGGGGGTCTGTACTGAAGCCAAGGTGCGCAAACCGTCACCCATCCAACTGGTAACCATGCTCGACGCTGCTTACCTTGACTTGGGGAAAGAGAGCGTTCTGACCCTTTCTTTTTTACTTATAAAAGTGTGTCTGGTAATAATGTGGGTGGGTAGGTAGGTGGGTGGATGGAAGGGTGGTGGTTGTGGTGGTGGTTGTGTGTGTGTTCTTCAGTTTAACGTCTTTAAGTGATTTTAGACAACAACAACAACAACAAAAACCCCAACAACAACACCTGAACAAGAAAAATTGAACAATAGCTGAAACCAATGCCAGATAACAAAGTTAAAATATAAAGCTAACTTAAACAACCTATAAATACTGAATTATCGGACTTCTTATTAGTGCTAACACAATGTCCAACAAACGCGATGGTTCAGACAACAACTGGTCCAGTGATAGATTAGGCACAACAGGTAAAAGTGGTTTTAGATATCCACAAAGAAGAATATGGCTATTCTTGTGTGTTTGTTTGTGTGTGTGTGTGTGTGTGTGTGTGTGTTGTGTGTGTGTGTGTGTGTGTGTGTGTGTGTGTGTGTGTGTCTGTGTGTCTGTGTGTCTGTGTCTGAGTCTGTGTCTGTGTGTGTATGTGTGTATGTGTGTAAGTGTGTATGTGTAAGTGTGTGTGTGTGCGTGCGCGCACGCGCACGCGCACGCGCGTGTGTATGTGTGTTGTTTGTTTTAATGGTGTGAGTGTGTGTGTTGTTTGTTTTAATGTGCGTGTGTGTGTTGTTTGTTTTAATGTGTGTGTATGTTGAGTGTGTGTGTGTGTTTGTTTGTTTTAATGTGTATGTGTGAGTGTGTGTGTGTGTGTGGGGGGGGGGGGGGGGGGGGGGCTCTGTCAATCTGTTTATTAGTCTCAAGGGTAATGCTCATCCAATCGAATGATGTTCATTTGAATGTTCTATGTAATTTAATTTCGTCATTTAATTATTCGTTTTCATGGTTATCTTTATCATTTTAAAGCAGTTTTTAAGATTGGAAAAAGAAGTGTACAGTACACAGTGATTTTTAATGAAAATGTCTTCTGCTTTTTCAGATAGCCCTGTGACAGAGAACCTGGGCATCACGTATCCTTAGCTCCTGGTGAGATTGAATGAGTGAGTGAGTGAGTGAGTGATTGATTGATTGACTCTTTCATTCATTCATTCATTCATTCATTCATGTATACATTTATTTATTGATTCGTTTATCTATTCATTCATTCTTTTATTTCGAGAATAATGGAATAAGCACTCATGTGCTTTTTTACATTCAGTCCCCGTGTGTACGCAGTTTTTTTTTCAGTTTTGTCATCCGTTCCTGCCACCACACATTGGCCTACTCTTCCGAAAAGCGGAACCGGTTTTAACGTGTGCACAAGTTGTTCTGTGTGCGTTCGCACATGGCACCTCAGTTTACAGTCTCGTCGGAAAGACTTTTGGGGGGAGTGGAGTCGGCACTCATGTTAACTCCAGAGGGAAAATTCTCTTGATCGAGATTCGAACCCGGATCAGCAGATCACGAATACATCACTGATCACCTGGCTATCCCCGTCCCCCCTGAGACATATATATATATATATATATATATATATAGAGAGAGAGAGAGAGAGAGAGAGAGAGAGAGAGAGAGAGAGAGAGAGAGAGAGAGAGAGAGAGAGAGAGAGAGAGAGAGAGAGAGAGAGAGAGAGAGACAGGCAAGGCAAGGCAAGGCAAGGCAAAGTCTTTTATTCCGAGGATAATAGATAAGCACTCGTGTGCTTTTTTACATCCAGTCTCCGCCCTTTTCAGGGATACATCAAGTTGAAAATATACTAAACAATAAGACTTTACGCAGTACCAAACAACACACAAGAATAAAGGACACTATATATGATAAGGTAATAAAATGCACTCTTTCAGAAGACAAAAATCAGAAGTCACAATAAAAAATTTTGATAATGGAAAAAAAGAAAAGCGTTAGTAGATAAGGAGCAAACAAGAGAACAAAATGAAATAAACAACCGAAAACATCAATCCACCACTATCTATCAAAATTTGCACATGTAATATAAATCATACATTTGAATAAGAGAGAGAGAGAGAGAGAGAGAGAGAGAGAGAGAGAGAGAGAGAGAGAGAGAGAGAGAGAGAGAGAGATCAGACTTCAGACTTCAGACCTACTCCAGATCGGCCTCAAGCCACACTACAAAAGCAAATCGGGCATAGGGAGGGGATGGGTATGCTGGGTATGCTCGTGCTGTCTAAGTGTATTCCCTGCCATAGCTGGCCTATCATTTTGTATGAATGGGGGATGGGTTTTGAACGTATGGGCGAGATGTTCTAAATACATAGGTAGGTTCACTCACATGGCTTTGTTTGATAAGGACATCATTTGAATTCACACCTTATTGTTTTTGTGTTGTGCGTTCCGCCAGTTTAACACTCTGGGGGTCACCCCGAATGTGCACTCTGACTCACTCATCCCACCTGGGAATCATTGTGAGATTGAAAATGCACACTGAATGAGGTTTTGCGTGCATGACTGTTTTCCAATACCTCGCTATATAGGCAGCCATACTCCGCATTCAGAGGACATTTTTTTTAAAAACCTGTTCGAAACAATTTAAAACCCTTTCTCACAGATTATAATCATAGCACAATGTCGACATGCTAGCTGTTCTACTATTTTGCTCTCGAGATGCATCGTGTTATAACAACTTCAATAGAATTCGGCAATACGTCAGTCCCCCTATCCAGTGCTGTAAAGTATCTAGGAGTCGTTATTGACAACACACTCTCCATGCAAAAATTCATCACCCAGACCTGTCAGTCATGCTACTATCAACTACGGCGTATCAGTGCAATTCGAAAGTACCCGTCCACTGATGCAACATCCAAACTAGTCACTTCTCTTATTCTTTCACGTCTGGACTATTGCAATTCTCTTTTGGCTGGTCTGCCAGCATCATCTATCCACTCCCTCCAACGCATGCAAAACTCCGCAGCTCGACTGGTCCTCAGAAAGAAAAAATCTGAGCACATTACCCCTCTATTGCAATCTCTCCACTGGCTCCCAGTACCACAGAAACTACAAGATTAGTACCCTCTGTTACAAATGTCTCCACAAAACAGCACCCTCTTACCTCTGTGAATGTCTTCACGTGTACACACCTTCTTGTTCCCTCCGCTCGGCTGCAGATACCTTATCCTTAAAAATACCTAGATTCAACCTATCTACCGTTGGCCGCCGTTCTTTCTCTGTTTCTGGTCCATCAATCTGGAATGACCTCCCTCTCTCCCTTCGGCAAAAGCCTACATATGACACTTTTAAATCCAACCTCAAGACACACTTGTTTCAAACCTAAGATTTTTGCCTTCTGTTTTCATCTCCTATTTGTCCCTGCCTTCAACATTTGAAATTCCCTTCACCCTGTCAAAATGTACAACCTCTATAAGTGTGTGTGTGTGTGTGTGTGTGTGTGTGTGTGTGTGTGTGTGTGTGTGTGTGTGTGTGTGTGTGTGTGTGTGTGTGTGTGTGTGAGTGTGTGTGTGTGCAGGCGCGCGCGCGCGCGTGTGTGCTTTCGAATTTGCTAGAATTATTTATTGTCATTGGTTGCTTGTTTGTTGTGAGGGTCGAGTGCAAGCGCTTTGATTTGTTTTTACAAGATATAGCGCTATATAAATTCATGTATTATTATTATTATTATTATTATTATTATTATTATTATTATTATTATTATTATTATTATTATTATACAGCATATCCTCAAAATAGTAATGCCTTGTATGACCTTAACGCTGCACCAGATTTACAACTAACCTGGTTATCATCGCTCTCTCCGGACTGTGTTTCATGGCTCTGATCATCACTTGCTTGGTCTGCTGCATAAAGCGAGAGAAGTAAGTAGACTGCTATGTCTGAAATACCATTCCAAGGTTGTTGTTTTTTTGTTTCTCAGCAGTCTTCTTGGGACGGGATAGCTCAGTGGTCAGAGCACTCGCTTTCCCCAACTCAATGTTAAGCAGCATCGAGTGTGGTTACCAGTTGGATGGGTGACAGTTTGTGCGCCTTGCCTACAGTACAGTCTCCCAGTTCACCCAGCTGTAAATGGGTAGGCTACCTGCCTTCTTTAGGGTCAGGGAAGGTAAAGCAGCGAGGGAGAGGAGATGGGCGCCGCCCTCAATATGCTGGCCCCTAGAGAAGCTAAGGTCTCTGATGCCTTGCTCCCCTACGACCACGCAGGTTATGGGACACTTTTACCTTTTTTTACCTCTTGCTTATCCTGTATACCTTGTTTGGAAATTTATAGACAAGATCATGTAAATAATATTCAGATTCATTGCTATTTACTGATGTAGAACCGTGCACAGTTGTCAAATTTAATACTAATTTCTTCGTAGATTTGATTTGAACACAAATTTATAGGCCATACGTTTAATGGTCACTTGGAAGCCTTTGTCTAATTTCTGCATGTCCGGTGTTGCTTGAAATTGAACACTGACCCTATTTTTGTTTTGCTTTGGTGTTGGCTTTGATGCTGTTTTGCTTTGAAGAGAGAGTGAAGAAACAGGACTTCAGCCTATTCAGAACAGGTGTGGCTTCAATTCCAAACCACGAAAAGGTGGACAGCATGCTTGCCAGGTTTATCATGTGTACACCTGGCAGTTTCCAGCAGACTAATCTATAAAACGGCTAAAGCATGTTGACTCTTATGACAGGGGTTTTGATTTGCATAATGGTTCAAATGTAATCGTTTAGAAGTTTGAACAGTGGTCTAGAGGTAACGCGCCTGCCTAGAAAGTGGAAAGTCTGGGTCAAAAGTAGGCGATGGTTCGAATCCCTTTGGGCCCCAAAACTCCCCCCCCCCCCCCCCCACATCCATTAGACCATGAGTGGTGGTCTGGATGCTAGTCCTTCAGGTGAGACGATAAACCGAAGTCCCGTGTGTTACACATCATTATTTAGCGCACGTTAAGAACCCACAGCAACAAGAGGGTCGTCCCTGGCAAAATTGTGCAGAAAAAAGCCACTCTGGTAGGGAAACATAATTATGCAGTTGCAGACAGTAAAAAAGAAATAATAATAGGTGGCGCTGCACTTGTGGCGACGCACTCTCCACGGGGAGAGCAGCCAGAATTTCATGCAGAGAAATCTGCTGTGACATAAAGTGGTATGAATGAATAAATAAGGAAGTAAATAAATAGGTCTAGACAACTAGTAGCTTTATCTGCCGTGAGACATTTCCATAGCGCAAAGGATGTACTTCTTTTGAACATACACATTGACATAGGGCATTAATTGATGAGTAGGTGCTCTTCAATTTAGCAACCACGGAGATAATTACTCCTCCATTTAGTCGTTTCATTGGCGTACCCGGAACAGGCCCTATTTCTCATTGATCAAACCTGGACATCACACAGAGAGCGCACACTGAATGAGAGGTCCTTCGGATGAGACTGTAAACCGAGGCCCCGTGTGCGAACGCACGCACAACATCTTGCGCACACGTTAAATCCTGTTCCGCTTTTCGTAAGAGTAGTCCATCATGTGCCGGTTGGAACAGATGACATTTACAAAACTGCATACACGCGGGGACTGGGCGTAAAAAAGCACAAGAGTGCTTATCCCGTTATCCTCGATATAAAAGAATAAAATAAATACATAAATACATAAATAAATAAATAAATAAATAAATAAATAAATAAATAAATAAATAAGTAAATAGATAAAATAGAGGTTTGTGAACTCTGTATAGTGTTGTATTGCATACCAATTTGCATACCTGTGTGTGTGTGTGTGTGTGTGTGTGTGTGTGTGTGTGTGTGTGTGTGTGTGTCTGTGTGTCTGTGTGTCTGTGTGTCTGTGTGTGCCTGTGTCTGTGTGTGTGTCTGTGTCTGTGTGTTTGTGTCTGTGTCTGTGTGTGGCGTGCGCACACGCGCGCGTGAGTGTGTTTATTTTTTTTATCTTATTCTTTTATATCGAGGATAACAGAATAAGCAATCATGTGCTTTTTTTCATCCGGTCCCCGTGTGTATGCAGTTTTGTAAATATTGTCATTGTGTATGTGTATGTGTGTGTGTGTGTGTGTGTGTGTGTATGCGTGCGTGCGTGCATATGTGCGAGCACGCGCCTGCCCATACATGTGTGTTCTGTAAATGAATGTTTCTGTCACAGAATCCGAGACTGGCTAACGGAGCTGATCAGTGAACGATGGAGAAAAGCCATGGATGCTTTGGAGTGCAAGAGAGGCTTCCCTTTGCCTGACGTCTATGGCATGCCACAGCACTTCTACAACCTGGTAGGTCAGAGGAGAGATACACCACAGCACTTCTACAACCTGGTAGGTCAGGCGAGAGATACACCACTCACACTTCTACAACCTGGTAGGTCAGGCGAGAGATACACCACTCACACTTCTACAACCTGGTAGGTCAGGCGAGAGATACACCACAGCACTTCTACAACCTGGTAGGTCAGGCGAGAGATACACCACTCACACTTCTACAACCTGGTAGGTCAGGCGAGAGATACACCACTCACACTTCTACAACCTGGTAGGTCAGGCGAGAGATACACCACTCACACTTCTACAACCTGGTAGGTCAGGCGAGAGATACACCACTCACACTTCTACAACCTGGTAAGTCAGGCGAGAGATACACCACAGCACTTCTACAACCTGGTAGGTCAGGGGAGAGATACACCACTCACACTTCTACAACCTGGTAGG
>CM060339.1:18116972-18124472 GCA_030674155.1 Stramonita haemastoma
TATTCATTTATTTTATTCTTTTATATCGACGATAATGGAATAATGTGTGTATGTTATTTTCTTTATTCATTTATTATTTATACCGAGGATAATGGAATAAGCACCCATTTTCTTTTTTACATCTAGTCCCCGTGTGTATGCAGTTTTGTAAATGTTGTCATCTGTTCCCACCAGCACACAATAGCCTACTCATACGAAAAGCGGATCAGAGTTTAACGTGTGCGCAAGATGCTCTGTGAGCGTTCGCACACGGGCCTCGGTTTAAAGTCTCATCCTAAGGACTTTTGGGGAGAATGGAGTCAGCATAGCACTGATGTTAACTCCCGGGGAAAAATCCCCTCGAATGGGAATCGAATCCGGGTCGCCAAATTGCCAGCGCAATATTCTGACCACTAGGCTATCCCGTCCCCCTGTGTGTGTGTGTGTGTGTGTGTGTGTGTGTGTGTGTGTGTGTGTGCGTGCGTGCGTGCGTGCGTGCGTGCGTGCGTGCATGCGTGCATGCGTGCGTTTGTGTGGTGTGTGTGTGTGTGTTTCTCCATGTGAGTGTTTCTGTGTGTGTGTGTGTGTGTGTGTGTGTGTGTGTGTGTGTGTGTGTGTGTCTGTCTGTCTGTCTGTCTGTCTGTCTGTCTGTCTGTCTGTCTGTCTGTTTCTGTATGTGTACGAGTACTTGCGTGTGTGTGTGTTTATGTCAGTAGACAATGTTCACTATCTTTTCCTTTCACCTTTCATGTTCACTATATGCATACTTGCGAAACAAAATATTTTTCAAATGAAATGTCAGCTTACAATGTATTTGAATCATGTATTTTAATCAGAAAGATTAAAAAAAATCCTGTTGTCAAAATGTATAATTATTACTGTATAAAGATACGTAGTTGATTGGCTCTGTTGTGTGCCTTAAATTCTTGTTTGCTGTAGTTTTGCTTCTTCGTGTTATTGACTATTATTCAGTTTTCTTCCATACCCTCAAAAGGAGTGGACAGAATACATATGGTTCATTTCTTCAATTAATTGTGTGTGTGTATGTGTGTATGCAAGTGTGTGTGTGTGTGTGTGTGTGTGTGTGTGTGTGTGTGTGTGTGTGTGTGTGTGTGTATGAAAGTGTGTGTATGTGTGTGTATGTGTGTGTGCGTGTAAGTGTGGTGTGTGTGTGTGTGTGTGTGTGTGTGTGTGTGTGTGTGTGTGTGTGTGTGTGTGTGTATGAAAGTGTGTGTATGTGTGTGTATGTGTGTGTGCGTGTAATGTGTGTGTGTGTGTGTGTGTGGTGTGTGTGTGTGTGTGTGTGTGTGTGTGTGTTTTGTGATGTGTGTGTGTGTGGTGTTGTGTGTGTGGTGTAAGTGTGTGTGTGTGTGTGTGTGTGTGTGTGTGTGTGTGTGTGTGTGTGTGTGTGTGGTGTGTGTGTGTGTGTGGCATACACATTTGTTTTTTGCATACCTCTGCCTCTTGTACTGCGTAGGCAAACTGTTCACCCGTATTGCGCGGACGAGTAACCTGATCATTGTTGTCAGAACAAGCATTCTGTTGTCTGTCATTTTCACAAAAAAGCATGTCAGGGACCTTTACATCATAGTCGTTTTTAGCCCTTCTATATATGCAACACGTGTTTGGATTGACACTCAAACTCTCAAAATTATTTCTGACGTTATGATAGGCAAAGTACAGCTGATTTCAAGCCACTACTCACACAGTCTAAAATTCATTCATGAAGTGGACATGTTCCATATTTTGTTTTCCACTAAAAGAAAGGTAAAGGTGTCCCATAACCTGTGTGGTCGTAGGGGAGCAAGGCGTCAGAGACCTCAGCTTCTCTAGGGGCCAGCATATTGAGGGCGGCGCCCATCTCCTCTCCCTCGCTGCTTTACCTTCCCTGGCTCTAAAGCGGGCAGGTACCCATTTACAGCTGGGTGAACTGGGGGATCTGTATTGATGTCAAGACTACCTAGCGAAAAACAATTCCTATTTCAGCAGGATGATAACAAAAAATGTCAACAAAGCATCAGAACATAAGAAAAAGATCATTGTTTCCCAAACGCGCGCTAAATACACAAGGGTCCTCACTTTATCGTCTCATCCGAAAAACTAGCATCCAGACCACCATTAACGGTTTAGGAGACAGGGAAACATTTCGGGCACAAACAGGGATCAAACCTGGACTTGTTGCCTTCTAGGTTGGTACATTGCAGACCACTGGTGCATGTATTGGCATACATGCTTTTGAGGCACTGCTGTGGGTGCTATTAAATCAAACTCATAGTTCTATAGCCACGGGGGTGGGATAGCTCAGTGGCCAGAGTGCTCGTTTTCCACAAGTCAAGTTAAGCAGCGTCGAGCGTGGTTATCAGTTGCATGGGTGACCGTTTGGCGCTGTGGCTTCAGTATTGTCTACCCCCTCCCAGTTCACCCAGCTGTAAATGGATAATAAATTAATTAAAGCGATTACATCTAAATTATTCACAGGCATGTAGCCATCCAGAAATAGGATTAACCTATTTCAAATTTACACATAAACACGCACGCACGCACGCACGCACGCACGCACGCACACACACACACACACACACACACACACACACACACACACACACACACACACACTCCACGGTGATTGTTTTAATATTCAAGGGGATCCCCACAAAACAAGAGGCAGACTGACTTGTTCCGTGAGTGGTGTGGAGACCCTGATGTGATCTGCTCCAAGAGCGGACTGTAATCATACTTTGATGCTGTGGGCACAGCGCACAAATCCAACGACCTCAGTCCACAGTGCTAAATTTAGCACGCCCCTTCCTTTTACCTGGTCCAGGTGTGGTCAGTTCCTGCTATAATTAGCACCAGCTGGCCTCATCTGGGATGTGATGGGGATGAAATAATAAGCCGCTGAGAGGAGCTGAAAGTGGGGGAAACTGACAGCTGTGTAGGCCTTTAGTGTTCTCAACAAACTAAAGCCGAATCTGTAGATTTCTGATGTTTTAATAAATCAAAATAGAAAGAACAGGGACCAATGTCTGCGGTAGGAGAACAACATTCAACATTTTTAGTAGAGCGCTGATCATGGCTTCCCCTCCAGCTTGAACCAACTCAGCTGGAATGTTGTCACCCCTGCCGACTTCCCCCTTTTCAGCGCTCTGACTGCTGTTTCCACTTCTTCTCGGAGGATAGGGTGGCTGTCTGTATCTGCGCTTGTGGGGACATTGAAGACTTCTGGATCTTCTGTGGTTTTGTAGTTATACAGGTCGGATCAGTATTCTGTCCACTTACTCAGAATACCCTGACCCTGGTCACCAGTGAGGCACTTCCCATTTTTGTCTTGGATTGTTGAGCTTCTTCTCTGTTTTGTGCCAGTCAGGTCTTTCACCAGCTAATAATTATGCTTTCTTGCTGTTGTTTTTCTTGATGTTCTCTTCAATGTTAGGACTGTTTACCAATCCATTTCTCTTTAGCTATTGTCATGGACTTCCTGATTCTTTTGTTGATTGCCCTCTATTGTATTTCTTTCTTCTGTTTCATTTTTCTTTTCCTCCAACTCTTAATGTTTTTCGCATAGTTATAGAATGTTAGCTGTGACCCAAGGTTTTTTTTGACTGGTCGATGTTTGTCCAAGAACTTCGCCTGCTGTTTCAATCCTGTTGTGGCATGGAAGTCAGTGCAGAGGAGACCAAACTGATGACCAATAACACCTATGGCATCAGCACTGATATCAGGATCAATGACCAGAGGCTGGAAACAGTTCAAAGCTTCAAGTACTTGGCACCCGTTGTATCAGACGAGGGGTCAAAGCAAGAAGTAGTGAGCAGAACTGCACAGACAATAACAGCAGTATCAAAACTGAACATCATCTGAAAAGATTTTTTAAAAAATCTCACTCAATTCCAAGATCAGACTAAAGCCCTCTCTTGTCATATTCATAACTACTACTGTATGCCGTGAATCGTTGACCCTAATTGCAGATTTGGAGAGAAGAGTACAGGCGGTGGAGATGCAAAGTTTCCAGAGACTCCTTGGCATCTCCTACAAAGATCATATTATATGCAACGAAGACGTGCATAACAAAATCCAGCAAACCATTGGGCTCTACGAAAACCTATCAATTATAAAGAAGCGTAAACTTGAATGGTGTGGGCATGTCACAAGATCAAAAGGACTTGCAAAAACAATACTGCAAGGCACTGTCCAAGGAGGAAGAAAAAGAGGTAGACCAAGGAAGAGATGGGTGGACAACATCAGTGAATGGACAGGCCTAGAACTCAACAAAACCCTGAGAAAGGCAGAACAGAGAGAGGAATGGAGGGAACTGCTTGTCAAGTCTTCAGGGGTGCCCCCGCAGTCGTCAGGCTAAGGAATAGATAGATAGATAGATAGATAGATAGATAGATAGATAGATAGATAGATAGATAGATAGATAGATAGATAGATAGAAGATAGATAGATAGATAGATAGATCAGATAGATAGATAGATAGATAGATAGATAGAGATAGAAGATAGATAGAGAGAGAGAGAGAGAGAGAAGAGAGATAGTAGATGATAGATAGATAGATAGATAGATAGATAGATAGATAGATAGATAGATAGATAGATAGATAGATAGATAGATAGATAGATAGATAGATAGAATGTCAGGATCAATGCACCCTGGATGGCTGCAAATTACTCCTGTACTTTCAGGAGGTATACAGGTGTCTGAAAAGATGACAAGAAACAACAACAAAAGTCGCATGTGATAAGAAACACGAGCATGTGTGACAACAACATTATGGACCAGACTGTAAGAAAGAAATATTGATAACAATACAGTCATAACAAGAACATGGATGCAGACGAACAGTGATTCTTTATCTCTGTCTGTCTGTCTGTCTGTCTGTGTCTGTCTGTGTCTGTCTGTCTGTCTGTCTGTCTGTCTCTCTGTCTCTGTCTCTTCTCCTTCTCTCTCTCTCTCTCTCTCTCTCTCTCTCTCTCTCTCTCTCTCTCTCTCTCTCTCTCTCTTCTCAGTTGTAATCTTAGCTAACAATCTCTACATTCGTTATGTACTCAGGACTCTTGTGTTTACAAACACCCAATGCATGTAACTATTTTAATTACTCTTTGTTGAAAATGTTAGAGCAGAGGTGATTTGTGACGCTCCACCACATAAGGAGTTGCATTGCACCAAAGGTCAATTTTTAGTTATTGAAAGCTATTAATCTGTAATAAAAGGGCTATCCAATACAAAAAACAGATCGAAAATCGGACAATTCTGTGCAAAGTTATCACAAATTGAAATGATAGACTGCAAGATGTGACAAAATGAGAAACTGTCAAGTTTATTTTCGTAACAGGTTGTCAGAATGAGGGCGTGTGTATTTTCAAAACACATTTAAAAGCAAAAGGAATAAAACTCATGCCTTGATATGTCATTATAAGGTAGATTAACGGATATAGTTTAATAATCAATCAAAATCTCAAAGTTGACAAGTTGACCCCCATCTGCCTTTAATGGCTCCTAGCGCAAAATTGGAATTGGGTAATGTACTAAGCGACTCATTTCGTGGTGGAGCGTCACATTTATGTAGTAAAATGGATGTGTGTACCAATCAAAAACAATTTTTAAAAAACACAATTCCATGTGAAACTTTTAATAAGTGTTCTTTGCTCGAGGTTACAGCAATACGAATGTGTCCTAAATCACAAACAATTAAACTGACTGGTGTACAGCGGTGAATGAAAAATAAGACAGGGTTGAGGTTCTGAATAGGTCTGATCATGGACACTGGGTCTATCTCCGGTCTCCTACTGATCTGACACACAGGGTCTTACTAGAGGCACCTGATCTGACACATCTGGGTCTACCGTCATGGCCTGATCTGACACAGTGGGTCTCTCATGGCTCTGATCTACCGGGCCCCATCTACCTGGGTCTTAGGCCTGATCTGACTCTTTCTCTACGTGTAGGCTTATTCATGGTTGTGAAGGGAGAAAGAGATCATCCCTAGTACCATGGACCCCCAGACAGAAAGCAGGACTGCTGACAGTGATGTGTGAACCAGAGCACACATAGGCAGCAATCTCAGAGATCAAGGTAATGTGTCACAGTGTTACAGAGATTCAAGGTAGTGTGTGTCACAGTGTCACAGAGATCAAGGTCAATGTGCCACAGTGTCACAGAGATCAAGGTCATGTGTCACAGTGTCACAGAGATCAAGGCAGTGTGTCACAGTGTCACAGAGATAATACAAGCGGGCAGTGTGTCCACAGTGTCACAGAGATCAAGGTATGTACTGTCACAGAGATCAAGGTAGTGTGTCACAGTGTCACAGAGAT
Organism: Stramonita haemastoma; assembly: GCA_030674155.1. Lineage (NCBI taxonomy): Eukaryota > Metazoa > Mollusca > Gastropoda > Neogastropoda > Muricidae > Stramonita > Stramonita haemastoma. The sequence continues at coordinate 18,123,269 of CM060339.1, forward strand.
CAAGGTCAATGTGTCACAGTGTCACAGAGTATTCAAGGATAAGTAGTGTGTCACAGTGTCACAGAGATCAAGGTAGTGTAGTGTCACAGAGATCAAGGTAGTGTGTCACAGTACGAGATCAAGGTAGATGTCCAGGTCAAGCAGTGTCACAGAGATTAAGGTAGTGTGTCACAGAGATTAGAGTCACAGGATAGGCGTGTCACAGTGTCACAGAGATCAAGGCAATGTGTCACAGTGTCACAGAGATCAAAGTAGTGTGTCACAGAGATCAAGACAGTGTGTCACAGTCGAGACAGTCACAGAGATCAAGGCAGTGTGTCACAGTGTCACAGAGATCAAGGCAGTGTGTCACAGTGTCACAGAGATCAAGGCAGTGTGTCACAGTGTCACAGAGATCAAGGTAGTGTGTCACAGTGTCACAGAGATCAAGGTAGTGTGTCACAGTGTCACAGAGATCAAGGCAGTGTGTCACAATGAAGACAGTCACAGAGATCAAAGTAGTGTGTCACAGTGTCACAGAGATCAAGGTAGTGTGTCACAGTGTCACATTGATCAAGGAAGTGTGTCACAGTGTCATGGAGATCAAAGCAGTATGTCACAGTCAAGACAGTCACAGATATGGACATGAATAGTTATGTGGAGATATTTCTAGCAGAGGGTGCTGATTTTACAATGTATTGTCTGAGCAACCTGAAGTCAGCGAGGTGATTGCAGTAGAACGGTTTAGTATTCAGATGTTATTTTCTCAGAGCAAACCAAACAGCAGTGTTTTGTTTGCGTTGTAGGGATGGATGGATGAAGCTGGCAGACCTGCTATGACCTTGTCTCTGACTTCCTTATGGAGGATCTTACTTGACGCTAGCACCACTCGAAAAAATACTCAAGACATGAAATGTGCTCCAAACACAGAAACCAGAATACTTTTAATAATTCATGTCAGGTGATTCAGATCCATTGTTTCCATTCCCTTGTTGTAGCGGACCTGGAGAGTCCACAGTGGAGATGGCAGATGGTGAGAAGTCTTACACTGTTCTAAAGTACATTGCATACTGAAGTGGGAGTGTGCCTGCAGATGTGTGTGTGTGTACATGTGCGTGTGCGCGGGCGGTGTGTGTGTGTGTGTGCGTGCGTGCGTGCGTGGTGGTGTGTGTGTGTGTGTGTGTGTGTGTGTGTGTGTGTGTGTGTGTGTAAACATAAAGAATGT
>CM060339.1:18129472-18151972 GCA_030674155.1 Stramonita haemastoma
GCCCGTAAAAGTAAAGTTACATAATTTCTTTGTTTCTTATAATCGTCTCGGAAACCTTTCTTTAATAGATAATCCCTATGATATATATGTTTCTGTATTTTGTCGGTAAGCCAGGGTGGTTTTGTTTTGTATTTAACTCTTTTTGTTTGTAATGGAGCATGTTTATTGTAAACATTATAAAAAATAGAATACCAATATTCAATGGCTAGATTGGGATCAGTAATTTGATAAACATTGCTTAGATGTGAATTAAGAAGATCCTGTAGAAAGACGTTACTGTTAAAGTGTGAAAAATTTCTGTAAGTTATAGTTTTGTGGCTAACTTTTGGAATTTTTACTCCTTTCTTGGACCATGTAATGCATATAGGGAAGTGATCACTGCAGCCAGAAAGTGGAACATTTACCTCTACAATAGTTTCTTTATTTACAACATATATATGGTCAATCAAAGTTTTTGAAATATCTGTGACACGAGTTGGCATAGTTATCAATTGTTTTAAGTTGAAAGATTCGAATGTCTGTATCCAATGGTTATTTGGTTTTAATAAATCAATATTGAAATCACCTAATATAATAATATCATCATAATCTTTATCTATACTATCCAACATTGAAGCATAGTGATCAATCCATTCTGCTTTTTCTTTGGGATTTCTATAAAGAAAACATAAAAGAATTGTCTGGAATTTCTTAGTTTGATTTCAATCCAAATTGTTTCTACATAAAGCTGCTCTAAACTTGTAACTCTTTTGAAATGAATTGATTGATGAACATAAACAGCTATACCAGTTTCTTTGTGAATATGGGAGTCTCTTCGGATTGTATTGTAGCCTGGTATTGAGATGTCATTGTCTGAAATATGAGAGGATAAATGGGTTTCTGTAAAACCAAACACATGGAAATTTTTGCCTGAATTAGATAATATAGAAGATATTTCAGTCATTTTGTGTATTGCATGATTGATGTTGAGATGACCAATTCGAAGACCATCTTTAGAGAGAGAGAGAGAGAGAGAGAGAGAGAGAGAGAGAGAAGAGAGAGAGAGAGAGAGAGAGAGAGAGAGAGAGAGAGAGAGAGAGAGAGAGACTCAGAGTCAGACAGACAGAAAAACAAGAGACAGACAGGCAGACAGAATAACTATGACAATGGTTAATGAGGTAAGCTTCCAAGAACATTCACAAGGGGACAATGGAAACAAAAATTAAGCACAACTTTTTAAGAAGAAAAACGAATTCCCTGCAGTCAGTATTATCAAATAATCCATATCATGGTTTAACAGCTGCAACAATTATTGTAACAGATATTGTAAACTATGATTGATTACTGCAGTTTTTAGCAGAGGAGAACAAGGAACATAATTTATCACTATTAAAGCTTACGAGTGATTCAGCAGCACCTCTCAGGATTTATTGATACCTGGTGTTGTTGTTTTTTTAATTTACGTCATGAGCAATACACCTGTGATGCCAAAAGCCTGACATGGACACTAGGTCAGCACAGTTTGTGTTCAAGATCACTTGGCAAAACAGAAGCATGAGAACAATGAACAATGAACAAGGTTTAAAAGGTTGAGTGGTATACGGCTGTGCTGCTCCTTTGCCCTGCAGAGTGAAAAAAACTTTACCTGTGCAGGTAAGAATGCGAGTGGTGCTGATATTTTTTATGTTCTGTCCAATAAACGTCATGCTTTTGTAACCCCTGTCACCTGCATTTCATGATGTCAGCCATTTTGACTAACATCATTTCTGACTGATCTTTGAGCCACACTTTACTGAATCATCGAGAAATTAAAGTTGTGCCGGTATAAAAACAAAACTTGTTTGGAATGAGGTTTCTGCTCCAAACTGATATGATATGGAATTTTACAATAGAATAAAATTATCACTAGAACTGACCTGAATGGATATTGATGAAGCTGCTATGAATATCAAATCTGTTGTGGTCCAGTGTGCAATGCATATCAGCAACTCAATCATATAGATAATGTGTATGTATATAATATATATATATATATATATATATATATATATATATATATATATATATATATATATATATATATATATCAATACTACTGTCAAGATGACTTTAACAGGAATCTTACAAAACAGAAATACTCCTCTCTGTTATTGAGAACGTGTGTCAAAATAAAAAACGAACGATACTAACAATGATCAAATCCAATAGTATTGTTTGACAACACAGACTGTGAAACTGTGTTTGATATGGAAAAGAGTATTCTTAATCACACAAAAATAAATCATTGCAGATAAATTAAAAAAAAAATTGTCATCAAAAAGATATCGTAAGTTTAACATCCCATTAAGAACTGTAGGACTTGTGCGCGCGCGCGCGCGCGTGTGTGTGTGGTGTCTACCAGTTCACATGTCAAAGCCTTCTAATAGATAAATTTGTTAATGAATGGAGAGCTGAGCTGTTGGATAGTAGCAGATGCCTTTATTACAAAAACTATAAAATTGATTTTGGTATGGAAAAATATATAACTTGTCTACCCGATGTATATGTTTACACTCTTATGAAATTTCGTTGCAGTTGTCACAAACTTCCTATTGAGGTTGGACGTTTCCATAACATACCACGGGATGAAAGAGTATGTTCAAAATGCAATGTCTGTTATAGGGGATGAATTTCACTTTATCATGGAATGTCCCCACTTTACACATTTACGGCAAGATTTTATTCCTCGGCATTTTCGTCAACCCATGTCCAGTTATAATTTTTGCAGGCTGATGAAATGTAAATCTAGAAAAGTTCTTCTGTCTCTATCAAAATTCATAAGAACTGCAGGTATTTTTTGAAATTTGATTTGATGCCTTTAACCTGTGTAGATTGTGTCTTTTACAGAAATTTACATACCTTTAAAAAAAAATGTCATGAGTCTTTAATATTGTTTGTTTATTATTTTGTGATGAATTCTTGCTTTTCAGTTCCTGTTGATATTGATGATACTTTTGGATGTTTTGCTGTAAGGTTTCTTTTCTCCTGTTGAACTTGTTTGTTATCCTCCATGCCCCAAAAGGGGTGAAAGGAATTAAATCTTGAATCTTGAATCTTGAATCTTGTGTGTGTGTGTGTGTGTTGTGTGTGTGTGTGTGTGTGTGTGTGTGTGTGTGTGTGTGTGTGTGTGTGTGTGGTGTGTGTGTGTGTGTGTGTGTTGTTGTCTGTCTGTCTGTCTGTCTGTCGTTGTTGCTGTGTGTGGGTCAAGTCATTTTTGTGTCTCTGTGTGTGTGTTCTGTGTATGCATATGTGTGTACACTCGCGTGGCAGTCGTGTGTGTAAGAGAGGAGAGAGAGAGAGAGAGAGAGAGAGAGAGAGAGAGAGAGGAGAGAGAGAGAGAGAGAGAGAGAGAGAGAGAGAGAGAGAGAGAGAGAGAGACAGACAGACAGACAGACAGACAGACAGACAGACATGCAAACAGACAGACAGACAGACAGACAGACAGACAGACGGAAAGAAGACTGCCTCGTCATCATTGATCTCTACACAACTTCTCCAAGATCCACAGTGGAGGATTAACGACGTTGTTTTCAACCAGCTAGTTTATGGAGATAGATTCTTATTGCAATCAATCTTTCTTTTTCTTGACAAAGTAGTAAACACGCAGTTCATGGCAATAAATAATTTCTGATTCTGATTCTAATTCTGATATATTCACACACACACACACACACACATGCACGCACGCACGCACGCACGCACGCACGCACGCACACACACTCTCTCTCTCTCTCTCTCTCTCTCTCTCTCTCTCTCTCTCTCTCTCTCTCTCTCTCTCTCTCTCTCTCTCTCTCTCTCACACACACACACACACACACACACACACACACACACACACACACACACACACACACACACACACACACACACACACACACAAATCGCGCGCGTACGCACACAGGCACACAAATATGGAGAGAGAGAGACAATGACAATGACAAATAGTTTAATGTGTTAGGCTTTGGGCCCATTCACATGGGGAAGGGGGATCAAAACTCCGATAATCACATATCAAACCGAGCAATTTACATTCACAGGATCTTCGCGAATGGATGTCCGATCGCGGTAATGTTCACAAGTCATATTACAACGATAATGTATTTTGTTGTTGTTGTTTTCTTTTTTTTTCATGTCGACTGTCGCTGTCATCACTGCCTGAAGAGGAAAGTGAAGCTTGCCGAAGTCGTGTCTCTATCGGTGTGGCCACGATGTCCGCTGTTTTCTGGGTGGTGTAGACAGGTTTCCATTTTCGCCATTTGCCGGACTGAGTCTGTCCTCTCTTGAACGAAAGGTTTCATCCATGTCCCTTCGTATTTCTTGAATGCTCTCGATGATTTGTCTGCATTCCTCACTAGACAGTTGACTGCTTTGTTTTGACTTGCTTACCGATGCTGCATCTTCCACATCAGGACCTCTCCCTGTCGCTGTCCCATTATCTTCAAGCATAGCATCTTCTGCTGTGTGTTCTGACAGTGTTTGTGACATTGCCATCCTCTCCTCAGAAAACGCATCTGTTTCTTGACTCCAGTTATCACCAATCTGTCCATCATCACTGTCATTTACACTGCATCCACGTGTTGTGTTTTCACTAGCACGGAATTTTCCGCCTCATACACTGTATCACGGGACTGGTTGGCCTGCTGTGCTGCACGTACACATTCAGCCACACATGGAGCCGTGTTGTGTGTGTCTGTGGCATAGAAAGTGTCATGTGCAGTGCCATTCTGTGCTGTATAAAAAAGACTTGGCGGCGTAGGGAGAAAAAGGCCTGAGGGAGGTGAAGAAGAACTTGCCTGCATTTGTTGCTGTGTCCCTAATGTCCTGTATGCCTCCGCTCTCCTCCTGTCCCTAGCAACTTCAGCTGGACACTTTCGACGATACACTGCACTGTATGTTGTAGTGTGTGCAGCAGGTTGGCCGGTTGGTGTCAGACGCAACACAACAACTGTTTGGTCGGCCTTACTATCTATCTTAAACGACGTTAAGGACATTTCCTGCAAAAAGGTGTTCAGAACACACTCTAAGGGCCAAGGCAGTCCTGTCACTGGCATATTGGACGTCTTTGATGCAAAATATCACCACAATACTCACTGCGTTTCAAAAATCCTTCGTGCTGGTAGCCAAGCAAGGGAAGCCCGAGAGAGAGAGAGAGGGGGGGGGGGGAGAGCAGTATATATAGAGGTGCTATACTACTGGGCTAAGGGTCTGTGTTCTCTGACTCTGAAATGATTGATCTTGTTCAGTGTGGTTTTTGGGCGTCTGTTCTATGACCTCTTGCAGTAGATTGTAGTTAAGTCTTTAACGCCCTCATCATCATAGTCTGGTTTTTTTAGCATAAGCTTGTATGATGGTGGTAGTTAAAAGGTGTAGATTACACAGAGCATAAATCCAACATCACTCAGTCAAGACTGCTAAATTTAGCGCTCCTTTCTTTAACCTAGTCCAAGTGTGGTCAGTTACTGCTATAAATAAATAGCACCAGCTGCCCCAGTTGGGCTGGGCTGGGCTGAGAGCAGCTGGAAGTTGAGGAAACAGACAGCTGGGATTATGACAGGGCTTTCATGTCACGCTTCCATACTTTCTTGAAGTGTAATGCTGGATGTACTGAAGGACTGTGTCCTGGGGCTAACTGACCCTACAGGATTTGGAATGGGACATCCCTCACACAGTGTGCATGACCGATCCAGTGGATACAGCCTTGACACAGCAAAAGGTACCTACTGAGAGACTTTGTCTGTTCAAAGAACAGGTGTGTTGTGACTTAGTCCTCCCAAGGCATGTCCAGGATGCATGTAGAAAGACCTACTGAGAGACTTTGTCTGTTCAAAGAACAGGTGTGTTGGTGACTTAGTCCTCCCAAGGCAAGCCCAGGATTCAGTGTAGATAGCAGAGATGGAAAATTTTAAGATTTTTTTGTTTGTTTAGCGTTTGTTGTTTAAGATGGAAAATTTTTGTCTTTTTCTTGTTGTTCCGCGTTTGTTGTTTGAGATGGAAAGTTTTAAGAATTTTGTTTGTTTGTTGTTTTGGGTTTCTCTCCAAAGTTCTGATAACACAGTCATGCTTGATTTATCTTTAGTTTGGTGTTCAGAGTGAGGTAATGTTTGTCACAAATTTGTCCTCATCAATACAGACTGATGGTGGATTGGAAACATCCTGACCCATGATGTTGGTCTTTTTGATGCTAGTCACAAGTCCAAACTCCTTGCAGGTGTGGGTAAAAGCTGATCAGCTGATCAGCTCTTCCTCAGTGTGAGAGATCAGGGCCATGTTATAAGTATGCAAATCTCCATCTCTCCTCTAAAACCTGAGAGGTCAGGGCCATGTTATAAGTATGCAAATCTCATCTCTCCTCTAAAACCTGAGAGGTCAGGGCCATGTTATAAGTATGCAAATCGCATCTCTCTCTAAAATGAGAGGTCAGGCCATGTTATAAGTACGCAATCGCATCTCTCCTCTAAAAACTGCACCGACTTTGATCTTGGCTGCTAGGTAAGCCACATTGAACAACCGTCCATCATTTCTGCTGTGTTCATGGACTCCTTTCATGAAGAGTCTGATGGCACAGATCAGCAGCATGGAGAAGACAATACCAAACAAGCTTGAGGCAATGACGCATCCTTGTTACACACCACTCTTGATTGCAAAAGATTTCAAGTTTTCACCATCACGGCTGGCCGCACCCTTCTTGTGGTGAAAGGAGACTAGCTAGTTGTGATGCTGAGTAGCCTTGGGGGCATCAATGCCCTTCAGCATTTGGAACAAACCTCTTCTGCTCACGACATTGAACACCGTTGTAAGGTCGATGATGGTGATGAATAATACCGTCTACTGTTCTTGGGTTTTATTTTCATGTGGCTGACTTACTGATAACATCATATTAACTGTGAATCTTTTATCTCTGAACCTGCATTGTGATTCTGGGCCATTACAATTTGTAAGGTCTTGCAGTCCTGCCAACACAACCCTAGGAAGATCCCTGCCCAAAATGCCCAGTAGAGAGATGCCCCAGTAATCATTGCTGTCATGTCACCCTTGTTGGTTTAAACAACTGTTATTTTAAATATCTAAAAGAGCACAAGCCGTTGGTAGCATAACAGGGGAAGAACATCAAGCTGTAGCTCATGTCAGTCCCACCCTTGTGACAAACCAAAAACATCTTATGCTTTGTGAAAATGGGGCACCAAGCCTTCTCACAAATTTAGATCACAAAGATTTTACATGTTGTGTGTGTTAGAAAGTTAAAGATATAAAATGCAATAAGAATAAATAAACAACTAACCAATCAAATAGCAGGAACTGAAAGTCAACATACAAGCACTTTTCTTTTCTTTTTCCCAAAGAAAATGTGTACCTTAATCTTGTACAGAGGGATGTGTTTCCTTTGTGCATAGCCTGAGGTACTACCACCCTTTCTCTCTATCAGACACACAAAGGATCATGAAGAGGTGTCAGCAAGGCTGGTTTATGGCACTTGGTAATGTTAGGCAGTGTCTAATCCTCTCCTGGTGCCTTGTCATTGGCTCGATCATCCCCTTGGGGAACAGACAGCCTAGTGGTCAGAAAATCGCGCTTGCAATTTTACGACCCGGGCTCGATTCCCGTTCGAGAGGGTTTTTTCTCTGGAGTTTATACCAGTGCTGACTCCACTCCCCCTAAAAGTCCTTCAGATGAGACTGTAAACCGAGGCTCGTGTGGAACACACGTAGAACATCTTGCGCACACGTTAAATCCTGCTCGCTTTTCGTAAGAGTAGGCCATGTGTGCTGGTGGGAATAGATGACAAGATTTACAAAACTGCATACACATGGGGACTGGATGTACAAAAGCACACGGGTGCTTATTCCATTATCCTTGATATAAAAGAATAAAAAATAATAAAGAAATAAATGGCTTTGCTGACTTCTTCCAAAGCAGACTGTATGTCCAGTTCATCAAACAGTGGCAAATCTTGGATGATATCAAGTATTTCTTGAGTAGCTATGTTTTCTTTGGAGTAAACCTTCAGTAGTGTTTTACAGGGATACACTTGCTTGTCCCTGTCAGTGATATTTCACTGTCTGGGACTTCAATGATACACTTGCTTGTCCCTGTCAGTGATATTTTCACCTGTCTCGGACTTCAATGATACACTTGCTTGTCCCCGTCAGTGAAAATATCACCTGCCTCAGACTTCTGGGTGCCAGTCTACTCACTTGGTATGTCAGTGGTCTGTTTGATGACTTCATACATGTTCCTTTTTTTTGTTATTTTCATTTTATTCTTTTATATCGAAGATAATGGGATAAGCATTCATGTGCTTTTTTTCATCCATCCCTTGTGTATGCAGTTGTGTAAATCTTGCCATCTGTTCCTACCGGCACACAATGGCCTACTCTTACGAAAAGCGGAACAGGATTTAACGTGTGCGCAAGATGTTCTGCGTGCGTTTGCACACGGGGCCTCGGTTTACAGTCTCATCCGAAAGACTTGTGGGGAGAGTGGAGTCAGCACTGATGTTAACTCCAGGGGAAAAATCTCCTCCAACGGGAATCGAACTCGGGTCGTCAAATTGGTGTCACCAGTGTCTGAGGCCTTCTGTCTGTTGTCTGACAGTTGCTGCTACTTGCTGTTTGGTCAGTGTCATGTCACTTGCTGGGCTCTGTCGCCAGCAAGCAGTTCTCGTGCCCGCAAGTTTGACTGACTGAGATGACACTGGCGGATGACCAGTGCAGCCTGCGTGGCCATTGATAAGTCATTTACGTGATGTTTGCCTAAAATCAGTTGGTATCATTGTGTTGTTTCTGTGTGTCTTTTCTTATGGTAGTTTCTGTGTGGTTTTTCATATGTGTTGTCTCTGTGCGTTTTTTCTTCAGGTTATGTACATCCCATGTCAGAGAGTTTGCTTCCTTGAAAGACGGCTGCGTAATGGTTCTACCTAAAAGACATTTCAAGTGCTTTCATTCCACTGGGGCCACACACACACACACACGCACGCACGCACGCACGCACGCACGCACGCACACACACACACACACACCTCAAAATTTATCAGCCTGTGTTATCCATCAGCAACACTTGTCAGGGCTGGGAGTGGCAGTCTTTCTGTGATGTCACATAACTGAGTCTGCCCACCCCCTCTATTTCTATCATTCCAGGCTAGAGGCGGTCTCGCCTTGTGGTTTAAGCAACCCTGAATAAAACCACCACCCAGACATTTGTCCAGGAGATTTTTCAGTGGAGGTTTGAATAATGATACAGACTTCACCCCACCCCCAACAAGCCTTTGAGATGAGACTATGAACCAAGTACAAACACTCGAGAAAAAAAATCTCGTGCAAAAGTTGAAACATGTCCCATCTTTCAGATAAGTAGGCTATTAAGTGGCTGTAGTAAGTTATGACAATGAGAAAAAAAAAAAACACAAAGACCATGCACACTGGTGTCATATTTAGACATTATCCTTGAAGTCAGATTGTTTACAGTTTACAGTCATCATCCGAAGGACTTTGGGGGAGAGAGGAGTCAGCACTGATGTTAACTCCAAGAGAAAATCCCCTCAACCGGGAGTCGAACCTGGGTCTTCAAATTGCCAGCGCAATGTACTTACCACTAGGCTATTCCGTCCCCACTGATGTGTGTGACCTGTTTCTTACTGTTAAATTCACGCTCAGACCAAATGGTAGTATTTTAGGGCTTTCCTTCCTATAAAAAGGGTTGGGTTTTGTTTTTGTTTTTAGTTTTAGCTTTAAATTCTTTGGTGTCTTTGTGTTAAAGGGTTTTTAACACATTATTTGTTTACTTGTCTTTTTTTTTAATTAGGCACTTTATAAGAAGCAAGTAATGGTAATGGTGTTTCTATAATCTGTGTTGTCATTGAGAAGCAAAGTATGAGAGATCTCAGCGTCTCTAGAGGTCAGTATATCCTCTAACTCGCTGCTTCACTTACCTGTCCTTAAGAAATGTAGACGCCTATATAACTGGGTAAACTGGGGGACTGTACTGAAGCCAAGGCACACGAAGGGCCACCCATCCAAAAGGAAACCACGCTCAAGCTGCGTGTTCATAACTTTGACAGAGCAGGTGGTTTAACCACTAAGCTATCCTGGCCCCTTCAAATGAAAGTGTCTTTAAAAGTTATAGGTTTACACGTGTTGTACTTTGATACACTTCTTGCTACTTGTGTAAGACAGTCTCCTTTTCAGTATTGAGCTCTGGTGCACACGGAATGTAAACCATTATGCCATGCAGTATTGAATTCTGGTCTATAGGAATGTAAAACGTTATCTCTGCAGTACTGATTCTGGTCTATAGGATATAAAACATTCTCCTCTGTGGTTTGAATTCTAGTTTACGGAAATGTAAACCATTACCCTCTGTGGTGTTAAAATTCTGGTCTACAGGAAATGTAAACCATTATCCTCTGCAGTATTGAATTCTGGTCCACAGGAAATGTAAACCATTATCCTCTCAGTATTGAATTCTGGTCCACAGGGAAAGTAAACCATTATCCTCTGCAGTATGAATCTGGTCTACAGGAAATGTAAAACAGTATCTTATGCAATGTTAAATTCTGGTCCACAGGAAATGTAAACCATTTTCCTCTGCAGTGTGTATTGCTAGTCTACAGGGAATTCTGCTCTCCAGAAATCAAAGATGCTGTTCATTTGAGCCCTGTTTGAACCCAAACATTTTGCCAACTACTAAATCTAGACCTTGACTGATGGTATTGGCTCTAGTCATGAAATGAAACAGTGAACAGAGGCTCTGTGTACAACAAGCTGACAGCACATAAAAGATCCTATGACAACAAGGGAGTTCTCCGTTTTCCGGTTATGTTGAAAGAAAACAAACAAACAAAAAACAATGCCACTTTCTTAGAAAAATGGATACACATGCATACAGGGAAAACTTTTGTTTTCAAAAATTGGGTGGCACTGCTTTAAAGAACGGGCTGGGAAGAACAGGCTGGAAGGTTGTTGTTTTTTTGGTTTTTTTTTTTTTAATTTTATACCACTTTATGTCACAGCAGATTTCTCTGCATGAAATTCGGGCTGCTCTCCCCGGGAGAGCGCGTCGCCACAAGTGCAGCGCCTACCCATTTTTTTTTCCCCTCAGGGATGGTGTCTAAACACGACACCTGTGTGCATGCTGGTTTTTTTTTATATAATTTTGTCATCCGCTCCTACCGGCACACGATGGCCTGCTCTTCCGAAAGGTGGAACGGGATTTTAACGTGTGCGCAAGATGTTCTGCGTGCGTTCGCACACGGGACCTCGGTTTATAGTCTCATCCGAATGACTTTTAAGCTGCTAATAACCATATACAACAAAGTGAGGGTTAACAAGATACCAATGGCACCACTCTAAGAAGACACGTGTCTCTAGGCCTGATCTGACACTGGTCTCTAGGCCTGATCTGACACTGGTCTCTAGGCCTGATCTGACACTGGATCTCTAGGCCTGATCTGACATGGTTCTAGCCTGATCTGACACTGGACCTCTAGGCCTGATCTGACACTGGTCTCTAGGCTGATCTGACACTGGTCTCTAGGCCTGATCTGACACTGGTCTCTAGCCTGATCTGACACTGGGTCTCTGCTGACTGACACTGGTCTCTAGCCTGATCTGACACTGGTCTCTAGGCCGATCTGACACAGGCCACTAGGCCTGATCTGACATGGCCACTAGGCCTGATCTGACACTGGACCTCTAGGCTGATCGACACTGGTCTCTAGCTGATCTACACTGACCATGAGGATTCGTGCTAAGGAGAAGAAAAACACTGCTAACATGGACCCCTAAGACAGACAGAGAGAGATCTACCGTACAGTGAACTTTCCGAACATGGGCGCACGTAGGCACAGCGGATCAGCAGAAATCTAAGAGATCAAAGGAAGCGGGGCATCACAGAGATGGGCAGGAGTTTTATAGATAATTTTTTAACAGAGGGTGCTGATTTCACGATGTATTGTTTCTGGAATAGGGAGCCAGTGAAGAAATTGCAGCGGAAGACTCACTTGTTCAGGTTTTATTTTCGGAGACCAAGTCAAGCAGTAGTGTTTAATATGTGATGTAAGGGATGGTGGATGACGCTGGCAGACCTGCTACGGCCTTGTCTCTGACTTCCTTATGGAGGACGTGACCCACACTGAAGCTACACACTGCTGACACATACTCAAAACAAGAAGCGTGCTCATAGGACCAATAACTATCTATAGCATTTATGCCAGGTGATTCAAATCCATCGTCCCACGTGGGGAAAGCAGGGGCCTGCCAGCATTTATATCATTCCTCACCTGGAAATTCTGTCCCGGAGTTCCCCCTTTTCTATCCCTCTCTTTGTTTCTGTTTGGCTCTATTTCTTCATGTCACGTCCTTCTTGTCTACTCTCTACTTTCTTGATCCATTCTACTGCCCTTTTTTTTCCAGGCGGACTTAAAAACATGATATTTCTCTCCCCACACCCAAGTTGGGAGTGCTAGTACTGATCTGTCAGGCGCTTGACATCAGCACAACGCATTGTCGCTTTTATAACAGACAGCTATAGTTGCTTTCTGAGTTTTCGACAACGACTAACACAATAACGACAATGGCGACAACGACAACGATGATGACGAAGAAAGAAGAAGAAAGAAAAGAAGAGAAGAAGAAGAAGAAGAATGAGAAAGAATGGAAGAAGAAGAAGAAGAAGAATTGTGAAGAAGAATTGTGAAGAAGAAGAAGAAGAAGAAGAAGAAGAAGAAGAAGAAGAGAGAAGAAGAAGAAGAAGAAGAAGAAGAGAAGACGAAGAGGAGAGGAGAAGGAGGAGGAGAAGAAGAAGAAGAACAACAAGAACAAGAACAAGAACAAGAACAAGAACAAGAAGAACAAGAAGAAAACAAACAAACAAAAAAACAACAACAACAAGATGGAGAAAGAAGGAGAAGGAAGAGGAGGAGAAAGAGGAGGAGGAGGAGGAGGAGGAGGAGGAGGAGGAGGAGGAGGAGGAGGAGAAGAGAAGAAGAAGAAGAAGAAGAAGAAGAAGAAGAAGAAGAAGAAGAAGAAGAAAACAACAACAACAACAACAACAACAACAACACAACAACAACAACACTAGAACTAGAACAAGAAGAACAAGAAGAAAAAGAACAAGAAGTCAGAGAACAAGAATAACAAGAAGAAGAAGGAAGAGAAGAAGAGCAACAACAAGAACAAGATTAACATTAACAAGAAAACATTAACAAGATAACAAGAAGAACAAGAAGAACAAGAACAAGAAAACGAGAAGAACAAGAACACAAAGAACAAGAAGAACAAGAAGAACGAGAAGCACACAACAAGAAGCCACAAGATCCATTGTTTCCATTCCTTTGTTGTAACGGACTGAAGAGTCCACAGTGAAGAACACACTGTTCCATAGTCAGTGTTCTGATGACACGTCATTTAGTCTGAGATGGCCCACATGTCATTTCATGCTGAAGTGCGAGTGCGTCTGCATATGTGTGCGCGGTGTGCGTGCTTTGTGTATGTGTTATGTGTATTTGCGTGCGTATGTGTGTGCGTGTGTGTGTGTGTGGTGTGTGTGTGTGTGTGTGTGTGTGTGTGTGTGTGTGTGTGTGTGTGTGTGTGTGTGTGAGTGCGTGTGTGTGTGTGTGTGCGTATGTGTGTGTGTGTGTGTGTGTGTGTGTGATGTGTGTGTGTGTGTGTGTGTGTGTGTTTGTGAGAGAGAGAGAGAGGAGAGAGAGAGAGAGAGAGAGAGAGAGAGAGAGAGAGAGAGAGAGAGAGAGAGAGAGAAGAGAGCATAAAGAATGTTTGCTTCCACACGTAAAGTAATGATGACATCATTTGGACAGTGGGCTGTTTCCATGATGCTGGTGTCTTCCTTCCCTTGATGCCTCTGAAGCTGTCTCATGGACAGAGGAGCAGAGGGACTCTGAGCACCACAGCGGATCCAGTGGAGAAACTCCCTTCTGAATTTGGTTCCAGTCAGGCAGTAGAGAACAAAGTTGATGGCGCTGTTGGTGTACCACAGAAGTTGTGTTGCTGCGTCCATCAATTCCGCTGTAGCATTTGTCTGAGGGTCTTCAAGCATAACATCGTAGTTTTCGTAGAACCACAGTAACATAACGCATACTGGCAATGTTAATAGCAGAAAAGCACAGGATATTGCCAAAACCATGACGGTCGTTCTGTAGGAAGTTTTCCTCCTCCGATTGTCAGTGCTGTGTGCAGTGTTGACATTGGACTCCACGCGTGCAGAGATGGAAGATGAAGAAGACAGTGCTTTGAACAGACTGGCGGACAGTGTGATGTCACAGACAATCATACAAAAGCAGGAAAGAAGGAAGCCGTGCACAAATCTATCCATCCAAACACCTGAGAGAAGAAGTCTGAATACATGCCCGCCGTGGCATAACACCGATTTTTCTCAATGATGTCAATTCCAATCAGAAGATGAAAATGAAGAGCACAGGCAGAGAGGACAAGTGTTGCTATGACGGTCCACGTTCTTCGCACAGTGCACATCACTCGCATTCTGTGTGGCCACAGAACCGCCATTGTTCTCTGCACTGTCACACAGGTCACCAGCCAGGCAGACGTAGTGTTACCGGAATAGACAATGAAGGGGCGAAGCTTGCAGATGACCACGTGCAACATTTCAAGATCTACCTGGAAAGCATACAACATCCAGCTTCGTGGTAACGCAATACACAGCAATGTGAGATCAGACACGGCAAGGGACATAAGAATAGCGTGCTGCGAAGAGTTGTGGTCCTTGATACGACGCATGACGCAGATGGTGGCGATGTTTCCAAAGCCTCCCAACAGAAGAAGACATGGAGGGCATATTGTCCACAGGAGCTCAGCAACTTTGGTGTTCAATGTAGTCCGTGTACGATAACTCCTCTGTCCGGTGTGTAGTGTTGTCCTGTAGCCCATCACTGTCACTTGAAAGGTTGCTCATGCTTGTTGTGAAATGAACTCCCTGAAAATTAGGCGAAAATGGAATCCCACGATTGCACAGGTCTCCTCTCTTCTCTCTCTCCTCTCTCTCTCTCTCTCTCTCTCTCTCTCTCTCTCTCTCTCCTCTCTCTCTCTCTCTCTCTGGGATGGGATATAGCCTAGTGGTCAGAACATTGCGCTCGCAATTTGACGACCCAGGTTCGATTCCCGCTCGAGGGGATTTTTCCCCTGGACTTAACATCAGTGCTGACTCCACTCTCCCAAAAAGTCCTTCGGATGAGACTTTAAACCGAGGCCCCGTGTGCGAACGCACGCAAAACATGTTGCACACACATTAAATCCTGTTCCACTTTTCGTAAGAGTAGGCCATCTTGTGGCGGTGGGAACAGATGACATTTACAAAACTGCAGACACACGGGGACTGGATGTAAAAAAAAAAAAAAAAAAGCACAGGAGTGCTTATTCCATTATCCTCGATATAAAAGAAATAAATCAAATCAAATCAAATCAAATCTCTCTCTCTCTCTACTGCATAAATAGTCTCATCCGAGACTAGTTTGAACAGAGAGAGAAACGAATAAATACAGACCCCCCCCCCCCCCCCCCCCCCCCCCCACCCAAAAAAAAAAAAAAAAAAAAACAGACTTTAGACTTCAGATGATTTATAGGTCACAGCCCCTTCTGAAAGGGTGAAAACATGCAAAAGTGTTTGTATGTATACAGCCATTCACTGTGAATTCTTCGATGAAAACGTAAATTCTTTAAATAAAAAATAATTAACATCAGCCAAAACATTTTCATGGGCTTACCATCTGTTATTTTGTTCAAAGACTTACAGAAAAATTGCAACTTTTTTAACAGTTTGCTCATTTTCAGATGCCATAAGCTCAGCTAGCCTGACCATTGATGGGTGTTTGTTTGTCCGTCATGTTCGACGATGACTTCCAAAACAGCAGCGGAGGAAGCTGCTGTTCCGGAAACTGGGTAGAAATTTGATTATAATGGAGATGCCTTGCCCACAGTACATCCCCACTCTCTCGGCCAAAAGGGCATAAGGACAGTCAGTATTGGAGATGTTCTCCAAAAGCCAACTATCCCCCTAGGCTGCAGCACATAATGACTGTGCAAGTCAAGCCTCCTAGTCAGAGTCATAGTCAATCACTAAAGACTAAGCTGTAAAGTGGAATTCTATGAGTGGGGAAGCCACTGATCATACGGCCTCTCACTTTGTTGTTGCCCCCAGCATCGATGGTTTCATCAAGAACGGTGAACTGTGATAAAGCCCGATGGGTAATTCCAGTATATTGGCAGAATTCTTTTTTTTCTCAAGTCTCGGAGAACTGCACCTTCCAAAACAACATGCAATTTGTTCTGCCTCGCATTCAAAGAACTTTCTCGCAGGAGCTGCCTTTCGTTCAAAGAATAGTCCCGCAGATAGTGTCACCGTAAACAACTCTTTATTGGTCCAAAGACATGCGTAATAGGAGCTGTAGTGTAGTGGTGAAGAACTGAAACAAAACCCCAAAGAAAAAACTAAATAAACAGCTAATAATAATGACAATAACTGGTGGCTGAAATACAAAACAAGAATAAGGTCAATGTGTACATGTGGAAAGGCTTTACATATCTAAATGTCATATCATGAGGTTTCAGTCTGTACCACTAAAACACACCTTCCAAAGGCAGTATGTGTGAGTGTGTAATGTGTACATGAATAACAAGGCACATATGGCAACACACTCGTATGACAGGGCTCAACTAGGACTAAATTCAGTGATAAACAAATGCTAATAAACTGTAAACAAGTTCTGTGTACATTGAATGTCATGTACGAGGAGAAATGCGGCACGCAAATGTTACGTAGCGGCACTGGCACAACCTTGCCGAGCGCTAGTAGGAAAACATCGTTAGGATCTCCAGATTCGCTAACCTCAGCGCTACTGCGTCACTACGACGTTCATACATAAACAAATAAAAAAGGTGATCAAAGCTTCAACACTTCACCTTGTTCATCTATAAAAAATAATAACATGAAGGTAACACATCGAAAACCGCACCGAAAACTGGAAGACGTCAGACGTCCGCTGCTAAATCAAACCAAATGAAATCAATTAATCACCATTCTCAACCCTGTAAATCATTCACAGACATGATGAACTGATCGATAAACAATGTATTTAAAATCATACAAACAACTTACAAAGTGTGGGGACTTCAGGGATCGGTAATTTACAATGTGACAGTCACAAAGACGTTTCGCCGACATGAAGACAAAAAAAGGCGCAATGGTAAAAATAGCAAAAATGTCTTAAAACCGGAGACTGGTCGAAGCATCGAAAAAGCTTCAAAAATCGATCTGGTTCCAGAACACAATTCATCCTGTGTTGCCAATTTACACAGATTACAAACCAAATCATCACTGTCATCTTTTGCATATCGTTTCAAATGTACAGCAATATCTGCTACACCACACCTAAATAATGACAATGCTTGCTAAACATACTTATTCATTTCTATCAATGTGTGCTGTTTAAAGCACAATGACGTTTTAAACGTTGAATACAGAAAAAAAATCGATCACTGCTATGAATGTGAGCGTTCCACTCCTGCCATCTGCAGTCAACAAGTCTCTGCTTGAAAGATTTTATGAATTCGTTTACGTTTTCGACTCCTTGATTGTCCCAGACAAACCCAAAGCCATACTGACACAAACATGTACGTATGTTAGATGCCCAAGTATGCTTGCCTTTACATTTAAGTTTGTATTGCATCTTATAGGCTTTGGATGGCAATCTCTTATCCTCCACACGAGTTATCTTAAGCCAATAGTTTATAAATGCATTTTACCCTAGAATTTATAAACAATGGATGCGTTCCTAGTTTTCCATAGATCATGTCATTTGGAGTGCGCCAGTTTACACCAAGAAATCTCCTTAATGCAAACAGATGTAATTTTTCTATTGGCGCAATATGTTCTATTCCCCAGATCTCAGCCCCATATTGTATAATAGGTTGTACCTGTGTATCAAAGAGTTTCATGAAGACTTTTACAGAATTATTTTCAAACTTGTATAAGATACTCAGAATACTCAGAACAGCTTTCTTAGCTCTTGAAGCTAAATCTTGGCATGTATATGAAGCTAAGTTTAGTTGTCAAGGGGATTTCAAGATATTTACTGTGTGAATTTACAACAGAAACCTTTGCATTGCCGTAGTTCCATTTTTCATGAGCTGCCAAGAATCCTCCTTTCCGAAATACCATGATGTTACTTTTGTTCATATTTACTTTCAACTGCAGATCTTTAGTCAAGCAAGCAAGCAACACACACACACACACACACACACACACACACACACACACACACACACACACACACACCAATCCAATTAAGGTGCTTATAGCCCGCCGACCACACACACACACACACACACACACACACACACACACACACACACACACACACACACACACACACACACACACACGAAAAGACAAAATGCCTCGCTCCCCTACGACCACATAGGTTATGAGACACCTTATATATATATATATATTATATATATATATATATATATATATATATATATATATATATATATATGTTATTATTATATATATATGTTATATATATATGTGTGTGTGTATATATATATATATATATATATATATATATATACATACACAATTAAATAAATAACT
Organism: Stramonita haemastoma; assembly: GCA_030674155.1. Classification (NCBI taxonomy): domain Eukaryota; kingdom Metazoa; phylum Mollusca; class Gastropoda; order Neogastropoda; family Muricidae; genus Stramonita; species Stramonita haemastoma. The sequence continues at coordinate 18,148,112 of CM060339.1, forward strand.
AAAGCCAAAATAAGACATATTGTTTCATGAGCATGTGCATGTAGGCACACACGCATCCCCCTTCAAACACCACACACACACACACACACACACACACGGGCACTAATCAAAATGGCGATGACAAACAGCTGATTCCACCTTGCTCAAAGAAAGACGGATATGTCCCCGTAGCAAAGGCTCAAAAAGCCTGAAGTTTGGTCAAAAACTTAGTTTTAGTTCTGTTTTCAAGTCAAGTCAAGTGAAGTGAGATTTTATTTCCAGATGGTACATTGAATAAGCATTGATTTTCTGTTTTTCATCAAGCCATCTATCTATGGAAAAAATTCACAATATCATTTAACTACCATGATTTCGGCAACCTTAAAAAAATAATAAATGCCTATAAGAGAAAAGCAAAATAGAGAAAGAAACAAGCAAATAAGAAATACACTTAAAGTCACACACACACGCGCGCGCGCGCACACACACACACACACACACACACACACACACACACACACACACACACACACACACACACTTTCAAGAACAGAAAATAAGTAGAGTGTGTTCAAGAAAAAGAAGAAAGTCAAGCTCAGTGTGAGCAAACCAAGAGCAGTCCGACATTACATTGCGGCGATTGTGCCAGGCCAGTTCACTGGATATGCACACACTGATCTGCCCGACTACCAACTGGATATAGCTGTTTGTAAGAACAAAAGGAAAATTTTTATGTAAGGAGTGTGTTCTGAAACATGTTACAAATGACAATCTTTAGGATTAAAATGATAATCATCATCATCATCATCATCATATATATGATGATCATAATAATAATGCATGGAATTACATTGCCACAAACCTTAGATCTGTTTTTTTCATGGACGACGGGAAGGAAATGGAGAGAGCTATAGATTCTAGATCTACATGTCAACATCAAGGCTCTCAGACTGGTGACATGTAACAGTCAACAGAAGTGTGCAATCAGAATGAGACAATGAACAGTGTAAAGAAAAATCGTTAAACTTCATTGACACCTTCAAAGACACTGAGAGTGGATGACATCAACAGTTCACCCAGCTAATGGACACTATCACTACAGGTGAGGGAAATCAAAAACAGCTCAAGACGGCACATACTCAAACAGTCGTTCCAATAGTCATTCCCTGCTCCAATCTCCAGTCCTGCTGTGTTAACCTGTTCCCTTCTATGCTCTGCTATCTATATATCTATTTATCCCTTAGTCTGTTGACCGTGGGGGCACCCCTGAAGACTTGACAACCAGTTCCCTACATTCCCTTCTCTGTCCTCTCTCTGTTCTGCCTGTTTTTCCTATAGTAAAATCTGTTCCTCTACAGTAATATGTCAGGTCAAAACCCAGCCCTCTCTTACAAAAGAAAAACTGTACAGAAAGACGTCAAGATAAGTGTAAACTACTATCCAAGCTCAATGACGTAAAAAAGAAGTCTGAGCTAAAGAAAGGAAAACCAGAAGTCAAAGAGAGCAAGCATCCCCTAAGTAAAATGAACAGCGGAAAGATCTGCGGAACATCAAATGGCATCAGTTAAGGAAAAAGCTTCCCTTAAAAAAGTAAAAGATATGGAAACTAGTCCACAGCAACAAAATTCCTGCTCACTGCTCCCCTTCATGATTCTGTGTTCCATCAAATTGATGGCGTCCTCTGGGAAACTCCTATGGTTTTCAAGCAGTTACTCAAAAAGCACACACCACTAAAGAATGTCGGTCTGTCCTAGATGGATACACTACAGGATGGTCATTTTAACGTAGTTGCTCTCCATCTATGTATGAATGACCTGAAGGAAAAAGATGTAAAAATGTGTGCTGATTCTTTGTCTTCCTGTGTTGCCACTGTGCAGTGGCTGCGGCCATAGTAAACCCGGCATTTTGACGCTGTCAATTTTGCCGGGCCTGGTGAAAAATGCTGCCCGGCTGAATTACTGTGGCGTCACTGATAACGTCTGTGCGTGGCCATAGTAGAGCAGCCAGGCCGGTATTTTGAACCCGTCGTTTTGACGTTCGAGCGACACGTCCGTTTGCCGGGTTGACGGAAAGGAAAATAATCAAGAAAAACTTTTTTATGGTGCTTCAAAAATTCTGACAACACAAACTAGTAAATTGACCCTTCCCGATTACAATCCAGTGGTTTTGATAAAAGTTTTGTGGGGGGGATTTTACGTAAAAACACTTTTTATGTCGAACTATTTTCTGTGGATTTTGCGTCACTGCGGCAGCCTCATTTTTGCGTCACTGGCAGTCTCGGGGTGACCACATTGTCAGAAAGAGAGGCCTGGTTGACTATGGCAGCTTTGACGGATCCATTCTACCCTTAAAGAAAGGGCCGTCAAAACAACGGGACAGGCTGGATTTACTAAAGCTGCTGTTAGTAAAGTGGCTCCACTTACCATCCTGAGCTGAAAGTAAAGAGAGAGTTGTATGATGCTCAAATTTCTCTCAGATGTACCACTTTGACAAGATTTTATTGTTATGCCATGAAAACCTGGAAGCCAATCTTAAAGTACATGAAAAATTCCGTTCTGGCTGAAAGAGTAGATGTTCCACTTTGACAATATTTATTTTTATGGCATGAAACCTGGAAGCCAATCTTAAGGTACTGAAAAACCCCTTCACCCTTCAGCCAGAAAATGTGACGCTCCACCACAATGAACGGATGCACATGAGTCAAATTTAGCTTTAGCAGTATATGTCAATAAAGTGGCTACAATCAAAAAACAATTGAAATCGAACAATTCTGTGCAACATTATTACAATTGAAATATACTCAGGATGTGACAAAATGAGAAAGCAATTTTATTAGAAACAGTTATCAGAATAGCGCTTTGGTATCTTCAAAACACATTTTAAAGCAAAAGGAATAAAAATTGCCTTGATATTCATTATAAGATAAATAAACAGATCTTTTAAATCATTAAAATCTCAAAATGACAGCTTGACCCCCACCTGCTTAAAGGCTCCTAGCGCAAATTTGGTAATGATGCTAAGCGACTCATTCGTGGTGGAGCTACAAATAGTGTTAGCACTGGGTAATGATAACTCCTTCTCTACTGTGGAAAGAAGCCAGCCTGCTGAGCATCGCCAAGTTTAATGTCTCAGAAATAATCCTTCTTTCCCACAATATGTTCTGCGCCAACTTCAGAATAAGTATCATCTACTGGTCTTCAAAATCGACACCTGGGCTAGCTAGCTTCTTTCAGTCACGTTGACGTCTCATTCCCGCAGAGTCGATTTTCCAAAGGCATCTCAGACATGGCGTAATTATCCGGGTCATTTTTGGTAGAGGAACAATTCTAGCTGTGAGTTTAGGTACAACACTTGGAGCAGGTTTCATTACAGATGGTGACAGAACTCTTTCTTTGTAGCAGTAGCAAAACTTCAATCAATGAAAAATTATTGACTGCCGTGCATTCTGAGATAGAAGTGCATTGCCATACTAATTTTTTGCTTTATTTTCTTTCTTCTTTTCTGCCTTATTTTATTGTTTGTTTGATTTTATTGTTGTCGTTTCTCCCTTTCCTCTGTTGTATAGGCCTACGCTTTTCAGCAAATTACCTTAGACCCAGTTCAAGGCAATTATCAAAATACATGTCTATTCCTGGATGTAATCCTGCGAAATCTAATATGTATTCAGGAAATGTATGGTGGAATGAATCTTGTGAAGTTGCCAGACAAAAGGCAAAAAACATACCTGAAAGACAAAAAGTAATGAAAATAATAAAAACAACATTAAAAAAGCTAAAAAAACCACTGCAGCAGAATAATAGAAGAAGTGAAAACCCAATATTGGTCCACTTTTTGTAAATAGGATGTCTCAGGCGATATAAATCTCAAAGTCTGGGAAAAAAA
>CM060339.1:18156972-18181972 GCA_030674155.1 Stramonita haemastoma
ATCTTGCCACGTAATTATTATGGTAAACACATTCATTTTGAAAGGAAATTACAATACAATTAAATACTTTTTCCTGAGATTAATTGCATGGAAAATATACCTGGACAATTTATGCATTTCATGTTGAGTTGTGACTTGTAGCAATCGGTGGATCAGGGATCTAACTAATTCTTTCAGGAAGTTGTCCCGTAAATGGGAGTATGTATGGCAAGCAAAAAGAAAATGCTGTTAATCTCCCCTTGCTGTCCTGCAAAATGGACAAGATTTTTTTCTGCAATGAATAACTGAAGCGGTATACATTTGCCGTCAGTGAGAGAACATTAAATCTTAATTGTGATATAACAACCCTAAAACAAAACATATCAACATTGCAAACATATTTCTCTTTTTCGAAGAGTATTTTAAAGGACCGGTAGCAGTCATACCTGTCACAATCTCTTATTGTACCTGTCCATTCTTGGATGAAAATATCAATGAGCCTTTGTTTAAATAATCTCAAAAACATATTAACATCACCTACACCTTGCTGCAACCAAACAAAATGAAACCCTGTTCGCATAAAAATTTCTCTAATTTTGGACACCCAGCAATATTCTCCAGTTCTGAGAGAGAGACAGACAGACAGACAGACAGACAGACAGACAACAGACACACAGACAACACAGATCTATATATACGGGACACTATTCAACGAGGCTAAGTTCTGTGTTCTCTGACCCTACAGTGCCTGATCTTGTTCACTGTGACGTTGAAGTTATGTGGAAAGGTCAGGAAGACAGAGGGTTGTGAAAAACTGTGGTGGTTGGGGGTGGTGGTGGTGCTTCTTCTTCTTCTTCTTCTTCTTCTTCTTCTTCTTCTTCACATTCTTCTTCTTCGCATCTTTTTTCTTCGCTTTTCTTCTTCTTCGCAATTCTTCTTCTTCATTCTGTCATTCTGCACTTTGTCTCTATTGATCCACACTTTTCTTCAAAAAGACTTACTTGCTAATTGGCATTTCAGGTTCCGCATTATCATGGTTCAGACCCTACCTTTCATCAAGGTCAGCAACAGTCACTGTAAACAGTTTTCACTTTGCATCATCAACCATCAAGTATGGTGTTCCTCAGGGCTCAGTGCTGGGACCAAAATTATTTCTCCTGTATACTCAACCTCTGTTTGATGCTATCGGTAAACATTCTGTCACCATGCTTTGGCTAATTACAATCAACTTTACAAACTTCTCTCTGTCATGTTGACTCCGCCATTGAAACAATCCAAAACTGCATTGCAGATGTGTGTTCTTCAATTTAACGTCTTTCCACTTAAGTAATATTAGATGATAGGAAAAAGATGGAAGATTTGAGTTAAGAATGAGCTTGTGAGAGTAGAGTGTATGTGCATGAAGAGAGAAAGAGCGGAAGAGGGGGGGGGGGGGGCGGAGAGAGTGGGCATTGCAGATATTAATTTATGAATGAATCAAAATAAATTGCAGTTAAATGATTGCAAACTGGAGTTATGGTTATTTCTTCAAGCAGGCTTCCTATCACCAGTGCTCTTCCTTCATCCTCCACATTGGTGAAGCAGATGTTTGTGTCAACTGTGAACAATCTTGGCATGACACTTGATCCCAGTCTGTCAATGCGGCAGTATGTCAACACTCTGCAAAAGTGCATGTTGTCAACTTCGTCAGATCAGTTCTTCATACATTTTTTTTCTTTTCGTCAGATCAGTTCTTTTTTTAAAAAAATTAATTCATTTACTTTATTTACTTTTTTCTTTTCGTCAGATAGTTCCATCCGACAATTGTTTTCGTTTCAAGCAGCACAACTCTGGTCTGTTCCTTGTCTGTCCAGAACTGATAATTGTGATGCACTTCTGCTGGCTTCCAGAACATTTACTACAAAATCTTCAGGTTCAACCGCTGCTGTCGTTGATTACATTTTCAATAAGACTATCATATCACCCATTCTGTCTTCTCATGGCTGATTTACAATTCATAAGACACATCATATCACCACTTCTGTCTTCACTCCTGGTTGATTTACATATTCATAAGACACTCATATCACCACTTCTGTCTCACTCACTGGCTGATTACATATCATAGACACATCTTCACCCATTTGTCTTCATCATGGTTGATTTACATTTCATAGACATCATATACCCACTCTGTCTTCATCCGGTTGATTTACATATTCAATAAGACACATCATATCACCCCACTTCTGTCTTCACTCCACTGCCTGTCTACCTCTGCACGTATTCAGTATAGAATTGCTACTATTAGCTTTAACTATGTCAGAGGTGTATCTCCACATTATGTTATCATGTGGGTCTGTGCATGCAGGTGTATGTGTATGTGTGTGCGTGTTCGTGCATGCAGTTGTGGGTGTGGGTGGGTGTGCACGCAGGTGTGTCTGTGCATGCAGGTGTATGTGTATGCTTGCATGCAGGTGTATGTATGTTCATGCATGCAGGAGTATGTGTGTGCATGCAGGTGTATGTGTGTGTGTGCGTGCAGGTGTATGTCAGTATGTGTGTGTGTGCATACACGCTCTAATGTTTTGCCTCAGATTTAATTCTTTAATCCACTTTACAAGCTGCATGGTTCGTTAAATGTTCTGGGGAGCTGCTGTTGTACTTATGTACAGATAAACTGACGAGAAAATGAATACTAAGGGAGACTGAAAAACAATGAATGACTAAAACTTTGAAAGAAGGAAAGACAGAAAAGGAGAATATCACAGAGAAAATTTCCAACCTGAGGACAGAGACGAGGTGTGAGGAAAAGACAGAGAGTCAAAGTCAAAGTAAAAAAAACTTTGTAATTATCCCTGAAGGGCAATTACAAGTTGACCTGTCACTCCACGTGATGATCATTTCTAGGAAGGTCAGGTTGACTTCAGCACGTGAGATCCATTTCTAGGAAGGTCAGGTTGACCTGTCAGTCACGTGATGAACCATCTTCTAGGAAGGTCAGGTTGACCTGTCAGTCACGTGATGAACCATCTTCTAGTGAAGGTCAGGTTGACCTGTCAATCACGTGATGAACCATCTTCTAGGAAGGTCAGGTTGACCTGTCAGTCACGTGATGAACCATCTTCTATGAAGGTCAGGTTGACCTGTCAGTCACGTGATGAACATTTCTGAAAGTCGGTTACTGTCAGTCAGTGATAACCATCTTCTAGGAAGGTCAGGTTGACCTGTCAGTCACGTGATGAACCATCTTCCTATCAAGACAATATCAAAGTCTGAATAAATATAATCTCATTTGTTAAAAAGAAAATTTAAATATGAATAGAAATGTAAATCGAGATAAATATATTATTATTTTAGGTGGTCAATAATTTGCTGCATATAACAATATGATTAAACTCAGACCTTGGTTTGTTTTTCAAATTGAATATGACCGAGAAAAGATCACAAGGAAAACCAAAGCAGTTAGTTAACACATACCAACAGACAAGGGAGACAACTGTCAAAACAAAACTGAATGATGTAAGTTCTGCAAGTTCCGATTAAGTTCATTGAGAATGAAGACGATAAAGTTGCTACAATAGTATATATATATATATATATATATATATATATATATATATATATATATATATATATATATATATATATTTATATATATATATATATATTTATATTATTTATATATATATATATATATATATATTATATATATATGGGACAGGATAGCTTAGTGGTCAGGGTGCTTGCTTTCCCCCACCCAATATTAAGTAGCGTGGAGCGTGGTTACCAATTAGATGGGTGACGGTTTGCGTGCCTTGGCTTCAGTACAGTTCACCCAGCTGTAAATGGGTACCTGCCCTCTTGAAGGTTAGGGAAGGTAAAGCAGCGAGGAAGAGGAGATGGGCGCCACCCTCAACATGCTGGCCCCTAGAAAAGCTGAGGACTCTGACGCCTCGCCTGAACTGTCAGCCTGGAGACAGACTGTGCAGAAAGGTCTCTCCAAGTTCGAAGAGGCACTTGCTCAGCAGCATGAGACAAAGAGAATGAGGAGAAAGGCTGCAGACCAGCGTCAGACTTCAGCTCTTTGCCAAAGGGACTGTCATTCCCATGTGGGACTGGCCAGCCACACCCAACGCTGTACCAGAATAAACACATAAGCGCAACTCCCTAGTCTTACGAGACAGAAGGATGCCTACAGTGTGTGTTCAGCTCCTACCCAGAGAGAGTTTGCTATCGGCTCGTAGGGAAGACTTGGGACCACACAGTCGAGCTCTATCCACTTTACAGATGCGAGTTTGAGAGTGTTGCTCAAATTATCTGACCAATACTGCAGGTTGTTTTGGGGCCGATTGACGCTGGGATACATTATGATAGGAAGCGTAGAGTGCAGCCCTATCACATTGTCTCAAAGCAGATGCCCTTCCATAGCAGCATTGTTTCATCATCCTCATCGTTATTGATCATCATCTAATAAAAGAAATTTGTCTGTTTGGCTGTTTCACCGAAGGAGAGGCAGCAAAAGAAAAAAAAAACATACAAAAACCCTTGAGTGTGTCTTCATTTTAACGTCTGTCTACTAGACAGTGATATTAGACAGAAACATCGTGTGTTTTCCCATACTGGTAGGGGTGTGTGGAGCCTTCCCTTCTCCTGTGTTTGTGACTGCAGGAGGTCTGCCTGCTGGCCTCAGCCCACACATTCCCACTTCACAGCAGCTCATGATCCTCGAGCCCGTGACCCTCTGGGTGAAGGATGCAGAGAACTAGTTTTGTGATCGTGCTGGTCATCCGTGCCCAGTACACCTTCACCACAGCTTGAGGCTGTGCCCACCCACCACCCTCACCCACCCTGCCCCATGCCATGTGCCCATCAACACAACACCCTGCCCCATGCCATGTGCCCATCAACAGAACACCCACCCTACCCATGTCACGTGCCCATCAACACAACACCCTGCACCATGCCATGTCCCCATCAACACAACACCCTGCCCCATGCCATGTCCCCATCAACACAACACCCACCCTGCCCCATGTCACGTGCCCATCAACACAACACCCTGCCCCATGTCACGTGCCCATCAACACAACACCCTGCCCCATGCCATGTCCCCATCAACACAACACCCACCCTGCCCCATGTCACGTGCCCATCAACACAACACCCTGCCCCATGTCACGTGCCCATCAACACAACACCCTGCCCCATGTCATGTCCCCATCAACACAACACCCTGCCCCATGTCATGTCCCCATCAACACAACACCCTGCCCCATGTCATGTCCCCATCAGCACAACACCCTGCCCCATGTCATGTCCCCATCAACACAACACCCTGCCCCATGTCATGTGCCCATCAACACAACACCCTGCCCCATGTCACGTGCCCATCAACACAACACCCTGCCCCATGTCATGTCCCCATCAACACAACACCCTGCCCCATGTCATGTCCCCATCAACACAACACCCTGCCCCATGTCATGTCCCCATCAACACAACACCCTGCCCCATGTCATGTCCCCATCAACACAACACCCTGCCCCATGTCATGTCCCCATCAACACAACACCCACAGTAACGGGTGTGGAGGTGTGGCTACGCAGTTGACTATTGACCCAAAAGACTGGGTGCTAGTCTTTAGGATGAGAGGGTACACTGCACGTGACGGGATAGCCTAGTGGTCAGAACATTGCGCTTGCAATTTGACGACCCGAGTTCGACTCCCGTTGGAGGGGATTTTTCCCCTTGAGTTAACATCGGTGCTGACTCCACTCTCCCTAAAAGTCTTTCGAATGAGACTGTAAACCGAGGCACGTGTGCGAACGCACGTAGAATATCTTGCGCACTCGTTAAATCCTGTTCCGCTTTTCGTAAGAGTAGGCCACCGTGTGCTGGTGGGAACAGATGACAATATTTACAAAACTGCATACATACGGGGACTGGATGAAAAATAGCACACCATTGCTTATTCCATTATCCTCGATATAAAAGAATAAATAAATAAATAAATAACCCATGACATCAAGAGAGCTTTCCACTGGGAAAAAAGTGTAGAAAAAGTCTATCTGAGAGGGAAACACATACACATTTATGCAGACAGGAAAATTTGATATAAAAAGTTATTTTTTTAAAAAGTAGCACTGCTCTTGTTTCCATGAAGAGCAGCAGGGTTTTTACCATCATCATTAAAAACGTTTCTGTTTGCGTGCGCATTTGTTTCCCTACCAGAGTGGATTTTTCCTTCATACACACATTTATCAGCGACAACTTTCTGGCTACAATGGGTCCCTTTACGTGTGCTGAGTGCAAGTTGCCTGCATGACTTTAATTTGGCGTCTAAACCAAAAGACTAGAACCCAGACCACCACCCAGGGTCTAGTGAATGGGGGACAGTGTTTCAAGCTCAAGGGAGGTTGAACCAGTATTTCCTGCTTTTTATAGAGATGTTTTTCCTCTAGACCCCCACTTCTTCTTCCTACAAATAATGGAGGAAAATTACCTCCATGAGTTTTTGGTCCGTTGCTTTGCAGGTTATGTTCTCTCATAAAGTATGAACATCTCCATCAATACATACACACACACACACACACACGCACTACACACACACACACCACCACACACACACACACACACACACACACACACACACACACACACACACACACACACACACACACACACACACACACACACACACACACCACACACACACACAACACACACACACACACACACACACATTGGGAAAAAATCCATTTTTATTATCAAGCGTATTACAAAAAAGACAAAAATACACAGTAAAGCAAAGTGACACCAACAACTGGCAGAAGAAAACAGAGTAGTTGAATAGTTCACCACCAACTTTATCTTCCAGTCAAAGTAAAGGTTTTAAATACACGTTAATTTGCATCCTCTGACTAAAGCTATATTCATAAAAAAAACAACAGTAGAATACCACGTCTGCATATTTACAGACAAAAAGATTACAAAATCAATTCAAAATAAAGGTCTTAAATATACGTTAATCCGAATCCTCTGACCAAAGCTTTATAAAAAAAAAAAAAAAAAAAAAACAACAACAGTAGAATACTACTTCAACATATTTACAGACAAAAAGATGGCAAAATTGATTTCAAAATAAAGGTCTTAGATATACGCTAATCCAAATCCTCTGACCAAAGCTATATACATATATTAATAACCCAACAGTTGAATACTACTTCTACATATTTACAGACAAAAAGATGGCAAAATTGATTTCAAAATAAAGGTCTTAGATATACGCTAATCCAAATCCTCTGACCAAAGCTATATACATATATAAATAACCCAACAGTTGAATACTACTTCTACATATTTACAGACAAAAGGAAGGCAAAATCTATTCCAAAATAAAGATCTGAGATATATGTTTATCTTCTTTTTCTATAAATATGTAGAAAAGGTATTCTACATATTTACATGGGAAAAAAGATGGCATGATCAATTCCAAAGAAATATCACCATTTGATAACTTACGGTAAAAGTTTTTATATGCATTCTCACTCAGTGATATGGAGATCCAGCAAATATTTACGATTGTGTATTTTGTGTGTATGTATGTGTGTGTGTTTGTGTGTGGCAGGGGGGGGGGGTGTCCTTGAATATAGTTCTAAGGTTCGCCGTTGGTGAGATTTTTATGTAAGCCACCGTTTTTTTTTCACCGTTAAGGTAGCCACATTCTGCCTTTGAGAAAGATGTCTAAACACACTGTTTAAACACATCACCAGTGTGCATGCGTTTTTATGTAGATTTTTTTTTTTTGGGGGGGGGGAGGGGTCGTCTGTTCTTTCCAGTATGAAGGGTATACACTTCCAAAAGGTAGAGAGATTTTAACGTGGGTGCAAAGTCAAAGTCAAATTTTTATTTCCAGATGGTACATCGAATAAGCGAAGCGTTCGCTATTTTTATCAAGCCATCTATTTCGGAACAAAAAACAGTTTTTATCAATAATGTTTAACTATAACATTGTTACGAAAATTCAGAGTAATAAAACAAACACAATTTTTTCAAAATCAAAATCGCAAATGGGGGCTCGTTTATAGTCTCATCCAAAGGACATTCAGGGGAGTGAAGTCAGCACTGATATTAACTCCAGGGGAAAATCCCTTTCAGCAGGCATCTCTCTCGGTAGTGGTTCACACCTGGACTCGATCCTGGGCCATCAAACCACCAGCCCAACCCTCTAACCAACTAAAGTATCACAGCCCCAAAATGTAGATCTCTCTCTCGCGCGCGGGCGCGCGCGCGCGCAATTTGACGACCCGAGTTCGACTTCCGTTCGAGGGGATTTTTCCCCTGAAGTTAACATCAGCGCTGACTCCACTCTCCCTAAAAGTCTTTCGGAAGAGACTGTAAACCGAGGCCCCGTGTGCGAACGCACGCTGAACATCTTGCGCACACGTTAAATCCTGTTCCCTTTTCGTAAGAGTAGGCCATTGTGTGCCGTGGGAACATATGACAATATTTACAAAACTGCATACACACGGGGACTAGATGAAAAAAAGCACATGAATGCCTCTCTCTCTCTCTCTCTCTCTCTCTCTCTCTCTCTCTCTCTCTCTCTCTCTCTCTCTCTCTCTCTCTCTCTCTCCTCTCTCCTCTCTCTGCATTCCTTTCCCAGATAGGGTAAAAAATACCTGGTCTTCTGTGCTTGTAACTGTGCAGGCACCTGCACTGAATTCTCTTCTTCTTCTTTCAACACTTACACACACACATCTGTGGAGAGTGCTGCCACACCCACCCGATCCATTCTTGAAACAGTAACAGAAACTTTGTTTTCAGTGTGTTTGGAACAATAAGCAAGACAAGATAGGAAAAGACATTCAGGGGAGTGAAGTCAGCACTGATATTAACTCCAGGGGAAAATCCCCTTCAGCAGGCATCTCTCTCTCGGTTAAGACCATCAAACATGGTGGACTAAATATAACTGATATATGAAATGATATATACAAATATATATATATATATATATATATATATATATATATATATATATATATATATATATATATATATATATATATATATATATATGCATTGAAGCTTTCATGGTAACAAAAAATAGAAAAACTAATCGCAGTTGGGTCAGTATTGCAGAAATACTCTACCCATTTCTTAAGACCCCAGACTATCATGGACCATCAATAACACACAAGCATCTGAAGGTTCTTCCTTTCTGGAGCAATTTTTTAAAGCCTATAAATTTTTATGTACTTACATCACTCCACAGAATTGAAATGAATTTCTCACAGAAACTATTTAGTATGAAGAAAGCATTACCATAGGAAAAGAAGTCGTTGTACACATTTTTTTGGGGGGAAGGGGATATATCCAATAAAACATCTTGTCAAAGAAATCGGTGAGTTTTTGAACTGTGGAAAATGTTCTAAAAATGTGGTAATTGTATTGACTTTGTAACCTTTAAAGGACTCATCTCATCAATCAAACAATTTGCACAAAAAAAAGCAGGAGTCAGAATAGGTGACAATGTAAATTGTTGTACAGATACAGCTACAGCAATACAGGTAATCGATAATGTGCACAGGGGTTCAAAAATATACTATGAATATGTGATGTCAAACAACAGAAAACCAAAATAGTGTTCAAAATAGACAGAGAAGTTTAATGAAGAAATAAACTTACAGAACCAAAATGTTGTTCAAAATGGACAGAGATATGAAGAAGAAATCAACTGGCAGAGGGTATTGAAAAATTGCACAAGATTAAAGGCATCAGATTACAATGGTTACAGATCAAAAATGATTCACAGAATTGCTGTTGCTTGTGTCGTTTTTTTGTTGGGTTTCTTTTTTTGTACAATGGGTGTAACAAATACCAGTTGTACCCCGTGCAATAATGCAAAAGACTCGAACATTCCTTTTGGGATTGCAACCAAGTAAGAACTCTTTGGACATAGTTAGAAAAAGGGATCAATGACCATAATGAATACGCATCGAATGTGAAAATTTCACGCAAGATTCTTCTTTTTGGTGTGGATGATTGTGTAAAAACAGGCGCTGTTTTCGAGTTCATTATCCTACTTGCCAGATGGTATATTTACAGATGTAGAATTGAAATCACTTACAGTACTGAAAGGTTTTTTCCCAAAAAGTTTGAGATTTAAAAGAGTTTCAGATGAAAAGAGTTTCAGATGAAAAGAGTTTCAGATTTAAAATTAAACAATACAACGCAAATATTGCAAACAATCCGAGTCAATTAACTTTTAGCTGCAGTCGTTCATTATAGGCCATTGCCTGACTGTACCGACAGGTAGATGTGTATCTTAGCCATGTGCCTGGCCTTGTGTTTTTGCTGAACAGCTATCCACTTCCTGGCTGTAAGGTCACATTGCTGGATAGTTAAATCGACACACAGGCACGACGTGGGTTTTTTTTTCCTCATGGATGAAACAAGTGCTGTGGGTTAGATTGACAGATGTACATAAATACATGACATGATGCATTAATGTTAGCTTATGATACATCTAGTCTATAGATATACAACGTGTGTGTGTGTGTGTGTGTGTGTGTGTGTGTGTGTGTGTGTGTGTGTGTGTGTGTGTGTGTGTGTGTGTGTGTGTGTGTGTGTGAGTGCGTGTGTCTGCATGTGCGCGTGCGTGCGTGTGTGTATATGCGTGCATGCGTGCCTGTGTGTGTGTATGCGTGTGTGCATGTGTATGTATGTGTGTGCGTGCGTGCGCGCGTGTGTGTGCGCGTGCGCGCGCGCGTGCGTGTATGTGTGTTTAAAGGAAAGAATAGGGAGGAGGGAGGGGAGGGGGGACAAATCATAACTCTGGATCAACATCCCACTAAATCCTCTGAAGGCGGCGCGGTAATGGCCCCTCCTGAACAGCACAGGTGGCGCTCATGAGCGGATGTGGGGAGGGAGGGGAGGGGGCTCCCCGATTTCAGAGTAGTAGCCAGGGTCTGCAGGCTGGCAGCACCCTGCCGGGGCAGCAGCAGAGGCAGAGGACCCCCCCAGCCAGGAGTAGTGGTGGCTGGATGTGGCGTCCCCAGGATGGCTGTACACGGGGTCCTTAGGGTCCTCATACACTACACACACACACACGCACAGATATACATACGCACACACACACACAGATATACATACGCACGCACGTGCATACATGCATACACACACACACACGCACGCATACATACGTACGCACGCGCGCGCGCAAACACGCACACATATACATGCGCACGCACGCACATATACATACATACACATACTTACAATGTACACACACACGCATAAACATACACACATACACACACATACATACACAATGTACACACACATACATACACACACGCGCGCGCGCGCACCACACACACACACACACATAAACATACACACATACACACACATACATACACAATGTACACAGACATACATACACACACACACACACACACACACACACACACACACACACACACACACACACACACACACAACACACACACAACACAAACACAACACACACACAAAACACACACACATACATACGCAATGTACACACACACACACACACACACACACACACACACACACACACACACACACACACACACACACACACACACACACACACACACACACACAATGTACACACAGATACATACACACACACATACATACATACATACATACATATTTTAATTTGCAACATAAAAGAAAATTTTGAAATTAGTTATTGAAATCACTTGAAAGTTTTCATTGATGGCTCAATGTATGAATCAACTACAGGATCAAGCTTTGTTATCCCTACTTTCAAAAGTCAAAAATCTTATTGCCTACAAAAAAGGGTTTTCTTTCTTTGACGGCAGGTTTATAATTATGCAATCCTTATGGCAATAGTTTTCGTAAGAGTAGGCCATCGTGTGCCGGTGGGAACAGATGACAAAATTTACACAACTGCATACACACGGGGACTAGATGTAAAAAAAAATTAAGCACATCAGAGCTTATTCCATTATCATCGATATAAAAGAATGAATAAATGATTCAATGAATCAATCAATCAATAAATCAATAAAACTCTAACCACCAGGCTACCTTGTTTCCGTGACTCTACAGGAAGAAAACTCACGGTGGCTGTTGGCCCGATCCTGATGCAGTCCTGCGTACAGGTGACTCTCAGTTCTCTCCCTTGCAGTTGTCCCCCTTCTGCCTTCAGCCCCTGCGGGAACAGGCACCATGTACATCCACTGATCCTGATTGACGGGCCCTTGCTGGTTCTCGTCCCTGTCGCCCCGCCCTCTGCATACGCGGAACAGCCTTCCGCCATCTTGGAAGGTAAGACCGCACACAAAAATCAACAGCAATGTTGATGATGATGATGATGATAATTTATCATCATCATCATCATCATCGTCATGATAATGATGATAATAATAATACATGGAATTAATATAGCCCTATATCTTGAACAACAACAAAAAAAATCAAAGCGCTTGCATTCGACCTATACAACACAAAGCAATTAATAACAATCTATAGTTTTAGCTAATTTTAATGTTCACACAAATACACGCGCGCGCACTCGCGCGCAAACACACACACACACACACACACACACACACACACACACACACACACACACACACACACACACACACTCACTCACTCACTCACTCACTCACTCACTCACTCACTCATAAAGAGTATACACTTTGGCAGGGTTAAAGGAATTTTAGATGTTGAAGGCAGGGACAGATAGAAGATAGAAACAGAAGGCGAAAATGTTAGGTTTGAAATGAGTGTGTCTTGAGGTTGGATCATATTGCTCAGCGACAGACGCTGTAGCCAAGTGGTTAAGATTGACTTCAATACATGGGTCCATGAAGTCGTGGGTTCGAATCTCGGCAGCATCTGGGGAATTCTTCTTCCTCGTTGTCGAACACTCCAGACAGTCACTACTGTTGTCTGTCATATAAGCAAAAATCTGGTGAATATAGCGTGGTGGTTTATACGACCTCTCGAGTCTACTTTGCAGATCTGCCAGTGCCTTAATTCCCTTCATGTATATATGTGCATACAGAAGATCAAACATGCCCGTTAGATAGCCTATCCTGTAACTCATGTCAGGGTTCAGTGGGTTATGGAAACACAAACATATTCAGTATACACCCCCGAAGTCAGAATGCAGCTACCTTCATGCTGGGCGAAAACGGCTGCATTTGCAAAATGTCACCACTGATGAACCTCGAAACCCTGGCCGAGGAACAACCAAAAAAAAAAAAAAAGACCAAAAAAAAAAAACCACGATGCTCAGCAACTTTGAAGTATGTGGTTGATGCAGATAACCTACAGAGTCCTGAAGTCAAGTCAAGTCAAAAAACAATTTAATCATCCGTAAAGGGCAATTACAATACTGACAGGCATATTTATAGGAATCATAACCAAAAGACACAAGATTGTTACATTTCATATTCTTCAAACATTATAATTATGCACACATGTGTCTAGAATTCAATCCATACATACATTTATATATTATTATTTATTCATGCATCCTTTTATATCGGGGATAATGGAATAAGCACCCATGTGCTTTTTTACACCCAGTCTCCTTGTTGCATGCGGTTTTGTAAACTTTGTCATCTTTCCCACCGACACAATACCCAACTCACACAATACCCAACTCTTTCGAAAAGCGGAACAGGTTTTAACGGGTGCCCAAGATGTTCTGCGTGCGTTCGCACACGGGTCCTCAGTTTATAGCGTCATTTGAAGGACACACATCAGGGATTTGTACATAATCAAATCCCCTCCCTGACTTTCCCCTGACTCAGCACTCTCTTTCTAGTACTGAAGCAGACTTAGTCCTCCTCACTGGGATAGCCCAGTGGTCAGAACATTGCGCTCGCTATTTGATGACTGGATTCCCCGGTCGAGGAGATTTTTCTCCTGGAGTTAACATCAGTGCCGACTCCACTCTCTCCCTAATCCTTCGGATGAGACTATAAACCGAGGCCCCGTGTGCGAACGCAGACAGAACATCTTGCGCACACGTTAAATCCTGTTCCGCTTTTCGTAAAGTAGGCCATTGTGTGCGTGTTGTTGTTGTTTTTTTTATCAAATGGTGTAATATTTTTACCATACGCGCTCACAAGAAGTGTACAACGCTTCAAAAGGACATGATTAAATGTGGTTGTCCTCCTTCAGCCCATTCGTCACCAAAATTGGGATGGTTTGGGTACAGAGGCCTTTTAACGACGCAAGAGTCAACAGTGAATGCGGGGTTAGGCCGTTGACACGCAAAGAACTTGGTCAAGTGGCTTTTTTAATATCCTCATCTCTCTCATTTCAATCCATCCTATCTTAAAGCGCTGACTTTATTATTGTTGGTTTATCAGAAAACCGTGACTTCCCTCACTTCCCCTGAATGTCCCTTCACATTCCCTGACTTCCTCACTTCCCTGACTTCCTCACTTCCCTGACTTCCCTCACTTACGACCTCGAACTTTTCCGTGACTCCCTGACTTCCCTCACTTTCCTGACTATCCCTCACTTCCTGACTTTCCCTCTACTTTCCCTGACTTTTCACTTCTGACTTCATCACTTCCCTGACTTCCCTCACTTCCCTGACTTCCCTCACTACGCTTCTATTTCTACAATCGCTGCTATATAAATTCCATATATATATTATTATATATATATTATATTATAACTTTCAGCACAAATTTTATTTTCCCTAACATTTAAGTGACTGGAAAACTTTTTTTTCTCCATTCCCTGACTTTTGTTCCCAGTTTTTCCCTGACATGGCTAAACCCTGATACATGCGAATCCCAACTCACAAATCAATGCACACATCACATGCGCAGACACATGCTCACATACATATACTACCCCCATAGGAACAAGATCATGCACACATACGTTTCTATTGCACATTGTGTCTATAGCCCTACCAACCACAAAAGCCATGTCAGAGCTGTCACCTCATTCAGTTTCAGTGACTCCAATAACCGTCACCTCAAGTTCAAAACCAATGCCTACTTATACTTTTAAAATGTCTAACCCCGTTGATCAAAATAAATAAATGGCACAATACATAAACTATTCAATGCCTGAAGGCAAAGTCTTTCGTATGAGACTGTAAACCGACTCCCCGTGTGCGAACGCACGCAGAACATCTTGCGCACACGTTAAATCCTGTTCCGCTTTTCGTAAAAGTAGGCCATTGTGTGCCGGTGGGAACAGATGACAATATTTACACAACTGCATACACACGGGGACTGGATGAAAAAAAAGCATTAGAGTGCTTAGTCCATTATCCTCGATATAAAAAAGGATACAATACAATAAAGGCTAATAAAACAGGTTGTGCTGAGGACGCCGGCCATTCCTCTTAATTATATCACCCCCAGGTTACCAAGAAAAAAAGTAAAAAAACCAAACAAACAAACCCAAAAACAAAAAACAAACCTTTTGAAGTACAAAATCATACATAAAAAGTGCCCTATGAGCAAATACCACAGCAGAATGGACATCTTGTGCCCATCCCAGTGTTTTCAGTACTCACTCCCTGGTCACCAGAACAAAAGGACACAGGAATTATGTTGTATAAATAAGGAAAACAGAATTTTTTTTTTGGTAAAGATTCGCTTGAAAAAAAAGCAGGAGAATGGAACTGGGAAGGCAGAAAATTCACCAAGAGAGCTGATAGAAAGGTAAGGAGATAGAAACAAAGAGATAAAAAAAGTGAACATTTCTAGCATAGAATTTCCAGAAGGGGGGGATGCTGGTTATCCTGAAAGACTCCCTGGTATCCCCATGGTGAGACACACACATGCGCACACACACACCACACGCACGCACGCACGCACGCACACACACACACACACGCACGCACACACCACACACACACACACACACACACACACACACACACACACACACACACGCACACACACACACACACACACACACACACGCACGCACGCACACATACACACACGCGCGAGCGCCGAGGTCCTGTGTGTTAGCATAATTATTTAGCGCACGTAAAAGAACCCACGGCAACAAGAGTTGTCCCTGGCAAAATTCTGTGGAGAAAAAGCCACTCTGGTAAGGATACAAAATACAGTTGCAGACAGGACAAGAAAAACAAAATAATGAGTAGGCGCTACTCTTGTGGCCACGCGCTCTCCCCGGGGAGAGAGAGCAGCCCGAATTTCACGCAGAGAAATCTGCTGTGACATAGAGTGGTATATAATAATGATAATGATTATAATGATAAGAAGAAGAAGAAGAAGAAGAAGAAAATGGAGGCTTATATAGCGCGAATTCCCCAAAACATGGGCTCACCGCGCTGTACAACCAAATCAATTTAAATAGGCTACATACGAACATGGAAAATTTGGCTAGCGCAAAAAAAAAAAAACATAAGGAAAAATGCATGCACATACAATACAATAAAAGTATAATAAAAATAATAAATAATAAAAACGCTTACATCTCCTATCCAAAAAGAAGAGGAGTATGTGATGATGACGATGAGAATAACGATGGCCACGACGGCGGAGACCACAACGCCAGTAACGGGGCCAGTGTCCTCATCGTCATCGCCGCTGTCCTCATGGCCGGTGCTTTGGACAGTGCCGGGGGTGGGGGTCTAAAGGCAGAGGGCCATCTGGTGTTGGGCAGGGCTTGGCCCGGGGAGACAGCGGTAGCGTGGGCGGGGGAGGAGGTGGCTGCTGCTGTCCATGACAAAGTGACAGTTAGTGGCAGGGTGGGGGGGGGGGGGGGGCTGGTTGGTGTGACAGGTTGGGGTGGAGGGGTGGGGGGAGGGGGGTACGTTACGTGTCACTTCCATCTTCAACGCTTTGTGGAGTGTGATAGCATCAGGTCAGGTTGTGTGGAAGTGTGTATAAGGTGTGGACTTCCATCTCAATGATTGATTGTTGATGGATCAAGGTGTATGTAACGTGTAAAGTGTGGACTTCCATCTCCAATGATGTGATTGTTGATGGACTCAAGGTGTATGTGAAGTGTAAAGTGTGGAGTTCCATCTTCAATGATTGTTGATGGGGATGAGGTGTGTTAAAGTGTAAACTTTCATCTTCAATGATTGTTGATGGATTAGGGTGTAAGTGTAAACTTTCATCTTCAATGATTGTTGATGGATGAGGGTGTAAAGTGTAAACTTTCATCTTCAATGATTGTTGATGGATTCAGGGTGTAAGGTGTAAAGTGTGGACTTCCGTCTTTAATGATTTTTGATGGATTCAGGGTGTATGTAATGCGTAAAGTGTGGACTTCCATCTTTATGGAGTTTGACAGAGAAGGGTGTCATGTGTGAATGGTTGATTCAAACTCCATTGCTTGTTGATGGATACCGGTGTGGTGTGTACAGAAATCGATTTTGATTTTCAATGCCTTGACGTCCTACAATGATGGAGTATGTATCTTTATATATATATATATATATAATACGCACGCAGACTGAAGGCATAGATGACAGATACCTGGCAGACTGATGGCAAAGATGGCAAAGGTGACAGATACCTGGCAGACTGATGGCAAAGGTGACAGATACCTGGCAGACTGATGGCAAAGATGGCACATACCTGGCAGATTGTGCAGATTGATGGCAAAGATGACGGAGTCAGAGCCAGCGTCATTGCCAACCGTCAGATTCCAGCTGCCCTGGTAAGATAAGGTCACGTTGTACAGGGTCAAGGTCAGGGTCATGGCCGGGGGCGTCTTGTCTACTGTGATGATGCTACACACACACACACACACACACACACACACACACACACACACACACACACACACACACACAACACACACACACACACACACACACACACACACACACAACACACACACACAACACACACCACACACACACACACACACACACACACACACACACACACACACACACACACACACACACACACACACACACACACACAACACACACACACACACACACAACACACACACACACACACACACAGCACACACACACAACACACGACACAACACACACACACACACACACACACGACACACACACACAGACACACAC
Organism: Stramonita haemastoma; assembly: GCA_030674155.1. Lineage (NCBI taxonomy): Eukaryota > Metazoa > Mollusca > Gastropoda > Neogastropoda > Muricidae > Stramonita > Stramonita haemastoma. Next base: position 18,175,031 of record CM060339.1, read on the forward strand.
ACGCACCACGCACAGCGCACGCACGCACGCACGCACGCACGCACGCACGCACGCACGCACGCACGCACGCACGCACGCACGCACGCACGCACGCACGCACGCACGCACGCACGCACGCACGCACGCGCAATATAGCATATTATATTATTTCACTCTCTAATTTTTTGTGCTTTCAGCCTAGCCGTTAATGCAAGGATATTGGGCAAAACCTGCAAATAAAGGTGACAGCATGTTTTTTGGCTTACACATGCTTGGGCCATCTTCTACAATCCTGGCATGGGAAACAGCATATTGGTCCAGCTGTTTCCTATTTAATTTGATGCTAAAGATACATGACCCACTTATTACAGACCTTGACGAGCATAACCACCCCCTAACGGTGTTGATTCACTTGTCCTGTTCAGCTTAAAGCCCCACACACCAGCTAAAGACAGGAGGTAGCTGCCCAGTGAGATGGGAAGATCTTTCCCACCGTCAGAAGCATCATACTCTTCCCCCTAAACCTCTTCCCTTCCTACACCTATCATAACCCCTTCCCTTAAAACGTTCTCCTTCCCTACACTTCCACCCTCATACTCCCGTTAAACCTCCTTTCCTTTACCTACCCTGTCATACTCCCATCCCTAGACCTTTTCCCTCCTTACACTTACCCCCACCATACTCCTCCCCCTAAACCTCCTCCTCCCTCCCTACACCTACCGCCACCATACTCCTCCCCCTAAACCTCCTCCTCCCTCCCTACACCTACCCCCATCATACTCCTCCCCCTAAACCCCCTCCTTCACCTACCCCCATTATACTCCCCCGTTCCTTCCCCTCCCCCAAGCCCCACCACACTCCCCCAACCTCCGTAACCTACCCCACCATACTCCCCACCTTAACCTCCTCCTTCCCTACACTACCCCCATCATACTCCTACATATACACCTACCCCCACCATAAACCTCCACATCCCTACACCATACCCCCCACCCTCACCATACTTCTCCCCCTAAACTCCTTTTCCCTACAAATCCCCATCATACCTTCCCTACATCTACCCAATCAAGGTACTACCACTCCCTCCCCATTCCCTACACTACCCCCAAAACCTTCACCTCCTCTTCCTACACCTACCCCCATCATATCCCCCCCACCCCACACCTCTTCCCTCCCTCATCATACTCCCTCTAAACCCCTCCCTACACCTACTCATCATACTCTCTCCCTCTAAACTTCCTCCTACCCTACACTACCCCCACCCTAAACTCTCCTTCCCTACACCTACCCCTATCATATCCCCCCTAAACCTCCTCCTTCCCTACACCTACTCCCACCATACTCCCCCATAACCTCTTCCTCCCTAACCTACCCCCATCATATCCCCCCAAAACCTCTCTCTCCCTCCCTACACCTACCCCATCATACTCCCCCCAAAACCTCTCTCTTCCCTCCCTACACCTACCCCCATCATACTCCCCCCAAAACCCTCTCCTCTCCCTCCCTCATCATACTCCCCCTAAACCCCCTCCCTACACCTACCCCATCAATACTCCCCCCCTAAACTCTCACCTCCCCACACCTACCCCCCATCAATACTCCCTCATCGTACCACTCCACTACACTTACCCCCACCATACTCCCCTACACCTACCCCCATTATATTACCCCCGAAACCTCCTCCTTCCCTACATCTACCCCCATCATACTCCTCTCCAAACCTCCCTTCCCTAAACCTACCCCCATCATACTCCTCCCCCTAAACCTCCTCCCTACATCTACCCCCATCATATCCACTCCCCCTAAACCTCCTCCCTCCCTACATCTACCCCCATCATATCCATCTCCCCCTAAATCTCTCCCTACATCTACCCCCATCATATCCATCTCCCCCTAAACCTCCTCCCTCCTAAACCTACCCCCATCATATCCATCTCCCCCTAAACCTCCTCCATCTCTACACCTACCCCCATCCTAAACCTCCTCCCTCCCTACAATACTCTCTCACCCCCCACCCCCCCTTAATCTCTTCCCTCCCTACACCTACCCCCATCATAATTCTCCCCCTAAACATACCCTCACCATACTCCTCCCCTTAAAATTCCTCCTTCCCTACCTAACCCTTCATACCCCGCCCTAAACCTCATCCTCCATCCCTAAACCTACCACATCCTTCCCCTCCTTCACTACTCTTACCCCCACTATACTCCTTCCCCTCAACCTCCTCCTTCCCTACACATACCCCCACCATACTCCTTCCCTTAAAATTCCTCCCTCATTCTACCCTATCATACTCCCCCTTTCCTACATCTACCCCCACCATACACCTCCCCCCCCCAAACCTATACCCTCCTCCCTACACTTACCCCATCATACTCCCCCCCAAAACCTCCTCCTCCCCCGTTCCTACACTTACCCCATCATACTCCCCCCAAAATCTCCCCCTTCCTTACTCCTATATTCTCCACCTAAACCTCCTTCCCTATACCTACCCCCATCATACTCCTTCCCCTCAATCTCCTCCTCCCCCTTTCCTACACTTGCCCATCATACACCTACCCCCACCTCCTTCCTCCTTCCCTACATTCACCATACTCCTCCCCCTAAACCTCCACCTTCCTTACAACTACCCCCATCGTACTCCCCCCCAAACCTCATCTTACCCCACACCTACCCCATCATACTCCTAGTCCTTTTTACACCACCCCCATCAAACTCCTCCTCGTTTTCCCCACACCACAGCCATACTCAGATTCTTTTATGTCTCATCCTCAGCGTCCGGAATCGACAGGGAGCATTAGCAATGGAGCATTAGCTCAGTTGCTGAGCCAGACTGAATGAGTCACCCACACGAGGTGGGGACCACCACAACATCGCTCCAACGAGCTCCAACCCCAAAAGGCTTTGGCACAAACTCACCACAGGCACGGAAGTGTATGGGGGAAACAGAATCTGAGGTCACCATGAGACCAGTACAACTGGGGCCCACCACACCACACCATCACAAAATCCCTCCAATTAGAGACAACTTTTATTCAGCATCAGGCCCGAGAGACGCTTGCAGTGTTGGTCAGGTAATTAAAGCAACACTCTGAAATTCACATCTGTAAAGGGGATAAGGATAGCAGTGGACCCACTGAGCCCACAGCACACTCTGTAAAGGGATAAGGATAGCAGTGGACCCACTGAGCCCACAGCACACTCACTCTGGGTAGGAGCCAGCTGAAGCTCGAAAAATCCCTATGACTTTTATGGGATCTGAACCCATGACCTGCTAGTCTGAAATTCAAGGCACTAACCAACTTAACTTTTCTCCACCCTCCATGTACAGTTATTTGGGTTTTTTTAAGCCCATAATTATGACAACTACTACGAAGACTCCCACTGAAATTCGAACCCATAACACCAAGGACATACAGACCACAAGTCCGTCGTCTTATCCAACAGGCCACGGTACCTGTCTCCTAGCTAACCCGAAATGGGAAATATATATCTCTCAATTCAGGCTGAGAAGCATGTAGGATATAAATGATTTATATTGTGCTGTATTGTGTTCTGTTCTACCATAATGATCCAAAAATATTGTTTTCTTATGTTTACTTATTTTTTATTTCATTTTATTTTTGGTTGTGTTTCCGGCAATATCCATGCTTTCGTAGATTTCCGTAAATAAACGGGAAAAGCCGAGATCTATGAAGTCTGCATTAATTTTTTTTATGTGAGTAGTCGTCAATCGTTCATTTGATGGGACAAAATGTCCCTGTTTCTGATGTATGTATATACATATATGTATGTATATGAATATATATTCTGATCATTTGGCGTTGTGGAACAATGTGTGTGTGTGTGTGTGTGTGTGTGTGTGTGTGTGTGTGTGTGTGTGTGTGTGTGTGTGTGTGTGTGTGTGTGCGAGTCAAATCAAATCAAGTCAAATCAAATTCTTTTATTTCGAGGATAATGAATAAGCACTCATGTGCTTTTTTTACATTCAGTCCCCGCCCTAATCAGGGATTACATCAATTTAAGAACACCTCTAACTAACAACAATAATAAGCCAGTGAGAGAGAGAGAGGGGGGGGGATTGAAGAGTGAGGGAGAATGAATGACTGATATTTAATACACAAGAATACAGATTCTAAGCCAAGCCTTACAAACGTCCAGCCTTGTACACATACATATATCAAAATAATCCATGAAATATTGGGTGATCTCTATCAGTTGAATTTTTAAGTAATGACATAACAAATTGAAAACTACAGTTTCATTTTTGTCCATGGTAACTTTCTTGTTCCCTAAGATGGTTTTGAAAAGAAAGGCAGAGTAGTTGAATTTGACTGAACCACTTTCGATTTTCTGTGTGCACTCTCTCTCTCTCTCTCTCTCTCTCTCTCTCTCTCTCTCTCTCTCTCTCTCTCTCTCTCTCTCTCTCTCTCTCCTCCTCTCTCTCTCTCTCTCTCTCTCTCTCTCTCTCTCATCATTAGTTAATCTTTTGCTATGCCAATATATTTCCCTCTCCTCCTTAAAATCTGTCCCCCACTCCTCAATCTCTCCAGAAGATGAGGCAGGAAATGAAAAAAAAATCCAGAACCTCATTTCAATGACATATTTTTTAAAACGCTGTTTTATTTGACGCTGCACGATGTTTTATCCGCAGCCCAGCATTTCTTTTCTTTAACTATTGCTCGTTTCTTTGTTCTTATCGTTTTTTATTGTTCTTTTAAAACAGTGTTACGTTTTCTTGTGTTCCCCTTTCTACCTCAAATTCTCCATTTTTTCCCTTCTTCCCCCAATTGGTAGGCCTATGTCTTTAATAATCCCGCTTTCTCCCCTCTTTCTCCTTCATCAAATATAACATTGTAGAAAGACGTTAAACAGAGGAACACACACACACACACACACACACACACACACACACACACACACACACACACACACACACACACACACCTGGAACAATTGAATAGTTTGTCACTGCGAACAGAGGTAGGTGCCGATGATGAGTTATCCCCCCTCCAGGGAAGGATCCAGCAGGGGGAGAGGGTGGGGGTGTGGGAGCGGAAGGTGAAGGTCAGCCGGCTTTCTTTGTAGGCCTCCACCACGAAGGTCTTCCGCCACTTGTCTGTGAACCTTAGGGGACCTGGAGAGAGAGAGAGAAGAGAGAGAGAGAGAGAGAGAGAGAGAGAGAGAGAGAGAGAGAGAGAGAGAGAGAGAGAGAGAGAGAGAGAGAGAGAGAGAGAGAGAGAGAGAGAGAGAGAATGAGAGAGAATGAGAGACAGAGACAGAGAGACAGAGAGAGAGGCAAAGGCAAAGGCAAAGGCAAAATTCTTTTATTCGAGGATAATAGATAAGCACTCATGTGCTTTTTTACATCCAGTCCCCGCCCTTTTCAGGGATACATCAAGTTGAGAAGATACCAAACAATAAAACTTTACGCAATACCAAACAACACCCAAGAATAAGGACACTATATATGATAAGGTAATAAAAAATGCACACGTTCAGAAGACAAACATCTGAAGTCACAATAAAAGATTTTGATTATGGAAGAGAAGAAAGCGTTAATAGATAAAGAGCAAACAAGAGAACAAAATGAAATAAACAACTGAAAACATCAATCCACCACCATCTGTCAAAAGTTATACATGGCATATAAATCATACATTTGGATAAAAGGGAAATTTTTTTAAACTAATATCCTTATTGGAGGGGGGGGGACATACTACCAATAAATAAATAAAATAAAATAAAATAAATTACATGAAACATCCTAGATGTTTTAAAAGAGTTGGCATAACATTTTATCAATTGGATAATGTTTTACACACACTCACACACACTCGCATACAGACACACAGACACACAGATACACAGACACAGACACAGACACAGACACAGACACACACACACACACTCTCTCTCTCTCTCTCTCTCTCTCTCTCTCTCTCTCCTCTCTCTCTCTCTCTCTCTCTCTCTCTCTCTCCTCTCTCTCTCTCTCTCTCTCTCTCTCCTCTCTCTCTCTCTCCTCTCTCTCTCTCACACACACACACACACACACACACACACTCACTCACCACACACACACACCACACACACACACACACACACACACACACACACACACACACACACACACACACACACACACACACACACACACACACACATTATCACTGGTTCTCGCACATTTCATCAATAGACTTCATTCTAAGGGAAATATATGCCTTGAATTATGAGTAAAATCATAACGGAACACAAGAGGAATCTATCCGCTGTAAGGCACATATTTTGGGACATATATACCCTAATATCTTATCAATCTTATGATTACAATCATAAAATTTATGTTTCTAATTATATATCATAATGGACAAAGTTATTCGGTGGGGGTTTTTTGGTTGTTTTTTTATGATCATTAGAGAAAAAATTTACATAGAAATCAATTACATTCGTCACATGTGATTATCAAAAAGAGAGTACAAAATATGAATAAAATATTTCTCAATATGGATGGTAAACCATTTTTTATGGTAAACATGTTTAGGCAATAGGTGAGACATTCAGTGAGAGAGAGAGAGAGAGAGAGAGAGAGAGAGAGAGAGAGAGAAGAGAGAGAGAGAGAGAGAGAGAGAGAGAGAGACAGACAGACAGACAGACAGACAGACAGACAGACAGACAGACAGACAGACAGACAGACAGACAGACAGACAGACAGACAGACAGACAGCAGCAGACAGGCAGACAGACAGACAGACAGACAAACAGAAGGCCAGACAGACAGACAGAGACAGAGAGACACCGAGAGAGTAAAGACAATCAAAGAGGGTTAAAAAAAAAGTTTTCTGACTTACAGGCCACCAGCAAGGTCAAGGTCAGATTCCTGAGGGCGGCTGGCGCCTGACAGCTGTAGCTGCCCGAGTCCTGACAGCTGACCTTCTCCACCCTGTGCGTTATCTCCCCTGCTCC
>CM060339.1:18191972-18201972 GCA_030674155.1 Stramonita haemastoma
CATACGTGCATGCGCGCGCGCGCGCGCGTGTGTGTGTGTGTGCATGCTGATATGGGTGTGCTTTTTGGTTAAGCATTTAAAAAGCAATTAATGTCACTTGTTTATGAAACAAAATTGCATTTTCACTTTGAGTGGGGGGTATTTTGTTTTGATGAGAAAACGTTTGCCTTTGTTGTTTGTAATTGAAAAATGAACATTAAAAAAAGTTTGAAAAAAATGATTTTTTTCTTTTTATCCCAAATTATATTGTTGTGGTTTTTGTGGTTTTATTTGCTTGTTCTGAGATTCACTGAACTTGTACTGTGAAAAGTGTGTATCATCATGAACATTGGACACTGTTTAGCAGAAAGAACCTACGGGGCTTTTTTTTGGGGGGGTGGGGGGGGGATGTGTGTTGTGTGTGTGTGTGTGTGTGAATAACTGACCAGTGCTAGGAATATCATCTTTATTATGACAATGCGCATACAATTAAGTGTGGGAACACTTGTGTAGCCAGACCCAGACTTTATTTTGCTGAGTTGCCTTATTCAGTGAGGGGACAAACTGCTGACCCACTCAGTGGACATGCCTCAGAACTTGTTGTCAGGCAGCTTCAAGAGTGGGTCGCTTTTGACACCTGTCAGTCACGCCAAGTGACCTGAAGAAACTCTTCGCTAAGAAGCACTAACCGTGACGTGACTGTAGTCAAACCACACCATCTGAACAAGAGCTTGCCACTTAAGATTCTGCTATTGTAACAAAGTGGACATATGTGATGTCCCATCTCTGCACAAGCCTCGGAACACGGCACAGCTAGTCAGTTTAGAATGTGACCTCTAAAAAGAGGTTGCATAAATATACATTTCACCGTGAAGGCGAAGCGCATGCAACGAAGGCTTTTCGACCACTACCCAAGGAATCAGAGCATCGACAATTCACAGGTGTGTCTCTAAATAGAAACACGACGCTGCGAATGCGCGCTCCGTTCACATGGGAGATAATCTAATTACCGCCCCATCACATCCACCACCGGCCAACTTGTACCGCGTCCCGAGGTACGCTACCTGGCCAGCATATTTGATGCCGACCAGTAGCCCCTAAAACTACTATCTACAAAAAAATAATCCTACATGGGTCTTTACACCCAATCCGAAGGTAGGCTACCTGGTTGCATATTTGATGCTGAAAACCAGTAGCCCCGACAACGGTTAACTACAAAACTCTAACTCTACCTACTTGGGTTCTTCCATCCCACTTCTGACACCATTTGTAACAGAGCGGACATGTGTGATGTCCCATCTCTGCACAAACCTCGGGAACACGGCACAGCTAGTCAGTTTAAAATGTGACCTCTATAAAGAGGTTGCATAAATATACATTTCACCGTGAAGGCGAAGTGCATTCAACGAAGGTTTTCGACCACTACCCAAGGAATCAGAGCATCGACAATTCACAGGTGTGTCTCTAAATAGAAACACGACGCTGCGAATGCGCGCTCCGTTCACATGGGAGATAATCTAATTACCGCCCCATCACACTATGAACAAATTTCTCCCGGTTTTCATGTTGCTGTAGTGATTCTATCTTATACCAGGGAGATTTCTGATTTCTCTATTCGTCAGTTTGAGCGGTTATAGTTAGTTTATCTATTCCTTTTTTCAGTTTTTTTTTGTTTTGTTTTTTTGCTTTGTTGTTTACTTTACCTATTCTACCCCCCCACCCCCACCCCCATCCCTAGCCTCTTTTCTTTCTTTCTTTTTTTTTACCCCCTTTCACATGCTCAACCCTCCCCCTTTAAATCTTTTTTTTCTTTTTTTTCTTCTTCCTTCTTTCCTTGCTACCAGTTGGTCTTCTTTCTTCCCCCCCCCCCCCCCCCCTTCAGGCTATCCCTTCTTCACAAACTAAATACGACATATGCATTGGAATCACAATAAGTGGCCCTCCAAGGATGGTGAGATTGATACACCTGTAGACAGACAGACAGAGATGAAGAGGTAGATACACCTGTAGATAGACAGACAGAGATGAAGAGATCTATACACCTGTACACAGAGATAAAGAGATCTATACACCTGTGGATAGAGATGAAGAGATTGATACACCTGAAGACAGAGACAGAGGTAGTGAGACTGGTACACCTGTGGACAGAGATGAAAAGATTGATACACCTGGAGACAAACAGAGATGGTGAGATTGATACACCTGTACACAGAGCTGAAGAGATTTATACACCTGTAGACAGAGACAGAGGTGGTGAGATTGATACACCTGTATACATACAGAGGTGGTGAGATTGATTCACCTGTAAACGGACAGAGATAAAGAGATTGATACACCTGTAGACAGAGACAGAGATGAAGAGATGTATACACCTGTAGACAGAGATGAAGAGATGTATACACCTGTAGACAGAGATGAAGAGATGTATACACCTGTAGACAGAGATGAAGAGATTGATACACCTGTATACAGACAGAGATGAAGAGATGTATACACCTGTAGACAGAGACAGAGATGGTGAGATTGATACACCTGTAGACAGAGACAGACAGAGACAGAGAGATACCGAGAGAGACTGAAAGAAACTGTTAGACAAAGAAACTGACACAGTGACAGACTGAAAGACAGACTGATGGGCAGACCGACTGCCAGACAGACAGACAGACGGGGAGACGGAATAGCCTAGTGGTCAGAACATTGCGCTCGCAATTTGACAACCCGGGTTCGATTCCCGTCCGAGGAGATTTTCCCACTGCAGTTAACATCAGTGCTGACTCCGCTCTCCCCCAAAAGTCTTCGGATGAGACTGTAAACTGAGGCCCCGTGTGCGAACGCACGCAGATCATCTTGCACACACGTTAAATCCTGTTCCGCTTTTCGTAAGAGTAGGCCATCGTGTGCCGGTGGGAACAGATGACATTTACAAAAAACTGCATACACACGGGGACTGGATGTAAAAAAGCACATGAGTGCTTATTCCATTATTCTTTACATAAAATAATTAATAATGATAATAATATAATAATAATAATAATAATAATAATAATAATAATAATAATAATAAATAAATAATAATAATAATAATGACGATGATGATGATGATGATGATGATGATGATGATGATGATGATGATGACGCCCGATGATGATGATGATGATGATGATGATGATGATGATGATAATTAATAACAACAACAACAACAACAACAACAACAACAATAATAATAATAATAATAATAATAATAATAATAATAATAATAATAATAATAATAATGAATAACTAATTAATACAGACAGACAGACAGACATCATCTTACATCCGGAGTTGACCACAGGGGCAGGCAGGACACAGAAGACACAAACTGACCACAGCAGCACGTGCTGACCTGTGACCCCTCCACTGACCATCCTGAAGAACCAATCACATTTCCTACAACCTTTCTAGATGTCAGCCTCTTAAAAAAAAATGTTTTTTTGTTTTTTTAAGGTGCCAGGATCTCTACGAGTCTTTAAACTGCAGTCTGTGTGTGTCTCCCTCTCTGTGTGCCGTCACTCTGCAGTCAGTCTCTCTGTGTACAGACAGGTACAGACAGATCTATCTATCTGTGTGAGTCCATCCACTCCATTCTGCTGACTGTATCCATGTCTCTGTTTCCCTGTATCACTACATTCCGCCACACTGTTTGAGAGTCGTTGTGAGAGACTGAACAAGGAAACACGGGATAAGTATGTGTGTGTGTGTGTGTGGGAGTGTGTGTGTGTGTGTGTGTGTGTGTGTGTGTGTGTGTGTGTGTGTGTGTGTGTGTGTGTGCGTGCGTGCGTTTGCGTGTGTTCTTATTCTTAAATTCTTTTATATCGAGGATAATGGGATAAGCACCCATGTGCTTTTTTCATCCAGTCCCCGTGTGTATGCAGTTGTGTAGATATTGTCATCTGTTCCCACCAGCACACAATGGCCTACTCTTACGAAAAGCGGAACAGGATTTAACGTGTGCGCAAGATGTTCTGTGTGTGTGTGTGTGTGTGTGTGTGTGTGTGTGGTGTGTGTGGGTGAGAGGAGAGAGAGAGAAGAGGAGAGAGAGAGAGAGGATGGAGAGAAGAGGAGGAGGAAGAGAGAGAGAGAGAAGGGGAGGGAGGGAGGGAGGGAGAGAGGGGTGGGGGGTGATGAGGAAGAATTTGAAAGAAAATCTTCCCTTTTTTCTGATCAGTTTCCTTACCACCATTATGTTTTGGAATTTCCTCATTACGAAATCTCACGACAAAGAATCTTTAATAATCACTGTTGGAGATGGTGTTGTTAGTTAACTTTCGGATACTATCTCTTTTTTTCTATGGGTATTTACTAAATTTTTGTTTTTAAAGCTTAGGTAACTAGTTTCTGGGTTTGGGATTTTTTTTTTTTTTTTTTTTTTTTTACTTCGAACAAACAAGAGTTTTTTTTTCCTACAAACAAACAGCGTTCTTGTTGAAAATCATATGATGTATGTAGGCCACGGTATTACAAAAAGCGATTTTGTTGAAAATCATGCAACCACCCGGAAATGAAGAAGACATTATGATTAGCCCTCCCCCCCCCCCCCCCAAACTTCCCAATCTCTCAAATTTTCGCACAAACTCCACCTCTTTTGGGATAGTGGGTGAGATGAATACATCCATTTACACCCTTTAGCAACCCGTTCGCGTGTGTGCGTGCGTGCGTGCATGTGTGCGTGTGTGTGTATGTGTGCATGCGTGCGTGCGTGCGTGCGTGCGTGCGTGCGTGTGTGTGTGTGTGTGTGTGTTGTGGTGTGTGTGTTGTGTGTGTGTGTGTGTGTGTGCGTGCCTGCGTGCGTGCGTGCGTGCATGCGTGTGTGTGTGTGTGTGTGTGTGAGGGGGTGATTTTTTTTTTAAAGTTTCCAATAAGGAACTTTTATTTTCTATTTACCATAGCCAGCATGTGAACCCCAGTCTTTACCCAGTAATCATACTTCACGAAAAAAAAAAAGATGTATTAGCCTATAGGCCCAAAGTGAATATTGAATAACAAAACCAAGTAACCAACCTTTTAGATTTAAAAGTAGGTATTACAATGGATGAGTTTATGGGAGATGTGTGAACCCCCCCCCCCCCCCCCCCCCTTCCTCCTAAAAAACGGGGATCATGGGCCCCTGAATCTGAATTATCTTCTTAAGATCTTGACCAGTTACCACCGAAAATGAAAACAATCTCTAAAATCCTTTTAATGTCCAAAAACAACCACAGTCAGCACAAAAAGTGTTGGCAGTATTGTTGTCTGACCCTGAAAAAACTCACCCCACCCAGTGTAAAAGGGTACCAACCTTGTGTGGGGGTTAACCCTGCGATAGACTGCGTCCTATCCAGGGGGATCTATGACTCTCAGTCGCTTAACGCCACAGAAACCGGATAAACACCGGCCTGATGACCTTAGGCTCGGACAGACTTTAACTTTAACTATGTATAGGGTTCATACAGACCTCTGTGTATAAAATTCGAAGACTTTTCAAAAAGCTTGAGAATATGAAGGAGGTGTGATATATGTTGTGTCACGTTTAAAGCCTATCCATGCTATGTTCTTCCATTGGTTGCCACCCAAAACAGAATTAGTAATATCATAATTATTTGCATCGTATATGCATCTCTCTCTCTCTCTCTCTCTCTCTCTCTCCTCTCTCTCTCTCTCTCTCTCTCTCTCTCTCTCTCTCTCACACACACACACACACACACACACACACACACACACACACACACACACACACACACACACAACACACACAACACACACACACACACACACACACACACAACCCACAACTCAGAAACACACAACACAACACACAACACACACTACCCTGCCACATGATCTTCATGGGGAAATAACTGTAACACAAAACCAAAGTGCCATCATCATCTTGTGTATAAGCATCATTTCATAACAAAACTGTAAAACCAAATTCTGTTCAAAATATCAATAATAAAAATCATCTGATACACTCAGACTCCTCAATCAGTTTCAAAAACTCATTGTTTAAAAACATATCACATACATAAAATTCAATGTATTTAAATCAACATGGAAGATTGCTAAACAAGTATGTAAAAAATTTGTTGTAAATAGATAAAACTTGAGGTTGTGTCCTTATTAAGATTGGTAGTGATGTGTGATTATTGGATAAGTTTTGTCGATACTGTGTGTGTGTGTGTGTGTGTGTGTGTGTTGTGGTGTGGTGTGGTGTTTGTGTGTGTGTGTGTGTGTGTGTGTGTGTGTGTGTGGTGTGTGTGTGGTGTGTGTGTGTGTGTGTGTGTGTGTGTGTATGTGCGCGCGTGTGTGTATGTGTGTGTGAATCATGCTGCATGTGAATGCATGCATACATGTGTAATATATTATTATAATATATATATATATATATTATATATATGAGTGCACACATTTATACAGAACAGAATGTTCATTAAAATCAGCACAACTCAAAACACTTTGATAATAGCGATAAAAACAGACTTGCACTATTCTCATTGTTTTCTCTGTCATCCATAACAACAAACATATCCCCAGTGGGCAGACAAGCCAATCAACAATGAATCAATGCACTGATCACTCAAACTGCTGATCCACAAAGGAGCTCATCCATCAAGGCATCAAGACAATGATACAAACCTTCTCTGCCCGTGTCCACGCACTGTTGTTGTTTTTTGTTGCTGGTTTTTTTCTTCTGTCCACGCACTGTTATCTTAACTCCTTATATTCCCCTCAGATTAAAACACTCAAACATAATATGAAGCTATCAAACTTTAATCTAAGCTACTTATATCTATTTGAACAGAAGCAGACTTTTTGACGTTCGGTGCTACGAAAAAGTTCAAAAGTAATCTTATGTGTAAAGCATGTGTACTTAATCCAAACTCCTGATATCAGTTAATTTTTTTTATGTATAAAGCATGTGTACGTAATCTTAAATCCTGATATCAGTTAATATTTTAAATATACAAAGCATGTGTTCTTAATCTAAACTCCCGATATCAGTTAATGGTTTGTTTTTTTATTTATAAAGCATGTCTGCTTAATCTAAGCTCTTTCAAACATGAAGACTCCAGGGACCTATCAGTATAAATAGTTTCCCCAGCTTCTGGAAATTCCATGCAAGGAATTCCCTCTTTTCTATCCCTCTCTTTGTTTTTGCCTTGTTCCTTTTCTTCCTGTCATCTCCTTCTAGTTTATTTTCTGCCTTCTTGGTCCATTTTCTTGCCTTTTATCCAGAAAGACTTTACAAAATGACAAATCTTTCCCACACCAAAGTACTCTGTTTCACAAACACAATGGCTATTCTTACAAACAAAACAGAACAAGTTTTAATAAGCATGCAAGATGTTCTGCTGCGCTTGCACATCGGACCTCTTCGGGGACTGGATGTAAAAAAAGCACAAGAGTGCTTATCCCATTATCCTCGATATAAAAGAATAAATCAAATCAAATCAAATCAAAATCTGTTTGTGAAAGGTCATACAAACAACAGTTTTAAAACTATGTAAAATTTAAAAAAACACCGACTGTAAAAATGAGGAGCACCACACAACAGAACTGCTTTAATTCAACCGAAAAAAAGACATTCCCACCTCCTCCCACCCTCCTCCACCACACCCCCACCTCACTCACCCCTAGCCTCTGTCCAAAAACAACAACACGCCTGAAGAGCCCAAGTTGGTGGAAATCCCAACCTTTACTTCACTGCACAACACCACACCACACCACACCACACTCAGTCACTGACTGCACACTTCTTCCTTCCTTCCTTTGATGCTGATACTGATGCTGACACATGGAATTGCCCTTCAGGGGATGATTAAAGCGTTTTTGACTTGACTTGACTTGACTTGACTTGTGCAGGTAAACACCTGCTTCTTTCACCTGGCCTGGCCTGACTTCTCAGCACAGACTCCTACCCCCCCCCCCCCCCCCCATCCCCACCCCCGCCACACACACACACATACTCAGTTGGGAGCAAAATAATTAAAGCTACAGATTGAAACTGTAAAGTTCCTGATATTTACATAGACATATTATACACTGTAAAAAACGATGTGAATGTGTGAGCAAGCTGACTGTAAAAAAATGAAATAAATAATAAAAATACATTTCAGCATAAAAAAACCAACAACAAAAACAACAAAGAAACAACAGCAACAATCACCTGACTGACAACAGACCACACCTCAAACATAAACAAAAAACGAATTGAGGAAGAGAGGATGGCAAAAATATCTGAATTAACACGTTCTGGGTGGCACAAAAGTCGACGGTCATTGCACAGGAAAAATATCAAACGTGTTGCAGCAACATCACACACCCCTTCAGGCAACACAGCCCTTTTAAAAAAAAAATATATAATAAAAATCAACAGCACTGTCTCCTCCCACAGTACTATACTGACACACCGCCACACTCTAATCCAATCCAATCCAGTTCAATCCGATCAAAATCAAAATCATCATCACCTCAAACTGGAGATGCTTCGGAAGAAAGCTAAACTATGACTGTTGAACTGCTGGATGTGACAAATGCCCACCAGCCTGGTTGTTTGGCTGGCTGGTTGGTTGGTTGGTTGGTTGGTTGGATGGTTGGTTGGTTGGTTGGTTGGTTGATTGGTTGGTTGTTGGTTGGTTGGTTGGTTGGTTGTTGGTTGGTTGGATGGTTGGTTGGTTGGATGGTTGGTTGTTGCTTGCTTGCTTGCTTGGTTTATCTGTTTTTGTGTGACAGAGATGTGACTCCACACCCTCCTGTCCATACTAAGTGTGTTTAGCAGCAATGGCTTACGCTAAAAGCGAATAAATATGTGGAGAAAAAAAGAAGTAAATAATACCCCCTCCACAGTTCTTTACAGCATAAAACGCATGTGACAATTTCCTTTGGCATCATTCAAGATAAAATGGAATTTGATGGCCGGCTTTCATGTTTGTTTATGGCTTTTTTCTCCTTGATTCTTTTTCGAGGAAAAGTTCGTTCATACAGGTTCCCCTTGCTTTTACATTCTAGTCTATTTTTGATTTTCATTTACCCTATCCAGATAATAATCAAAAAATCAGGGTGCTCATAGTGATTCCCATCACACACACACAACACACACACACACACACACACACACACACACACACACACACACACGAGTCACACTGAAGGTTCCAAACAAAAACTGCCAAAAAAGCATAACAAAAGGAATAGGAACAAAACAAATTTATCACACAACAAATAAAATCAAAAGAAAGCACAAGCCCTTAAAATCCAATGCTGTGCCAAAACAAAAAAAGTTGGATTGCTAAACTATGGCTTGGTTTATGGCAGAACTTGACAATTTCAACACCGCCAACCCACAACTTTACCCTCTACATGCCCAAAATTCAGACAAAAGGAAAGCTGAGCTGATCGCGGTCAGTGTTGGTGGTTTCTGCATACATACACACATACATGTACACATACATACATACATACGTACGTACACATACGTACGTACACACACACACACACACACACACACACACATGATTCTGATTCCACACACACACACACACACACACACACACACACACACACACACATACATGTACACATCACTTCACATCACCTGTTAGTTCAGGAACAAATGGACAGTTTGCATCAGCATTCGGTGAGGGACAAAAAGCAGAAATCACCAACGGCGGCAGTGGATATCGTAGGGACAGGGGGGGGGGGAGGGGGGGGGGGAGGGAGGGAGAATACGGTGGCGAGAGAGAAATGAGATCAACCACGTCACCACATTCAATGATATTATTCCACAACTGATGACCAGAACAAACCCTGATATTTGCCGTTTCCAACAAAGTGCATACATACACTGACTTCGCATCACATCACAGCTCATACAGGGCTGAAATCACAACTCTTTAATCTTTGAGAACTCTGACCTACATTGTTTTTAACAGCATCTTTAACCAAAAAAATTTGAACTATTTCAGTACTCTTTTCTTTTCCCTGACTTACTTAGAAATTCGAG
>CM060339.1:18206972-18259472 GCA_030674155.1 Stramonita haemastoma
ATGTCTTCTGTTTATGGGGTGGAAAAAAAAACAAAAGAAAAATAACAATCTTTCACCATTCAAGGATACATGTTGTTGTTCAACATAAAAGTTTATACCACTTCCTTTGCCCTACGCAAGGGCATTTTTAAGGACTAAAATGACCCCCTCCCTCTCTACTGCGGTGAAAAAGAACATTGTTGTTGGTGCTGTACTGTGCCTGCTGGCTTTTGTTTTGCTGTTATTTGTATTACCAACATTTGACACCGCAGTGTTTCCTTATATCACTGAGGCACTACACACTCAACTCGATAACCAGACATAAGCATACATGCAAGTACTCACTCACTCATCTCACACACGCACACAAGCACACACACACAACACACACACACACACACACAGGCACATATACACAGAGGCACACACACACAGAGGCACACACAGACACACACACACCACACAACAGACACAGAGGCACGCACACACACACACACACACACACACACACACACACACACACACACACACCACACACACACACACAATACACGCACACACAACACCACACGCCTGCACGCATGGCCGCGCACCACACACACACACAGAGGTAACACACACACACACACACACACACACACACACACACACACACACACACACACACAGATACAGACACACACACACACACACACACACACACACACACACACACACACACACACACACACACACAACTAAATTCGTTGATCAATGGCAATCTCCTTCTTCTCCTTCTAGTATCATTTACAGGGTCACAGTGTCAGCAGCAGTTTCTTTGACCTTTCACCTGCTTTTTCTTCTTCCCCCCCCCCCCCCCCCCCCCTTTTTTTTTTTCTTTTTGGTCCAATTTCAAACATACTATGCAAAATTCTCATCATTACACGGCTAGTTTGTTGTTTTTTCTCCTGACCATACGCATACAATCATTTGCGTACTGGCTCACTCATCCACACAAACTCTATATATAACAACCCTAACCCCATATGCGCAGGCTTGTGCACAAAACAAGCACACACACTAACACACACACACACACACACGCCCACTTGTGCATACACTCTCATGTGACAGCACACACACACACACACATGCACACACACACAGCTGTGCTCACACTTTCATGTGACAGCACACACACACACACACACACACACACACACACACACACACAAAAGCTGTGCTTACACTTTCATGTGACAGCACACACACACACACACACACACACACACACACACACACACACACACAACACACACACAACAACACCCTACACACACCCCTACACACACACAACACCCACCCCACACACACACACCCCCAAACCCCCCCACCACCCACCCCACCCCCACCCCAACCACCACCACCACCACCCCACATCCTCCCCCCCCCACCCCACCCCCTACCTCCCCTAACCCCCACCCCTCCTACACACACACACACCCCCCAACCCCACCACACCCCACCACCCACACCCCCACCCCTCCCCACACACACACACCCCCTCCCACCCAACCCCCACAACACCCCACCCCTCCCACCCCACCACACCCCCAACCCCCCCACCACCCCCACACCCCACCACAACCCCCCCACCACAACACCCACCCCCACCCCAACCCCCAACCCCCCACAACCCCCCCTCCCACAACCCTCCCCTCCCACCCCCACACCCAACTACTCTTTGGGCTGTATAATGAAGTCGTCCCCATCGGCGATGTTGTAGGTGTAGAGTTTCTTGTCCAGGTACTTGAGCTTGTCCGCCCCGAAGGCGCACTGCCTGTCCAGGTAGAAGAGGTTGAACCGGGCACTGGGCAGCCCCGCCAGGTCCTGCAGCGCCCGCTTCAGCTCCCGCACCGTCTGCTGCGCGTTCACCTCGAAGGGCTCGCGACGGTCCCCCAGGACCACGCCCACGCGGAACACCGTCTGCGGGGTCAGGTTGACTTTGACCAAGGGGTCGAGTTGGCCGTAGACTTCCACCAGTTCGTAGTACCTGGGTGAGCAACAAAATTTTTTGAAAACACACACACAAAATTTTTAATCAATAATTTTTTAACCCTCTTAGTCCCGATCCGGGATTTGCCAGGATTAAATGATTACCCCCTCCCCCCCCCCCCCACAAAGTCCTGATCCGGGATTTGCCAGGATTAAATGATTACCCCCCCCCCCCCCCCCCCCCAAGTCCCGATCCGGGATTAAATGATTACCCCCTCCCCCCCCCCCCTCCCCCCAAGTCCCGATCCAGGATTTGCCGGGATTAAATGATTACCCCCCCCCTAAGTCCTGATCCGAGATTTGCCCCGGGTTTACACACAGTAGATTTCCATCATGCTGTGACTATCACTAATTGCTACCACATGTCAAAGCTCTATCAGGCTAGAAGGAGAAACCCTGTGGAGTGTCTGGAAGTAATCATAGCTGCTGGTACGTACTTAGAAGGAGGAAAAGGCCAGCCAGCATGTGTGCCTGACCTGATTTCGTGATGGAATAAGAAATCTAGGGGTAGTTTGTGTTCAGAGTCTGAATGCAAGAGGGTTAAAAAAGAAAAAAAAACAAGAAAAAAAAAAAAAACCCCAAAAGTTATCCAGTTTCTTCGTTGATCACTCAGATGGCAACTATTGTTGTCTGTCATGTGAGTGAAAATGTGTTGTGCTGCTGTTCAGCGCCTGACAAGTCAGGCCCAGTGCACCCAAAGTTGGCATAGGTCCAGATACAAAATGGCACAGAAATTGCTTTTTTGGTGAACCTGAAGGTTGCACATGCAAGAGAGCGGGGAGAGGGGGTGGGGGAGGTTATGGTCGTATCTAGCAGGTTAGGTTCTTATTATCCTTTATTTTTGTAATTCCCTCACATCATGAGAATCTACTTCTTGAATACAATACTCCATAGAAAATTTTTTTACATGAAACATGTTCCTCCCTTCTCGCATCACCTGAAAATTTATGAAACATTGTCCACCAAAACCATTGCTAAAATGCCAGAAAAAACAACTTCTGAAACATTGTAAATTAAAATCAATGCTGAAACACCTGAAAGAAAACTTCTGAAACACTGTTAACTAAAAACAGTGCTGAAACACCTTAA
The DNA here is from genome assembly GCA_030674155.1 of Stramonita haemastoma. Classification (NCBI taxonomy): domain Eukaryota; kingdom Metazoa; phylum Mollusca; class Gastropoda; order Neogastropoda; family Muricidae; genus Stramonita; species Stramonita haemastoma. The sequence goes on from CM060339.1 coordinate 18,210,075, forward strand.
AACTTCTGAAACATTGTCCACTAAAGACAGTACTGAAACACCTGAAAAATACTGAAAAATTGAAAACAGCTGAAACTCTACAAACAGTGCTAAAACACTGAAAAAAGTGTCAGGCGAAAAGTGCCTGCTGCCCTGCCCTGCCCTGCCCTGCCCTGCCCTGCCCTGCCCTGCCCTGCCCTGCCCTACCCCATCCCGTCCCGTCCCGCTGACCTGTCAGGCTTGTGTTCCAGGTCCTGGAAGAGGCGGATGAAGGCCCGCTCTGCATCCAGCCTTTCCTCCGCCATCACACTGCTGCCGTTCAGCCGGCTGATGTTGGGCAGCCGTGCCACCAGCTGCTGACGTCGCAACTCCTCCTCCTGATCCTGTGTGTAATAATATAGACCATAATGATCAATATGACAACACAGACCATAATGATCAATATGACAACACAGACCATAATGATCAATATCACAACACAGACCATAATGATCAATATCACAACACAGACCATAATGATCAATATCACAACACAGACCATAATGATCAATATCACAACACAGACCATAATGATCAATATCACAACACAGACCATAATGATCAATATCACAACACAGACCATAATGATCAATATCACAACAGCCACCAGCTGCTGACGTCGCAGCTCCTCCTCCTGATCCTGTGTGTAATAACACACCATAATGATCATCATAACAACAGCCACCAGCTGCTGACGTCACAACTCCTCCTCCTGATCCTGAATATAATAACACAGACCATAATGATCAATACGACAACACAGACCATAATGATCAATATGACAACATAATGATCATCATAACAACAGCCACCAGCTGCTGACGTCGCAACTCCTCCTCCTGATCCTGTACATAATAATATAGACCATAACATACACTGTAATTATCAATATGACAACACACACCATAATGATCTACATCACAACATACACCATAATGATCAATATGACAACAGCCACCAACTGCTGACGTCGCAACTCCTCCCCCTTATCCTGTATATAATAAACACACCATAACATACACCGTAATAATCAATATGACAACACACACCATAATGATCAATATGACAACACACACCATCATGATCAACATCACAACACACACCATCATGATCAACATCACAACACACACCATCATGATCAACATCACAACACACACCATCATGATCAACATCACAACACACACCATCATGATCAACATCACAACACACACCATCATGATCAACATCACAACACACACCATCATGATCATCATAGCAACACACACCATAATGATCAATATGACAACACAGACCATAATGATCAATATGACAACACACCATAATGATCATCATCAAACAACACACAACACCATAATGATCATCATAACAACACATACCTGGTAACCATAATGATCATCATAACAACACACATCATAATGATCAATATGACAACACACACCATAATGATCATCATAACAACACACACCATAATGATCATCATAGCAACACACATCATAATGATCAATATGACAACACACACCATAATGATCAATATGACAACACACACCATAATGATCATCATAACAACACACATCATAATAATCATCATAACAACACACACCATAATGATCATCATAACAACACACACCATAATGATCATCATAACAACACACACCATAATGATCATCATAACAACACACACCATAATGATCATCATAACAACACACACCATAATGATCATCATAACAACACACACCATAATGATCATCATAACAACACACACCATAATGATCATCATAACAACACACACCATAATCAGGGTTCGCGCTAGGATTTTTTAAAACCGGTACTGCGAGTTGCCATTTCAGAGATATCTTGACCAACTCCCCACAAATCGGTCCCCAGAAAATAAAATCCGGTACGTACTGTGAACAAAACGAAACTATTCAGTGAGGGGGTGGGGGAGGGGGGTGGGGGATTGTTCGGCAGCAAAACTAAATCTAAATTGAACGCGAATCTCTCAGATTTTGACTGCCGTGCTGCTGCCACTCGCTTCTTGGGCACGAAGCCACGCAGGAAGTAGGATTTTTTTTCTAGCGCCTGTGTCACCGTCTGTGTCAGTCTGTTGTTTTGCATGGCATCATTCGTGTGACTTATATTCTTCTTTCTTGTTTCTATGCTTAGCGCTCATCTAGATCTTTCGTTCAATTTAGATTTAGTTTTTCGACTCTTCTCTCTCAAAGCAATGCGCAAATTCATAGTCATAGATCCTCCGTCGTAAGAGCGGGCCGTCGTGTGCCGGTGGGAACAGATGACATTTACAAAACTGCATACACACGGGGACTGGATGTTAAAAAGCACAGGAGTGCTTATTTCATTATCCTCAATATAAAAGATTAAAAGAATAAATAAATCTAGGCCCCATTTACTCATTGTGAATGGAAGTCACTGTCATGCCGAGAAGAGCGCGAAGCTCTATTCTTTCACAGTAAAGCTTGCTGTTCTGCGTGCTAGGCTAATTAAATGAGGCTGGTGCCAAAGATGTTCGTCGAAGGGGTGGTAGGAAGGGATAGGTGAGTAAGCACAGTACAGGCGCATGACAGACTGTCAGAAAACGTCACTTCAGACTTTTTTTTTTTTAGACGGAAATCTAATCGGTCACAGGCAAACAGAATCGGTACGCGGTACCGGCTGCTTCGAAAATTTTCGGTATTCCCTGTTTACAATCGGTAAAATACCGACAATTACCGGTTATCGCGAACCCTGCATAATGATCATCATAACAACACACACCATAATGATCAACATCACAAAACACACCATAATGATCAGCATAACAACACACACCACAATGATTAACATCACAGCACACACCATAATGATCAACATCACAACACACACCATAATGATCAACATCACAACACACACCATAATGATCAACATCACAACAGGTTAGATAACATCACAAGTTTTGTATGGGGATCTTTTCAGGAGAAAACTAGAAAAACTTAGAAAACTAAGAGCTCTGATTTCTTTTTGCAGGATATAGCGCTATATAAATTCCATGAATTCTTCCAATTATCATTACAACACACACACACAAAATTGTCCCAGACAACACAAAGAAGCACACACAAAACTGATCCAAAAAAGACAGTAACACACACCAAACTGCCCCTAACATCACAACACAAACAACACAACAACACACACACAAAACTGCCTCAAACAACACACCACAAAAACACACACACAAAACTGACCTACATAACACAACACAAACAACACACACACAAAACTGCCTCAAACAACACACCACAAAAACACACACACAAAAACTGACCTACATAACACAACACAAACAACACACACACAAAACTGACCTACATAACACAACACAAACAACACACACACAAAACTGACCTACATAACACAACACAAACACACACACAAAAACTGACCTACATAACACAACACAAACAACACACACACAAAACTGACCTACATAACACAACACAAACACACACACAAAACTGACCTACATATCACAACACAAACAACACACACACACAAAACTGCCTCACACAACACAAACAACAAACGCAAACACAAAACTACCAACATCACACCCAACACAAACACCAACAACACACACAACACAAAACTACCCCAAACAACACACACAACACAAAACTACCCCAAACAACACACACAACCAAAAACTACCCCAAACAACAACACAACACAAAACTACCCCAAACAACACACACACACAAAACTACCCCAAACAACACACACACACAAAACTACCCCAAACAACACACACAACACAAAACTACCCCAAACAACACACACACACAAAACTACCCCAAACAAACACACACACACAAAACTACCCAAACAACACACACACACACAAAACTATCCCAAAACAAACACAACACACAAAAACTGCCCCAAACAACCACACACACACACAAAACACAAAACAACCCCAAAAACAACACCACACACACACAACACAAAACTACCCCAAACAACACACACAACACAAAACTACCCCAAACACACACACACACACAACACAAAACTACCCCAAACAACACACACACACAACACAACTACCAAAACACACACACACAACACACACACACACACACACACACACACACCACACACACCACACACAGAGGCGAGAAGTGCCTGCTGTCCTGTCCTGTCCTGTCCTGTCCTGTCCTGTCCTGGGGGACAGGATAGCCTGGTGGTCAGAACATTGTGCTGGCAATTTGACGACCCAAGTTCGATTCCCATTGGAGGGGATTTTTCCCCTGGAGTTAACATCAGTGCCGACTCCTCTCTCCCCTAAAGTCTTTCAGATGAGACTGTAAACCAAGACCCGTGCGCGAACGCACACAGAACACCTTGCCCACACGTTAAATCACACATTAAATCCTGTTCCGCTTTTCGTAAGAGCAGGCCATTGTGCGCCGGTGGGAACAGATGACATTTACAAAACTGTATACACACGGGGACCGGATGTAAAAAAAAAGTACATGAGTGCTTATTCCATTATCCCCAATATAAAAGAATAGAGAACACACACACACACACACACACACACACACACACACACACACACACACACACACACACACACACACACCCAACACACACACCCACACCCACCCCAACCAACCCACCCCCCACCAATCCCCCACCAACCTCCAAGAAAGGAATGCCCTGCAGCCTCACGTCACTCAGGGAGGGGAAGTGCCGAAGCCGGTCCACCTCCTCCCACCCCCCGAGCTGCGTCTTGTTGAGGCTGAGGAGGACGAGGGAGGGGAACAGCTCCTCCACCCCCCTCCCCCCCTCCTCTACCTCCAGCGAGGTGAGGCGCGTCTCGGCCAGGAAGAGGTGCTTGAGGGCGGGGAAGGTGCGCCCCAGACGACACACCTGCGCCCAGCAGGTGACGTCGTTGTTGTTGAAGAAGAGGCGCGACAGGGAGGGGTAGACGAAGTCCTCGGGGATGTCCACCTGGCGGTAGTGGTTCAGGCTCAGGTGCAGTTCTTCCAGTCTGTGGTATATACACACACAGAGAGAGAGAGACTGAAGACTGAAATGATTTACTGACGTAAGCCAACAGCTCTTATCAAAACACCAAAGATCGCCCCCCCCTTCCCACCCTCCCTACACACAAAGAGAGAGAGAGAGAGGGAGAGGGAGGGAGAGGGAGGGTCAGTGGGCGTGTGTGAGGGGGGAACCAAACAAGTCAGCGGGTATATTTTTTTGATATATTTTTTTTATATTATTCTTTTCTATCAGTAGTAGTAGGCACCCATCAGTCTCAGAAGACTATGGAGTTGCGCTCTAGTCTTTTAGAGCGCAAAGCCTGGGTAAGTAAGAATGGAGGGCAAGCTGTTACCCATGCAGCAGATCCCCCCTCTCCACGCTACTGGAATGATCCATTGGAAAGGCAATGACCGATACGCATGGTTCCAGTACTGTCGCAGGAGCCACCAGAATGTTGCCATATACAGCCCCAAGCCGCCCGGGGACTCCAACTCCCCGATTTTTCCTCAGGGATGGTGTCTAAACACAACACCTGGGCGCATGCTGGGTTTTTATAATTTTGTCATGCACTCCTACCGGCACACAATGGCCTGCTCTTCTGAGAGGCAGAACAGGGTTGTAACGTGCGCGCAAAATGTTCTGCGTGCGTTCGCACACGGGGCCTCGGTTTATAGTCTCATCCGAATGACTTTGACATTCAGTTCAATTTTCTCGTCAAACTGGGAAGAAAGGTCGAGGCTGGGTACGAACCCAAAAACTCGCGGTTTACATATTGGCAGTGGACAATGAACATACCCACACCACAGACATCACTGGGTTATGTAGACAGTGGACAATGAACATACCCACACCACAGACATCACTGGGTTATGTAGACAGTGGACAATGAACATACCAACACCACAGACATCACTGGGTTATGTAGACAATGGACAATGAACATACCAACACCACAGACATCACTGGGTTATGTAGACAGTGGACAATGAACATACCCACACCACTGACATCACTGGGTTATGTAGACAATGGACAATGAACATACCAACACCACAGACACACTGGGTTATGTAGACAGTGGACAATGAACATACCATACATAGATTGGTGGTCTAGGTGGTAACGTGCCTTGCCTAGAAAACAAAAAGTCTGGGTCGGAGTGTGCGGTGGTTCGTATCCCGTTTGGGCCCAAAACTTTTTCCCCATCCATTACACCCTGAGTGGTGGTCTGGGTGCTAGTCTTTCGGATGAGACAATAAACCGAGGTCCCGTGTGTTACACATCACTATTTGGCGCACATAAAGGAACCCACGGCAACAAGGGGGTTGGCCCTGGCAAAATTCTGTAGAAAAAAGCCACTCTGATACGGAAATGGTTTAATCAAGAATTGTAACACCACAGACATCACTGGGTTATAAAGACAGTGGACAATGAACATACCAACACCACAGACATCACCAGAAAGTGAATAAGTCATACATCATAGCTACTGCAACAAAACATGCACTATATCATCAAAAAAACACATAAGTCTTTAAAAAAAAAAAATTTTTAATTGCCCCACAAAATCAATATATATATACAAATACACAACACTGACCCCGGAAAGAGCCGCAGCAATCCCACAATGCCCCGCCACTCCACGCCGGTGTCGTTCAGCACCAGCTGTTGCAGGGTGGAGAAGGCGGCCACGGGGGGGGAGAGGGAGGGGGAGGGGGAGGGGTGGGGCTGGGTCTGCTGACTGACCACGGGGCTCCATGGGGCAGTCAGAGGAAAGCTGGCCGCAGCACACTCCTCCTCCCCCCCCTGGCTGTTACTGCCGAGACTGCTGGCTGCTGCGATGTCCCCTCCACTGGGGTGGGCCACGGAGATAGGGGTGGAGGAGGTGGTGGTGGTGGTGGTGGTTTCGGCGATGGTGGTGGTGGTGGTGGAGGTGGTGGTGGTGGTGGTTTCGGCGGTGGCAGTGGTGGCGGTAGTGGTGGTGGTGGTTTCGGTGGGTTCCACGTTGGCGTTGGTGTCGTTGATGTTTTCCGTTCTCGGGTCGGGAGGGGTGGTGTCCATCTCCATCAAATCTGGGTGCACACAACTGCTCGGTTAATGGTGTATGTACACAACTGTCCACATAACTCAGGAGTCGCAGTCTATTTCCCAATGCCATAAAACTGTGACACATTATTTTGGCCATATTTGATTTCTTAGATTGATACAACAAACACATTACACATCAAAGTAAAGTGTATCTGAAGTACTTTCAGGATTTACAAAAATATTTATCCACAAATCTCCCATTTTTTAGTGAATGCTAAAAGAACAATAAACTTTTGACACACATACACGCACACACGCATGCACACATGCACGCACGCATGCACGCACGCATGCCCCACACACCACACACACACACACACACGCACGCACGCACACACACACACACACACACACACACACACACACACACACACACACACACACACACACACCACACACACACACAGAGGCTTACCTCAACAAGGTGTAAATATCCATTAACTAATCCCCCCAAAAACAAATCACACTGATTTCATACACAGGTGGAGGAAGGTGGCAGGATGGTTTAAGACATTTGCCTGCCAACGAGTAAACCGTGAGGTTCTGGGTTCATAACCAGCCTCGCCCTTTCTTCCCAGTTCGACGAGAAAATCGAACTGAATGTCAAAGTCATTCGGATGAGACTATAAACCGAGGCCCCGTGTGCGAACGCACGCAGAACATCTTGCACACACATTAAAACCCCGTTCTGCCTTTCGGAAGAGCAGGCCATCATGCGCCAGTGGGAACAGATGACAAGATTTACACAACTGCATACACACGGGGACTGGATGTAAAAAAAAAGCACATGAGTGCTTATTCCATTATCCTTGATATAAAAAAATTAAATAAATTTAAAAAATAAATAAATAAATTAAACAGACTGACTGACTGACTGACTGACTAACTGACCGACCGACCAACAGACAGACAGACTGACAGACTGACTGACCTCCCTGGAAAGCCGAGAATCCCGGGGAGTAATCCTCATCCGTCCCTCCCGCGCTGGGATCAGACAGGGAGGCATCATCAGTGGGCGTGGAGGCTGTGGATCCCCCCATGACGTTGGCCACGGGGGCAGCAGGGGGGGAGCGGGAGGGGGAGGGGGGCAGGTGCAGGGGGGAGCTGACGGAGTGGGCGGCCAGGGAGATGGAGGAGGAGTGGAGGGGGTTGTTGGTCAGGTTGAGGAAGTTGAGGTGGGGCATGCAGCTGATGACCTGAATCACCTGTCCACACAATGCAACACAACAGCACAGGTTGAGGGTCGGTCTGAATAACCCTGGCTGACAACACCACTGTCGCATGTATTCTATCAGTGAACATTATAAGACTAATACACTATCAGTGAACATTACAACACTTATACACAATCAGTGAACATTACAACACTAACAGCTGGAAGACAACACCACTGTCACATGTACACTATCAGTGAACGTTACAACACTAACAGCTGGAAGACAACATCACTGTCACATGTACACTATCAGTGAACGTTACAACACTGACAGCTGGAAGACAACACCACTGTCACATGTACACTATCAGTGAACATTACAACACTAACAGCTGGAAGACAACACCACTGTCACAGGTGATGTATACTATCAGTGAACATTACAACACTGACAGCTGGAAGACAACACCACTGTCACATGTACACTATCAGTGAACATTACAACACTGACAGCTGGAAGACAACACCACTGTCACAGGTGATGTATACTATCAGTGAACATTACAACACTGACAGCTGGAAGACAACACCACTGTCACATGTACACTATCAGTGAACATTACAACACTGACAGCTGGAAGACAACACCACTGTCACAGGTGATGTATACTATCAGTGAACATTACAACACTGACAGCTGGAAGACAACACCACTGTCACATGTACACTATCAGTGAACATTACAACACTGACAGCTGGAAGACAACACCACTGTCACAGGTGATGTATACTATCAGTGAACATTACAACACTGACAGCTGGAAGACAACACCACTGTCACATGTACACTATCAGTGAACATTACAACACTGACAGCTGGAAGACAACACCACTGTCACATGTACACTATCAGTGAACATTACAACACTAACAGCTGGAAGATAAATAAAAAAAATAATAGTGCAAACCATCTTTTATCCTTCGGATAAGACTATAAACTGAGGCCCCATGTGTGAACACATGCAGATTTGATTTGATTTGATTTATTCTTTTATATTGAGGATAATGGAATAAACACTCATGTGCTTTATTTACATCCAGTCCCCGTGTGTATGCAGTTTTGTAAATGTCATCTGTTCCCACCGGCACACGATGACCTACTCCAGGAGAAAAATCTCCTCGACCAGAATCAAGCCCGGGTCGTCAAATTGCCAGCGCAATCTTCTTACCACTAAGCTATCCGTCCCCTCGCACACACGTTAAATCCTGTTCTGCTTTTCAAAAGAGTAGGCCTTTGTGTGCCGGTGGGAACAGATGACAAAATTAACAAAACTGCATACACACGGGGACTGGATGCAAGAAAGCACATTAATGCTTATTCCATGATCCTCAGTATAAAAGAATAAATAAATGAATAAATAAGACATAATCAGTCATATGCTATCAGTCTTTCACCAACTCACTGGGGATGCCAGGGGCCCATCAGCATAAAAAATATCCCCACCTTCTGGAATTTCTGCACTGAGTGACATGGTCACACACTGTCATACCAGGCAACCCTCTCCATAGCAACAACAACAACAATGACAACAAAACACATCATAACATGTTAACACTGCACTGCGTGACATGGTCACATAGTGTCAGGGCAGGCAGCCCTCTCCATAGCAACAACAACAAAACAAAACACATCATAACATGTTAACACTGCAATGAGCAACATGGTCACACATTGTCTTGGCAGGTATCCCTCTCCATAGCAACAACAACAAAACATATAATATCTTAACACTGCAATGAGTAACAAAGTCACATAGTGTCATGGCAGGCAACCCTCCTCACAGAAAATCAACAACAAAACACAACATAACATCTTAACACTGCACTGAGTGACATGGTCACACACTGTCATGCCAGGCAACCCTCTCCATAGCAACAACAACAAAACACAACAAAAACATAACATGACACTGACATCTTCACACACACAGTCAGTCATGGCAGGCACATTGACCCTGGCATACCCCATCCCTCACCAGAACAACGACAACAACAACAACAAACCACATCAACAGCCTAACCTGATCTTAACCACTAAGCCACACACACACACACACACACACACACAGGCTGACTGACCTCTTCCAGGGAGGTGATGCTGTTCTGAGCGAGGTCCAGTTCCGTGACGTTACGACACATGGCCGACATGCTGTCATACTGACCGGCCTCTGTGATGCCGCAGTGTGTCAGGTGAACTCTCCACGGCAAAATCAGGTGACCCGAGTCTGGAGACAACCAATCAGTCAACAAGTCATTCAATAAATACCTCACATCTGTTCCTACTCTTATCAGTCTCCTCCATCCCCGTCACCTTGCCGTGTGTGTGTGTGTGTGTGTGTGTGTGTGTGTGTGTGTGTGTGTGTGTGTGTGTGTGTGTGTGTGTGTGTGTGTGTGTGTGGTGTGTAGATATGTAATTTGTTAATTTTTATGTAAACGGTTGCATGCGCGTGACTGATTTGAATGAAAGCGCTTTGATTTGTGTACTCTACAAGATTCAGCGCAATATAAATCCCATGTTTTTTGTTGTTGTTTTTTTTTTTTTTTTAATTAAATCCATCAATCAAAGAAAAAGAGATCCTTCCCATTGGAAAACAAATACCAATACAAAATATCCCCAAAATAAAATAAAATAAGATTTACAACAACAAAAAATCCCTTGCCATACCTTGGAGGGAGGGGCTTTTAGACTCCACATAAAGGTTAAAAAATCTCTTTTCAATACACCAACATCATTATAGCCATTTGTCCTCTGATGGGGAAGACGACCAGACTGCTGGGATTGAGAAGGTCTGTCTGTAGCTGTGGGTCTGGAGGTGGCTATAACTTCAAGGGTCACCCCCCCCACTCAAGAGATTTTAGATAACATACTGACTTCCAAAAACAGGCAACACATTTTCCACCCTTCAGGTTCCCACATACCTACTGTCACACGATGATGATGATATTGGGTTGTTTTTTTTCTTTTTCTTTTTTTTTTTTTTTAGAAAAGTCAGCAAAGTTACCATGTGTGCAAGAGTGTTTTACATGTGTCACAGTATAGATGCTTGGTTTTCAACCTCACTCAAAACCAAGGGCTGGAATCTGCACAAGTGTCAGCTCCAAAAACAAAACTGCCTTCAAATCTGCTGGAAATAAGTGAGCTTTAAACTCTAATCCTGGAATCTAGCGCCCGATGTCGTACCCTCTCAACCAACAACACCCCCTCCTCCTCTCTTCCTCCTCCAGCAGTTAATAATAATAATAACGATAATAATAATAATAATAATAAAAAAATAATAATAATAATAATAATAATAATAATAATAATGATGATGATAATAATGATGATAATACATGGAATTTATATAGCGCTATATCTTGTAAAAACAAATCAAAGCGCTTGCATTTGATCTATACAACACACAAGCAATGGATAACGAATGTGCACACACACGCGCGCACACACACACAAACAAGCACACACACACAAACAAGCACACACACACACACACACACACACACACACACACACACACACACACACACACACACACACACACACACACACACACACACACACAAACACACACACACACACACACACTCATAAAGGTTACACACTTTGGCAGATAGATGTTGAAGGCAGGGACAGATAAGACATGGAAACAGGAGGAGAAAATCTTAGGTTTGAAATAAGTCCCCCCTGGGCAGGTGACACTCACCTGTGATCTTGGCGGGGCCTTTCTTGGGCACGTAGATGCCGATGCAGTCATCCATGGACATGTCCCCATGGTACTTGTCCCAGGCAGCATCCACAAAACTGCGGCGGTCTGTTTCTGATCGCGTTTCTTTCACCTCTGAAACAACCATTATTATTGCTGGGCTGTCCTTTGACTGTGCTGTTCTGAAGGATCTACTCACACAACTTGACAACAAATGAATCATTATAAAACCTACACTCTTACCAGCTGCCTTTGCACAGTGGTTAGCACCTTGGATTACAGACTGGAAAGTCGCGGAGTCAAATGCCATAAGATCCATGGGGATTTTTCGGACTCCAGCCAGCTCCTAATCAGAGTGAGTGTGCTGTGGGCCCATTGGGAAGACTGGGACCACACAGTCAAGCTTCATCCATTTAAGTATGCAATTTTGAGAGTGTTGCTCAATTTACCTGACCAACACTGAAGGTGTCTGTATAAAATTCTCAGGCTCTGTTGTTACTAGGATATTATGATAGTAAGCATAGAGTACAGCCCTGTCACGTAGTCTCAAAGCACAAACACTCCCATAACAGCATCATTACATCATCTTCATCATCACTGATCATTATGCAATATATACCATCTCTGATTTGGTGGCCCAGTTGCTCTGGCTTCATAGTGACCTCAGATTAGGTTGGGAGGGTCATCGGAGGAATGTTGTGGTGGTGGCCACCTTGGATGGAGGTCTCACTCAGTCTGGCTCCACAACTGAGCTATTACCCTCATCAGAAGAGGGCTTAGTAGGTGGTGTCCTGCGTATGTTAAGTTAGCTCAGACCAGGCACAACTGAACACCAACACAGTGACACCACAGCAGTTCAGGGCCTTTCTGGCAGGTGTCCCAAGGGCAACCTGACAGTGATAGGCTCACTGCGAACTTCTAACCCTGAGCATGCAACATAATGAATCTGGGTATGGCTAGAAATAGAACCTAGAGAGATTGAAATGAGCATTGTGGGAACAGCAGGACAGGAACATCACAGAAACAGCCAAACAAAACCCAAAAAGCCTACATTCTGACCGAGTCTTGCGTCACTCTTAGCATTGTTTGGGTAACTGCAACGCTTGTCCTTTGTACTGTCTTGAAGGAACTAGCTGACAAAGTCATTAACTGCTTACATTTGACTTCTAAATCAAGTATTTATGAAGATTTTATTCATTTTCTCTGATTGAGAGAGAGAGAGAGAGAGAGAGAGAGAGAGAGAGAGAGAGAGAGAGAGAGAGAGAGAGAGAGAGAGAGAGAGAGAGAGAGAGAGGAGAGAGAGAGATAGCTCAGACAGACAAACAGACAGACAGACAGACAGATGCCTTAAACTGCAATCTGACCTGGTCTGGTGGTAGAGACGGGCTTCTCTGGGGTAAACTGTTTGGTTCCGCCAAAGCCTCAACCTCATCTTTTGCTGCTGTTAACACAGAAAAACAATGGCAATCATTACTTTACTTCTATCTCTGTGTAACTGTATGTACTGTATTACTCTGTGTGTGTGTGTGTGTGTGTGTGTGTGTGTGTGGTGTGTGTGTGTGTGTGTGTGTGTGTGCGTGCGTTGCGTGCGTGCGTGCGTACGTGCGTGCGTGCGTGTGTGTGTGTGTCACTGTGTCAGTGTGTGTGTGTCACTGTGCGTGTATGAGGAGAGAGGAGAGAGAGAGAGAGAGAGAGAGAGAGAGAGAGAGAGAGAGAGGAGAGAGAGAGAGAGAGAGAGAGAGTAAATAATTACTAATTTAGAACACTTCAACTGCATAGTTAAAATGGGTGTGTGGCCATAGAAACTGATGAAGTGATTACAACACTTCTAAATATAGCTAACTCTGTAACAACTGTGGTATGCATTACTAGTTTCCCTTTTATCTCTCCCCCTATCTGTAGTGTATATATAGCTGGCTGCTGTTGTTCCCTCTATTCTTACAAAGTTACATGTATGAGTGACTACCTTTGGACAAAGACAGCTGTAGTCTCTTTATACAACAAACACCCCATGGCCTACACTTACCATTACCTTTTTCTGAGCATTAAATAATTCATAGTCAGCCAGCATTCTCTCTGCAACGCAGCAAGTAACAACTTAGTTACACGACCTACATCATCAAAAACACAATAATTATGTGTGAGAACTTCTTATCACACCTTTGTATTACTGAAAATAAACAAGTTAAAACCACATGATATATAGCGTTACTGTGTTTGTGGTAAAATTAAGAAGACCACGGCATGAATTAGAGGTAATTGTTTACATGAAGCAAACTCTCCTGAACAGTGACTGATGTTTATTTCACATACATATATCTATTATGTCATAATCAGGATGATACATCATAATCAATGATTGGAGTGATTTTAGATGTCATTTAAAAAAATTTAAAAACTAACTAAAGCCTGCTGACTTTGTAATGTGGTGGCATACTTTCTAGTACAAGCAACACACCAGCATTTACTTCTCTTGTAAGGATTGTTTGGTGGCCCACAATAGTCAATAGACCCTCATGCTGACTATCACTAGTTGACTGCATGCCATACATGTGCACTTTGCAATTCCTTCTATCCGCCATACCTAGCCCCCTATTCAGATGATGATGCAAGTTGTGTGCATGATCTACTATCACAGTATCAGTATCAATGTCTTCAATCATGAAACGTGGCTTTTTTCTCATCTTTAGAAACCCTTGTCATGATCTTATGGCTTTAACTTATAAGTTACAAAAAAATATTTCTAGTAGTATGAACTTGGGTGAGATGACACATGATTTTTTTTTAAAAGTGGACTTCTTAAATAAAAGCCCTGTTGCAGAAAACAAAGTTTGGATTTACTGGTCTGCTGTTTGACTTTGTGTCTCAAATGCAATCAGCCAAGACTTTCAATAAAAATGATTAACCATACATTTTTCCAAAATCACATAAATTCTTCTTCAGTCTTTCTTTCTTCAGGACAAAAAGCTTGGGATCCATGAAATGATGAATACCTATAGATCTCAGTATCTTGTTCATCTAGGTGCATTTATAGTGAGTGAGTGAGTGTGAGTGAGTGAGTGTGTGAGTTGTGTGCTGAGTGCGTGCGTGCGTGCGTGCGTGCGTGTGTGTGTTGTGTGTGTGTGTGTGTGGTGTGTGTGTGTGTGTGTGTGAGCGTGTGTGCATGTGTGAGCGTGTGTGCATGTGTGTGAGTGTGTGTGTGTTGTGTTGTGTGTGTGTACATCTGTATGAAGTGAGTGTACATGTATACATGTATTATATTGTAAGATATATGTGTGTGTGTGTGTTGTGTGTGTGTGTGTGTGTGTGTGTGTGTGTGTTGTGTGTGTGTGTGTGTGTGTGTGTGTGTATGTGTGTGTGTGTGTGTGCGTGTGACTGTGACTGTGAGGGTGCACAAGTATTATATGTTGATATATACACACACACACACGCATGCACATGTGTGTGTGTGTGTGTGTGTGTGTGTGTGTGTGTGTGTGTGTGTTGTGTGTGTGTGTGTGTTGTGTGTGTGTGTGTGCATGTGACTGTGAATGTGACTGTGCACAAGTATTATATGCTGATATATGCACACAACACACCACAACACACACACAACACACACATGCATGCGCGTGCACATGTGTATGCGTGTGTGGTGTGTGTGTGTGTGTGTGGTTGTGGTGTGTGTTTGATTTTTTTTGTTTTTTTTCTTTTCTTTTATATCAAGGATAATGGGATAAGCACTCTTGTGGAGTGAGTGAGTGTGTGTGTGGTGTGTGTGTGTGTGTGCGTTGTGCGTGCTGTGCGTGCGTGGTGGTGTGTGTGTGTGGTGTGTGTGTGTGTGTGTGTGCTGTGTTACTGAGTGTTAGTGTGTGTCTGCATAGTTGATTAGTTCTTATTTTTTCCAGAACCCCCCCCCCCCCCCCCATCCCATACATTTTAAGTTCCCCCTCCACTCTGCACTGCATGAAGCCTTCAGGCGTGGGAGTTTCTTATGCACTTTATAAGTCATAGACCCTAATCACTATTCTAATAGGACTCACTCATGAAATTTAATTCATCAATTCAATCTCTCGTTAGCTTAAAGCCAAGGCCTTCATTTATCATACGAACAGTACGTAGTAAGTCGTACCGCGCCAGCAACCAAATTCCGAGAGTGTGCACTCCTTGTCTTCATCTCCTTTCTTTTTCCTGAATGTTGTCAAAATTAATATTTTGAAGAGCTCTATCTAGCCTACACAGAAAGAAGACCGTTGCCGCTCGTTGCATTCATTTCGTTCGCTTCGATAGCATCTCTTCTGTCTGCTCAGTCAGTTCATAATAACACACTGGATCGGTCAGCAGCTTCAAAGAGTAGTAGGTGCACGGCGGTTAAAACAGTTTTCTCCATAGAAACGCCGAGTACAACATGATTTGATCCTAATTCTGGTCTTACCTGCCATTTGAAGTTGTCTTGTTGGTCCCCAATATTTACCCGGAAGTGACACTCGTCTGACCTTTGGCCTTGACCTTACTGGTAAATCTCGTCGTACGTTGTATCACTGTTGACTCCGCGGTCCCTGGGTTTCATTTTGTTTTCTATTTTAAATTGAACGTTCACATTTGCTTAGTGAAATGATTATTTGCTTGCTAAAATACTAATTAAATGATATTAGATCTAGTTCTTCTGAAGATGACCTCGAATGCCCCATGGCGACTCTGCCGCCTTACCCTCCCCTCCCCCCTTCTCTCCCCACGGCAATGTAAGGTATTTTTATCGCGTTAAAAATTCACAACATTAATTTCTCTGATAATGTTGGTCAACAGCATTCACACACACACACACACACACACACACACACACACCACACACACACACACACTGGCATTGCTTGTATGTACCCAGGCGAGCCGACAAAAAGACAAAAGCAAAATAGACGTAGTTAAGAGTATTTTGCCAAAGTCCACAAAAGCTTTTCTTTTGTTGCAAATCACTTCTTTGGTTTAACAGTTTTTAAAGGAAAAAAGTCAGTTGTTTCTCAATTCTGCTATACGGCTTTATTTTATTATAAGTTTTCTACTCGCTAAGAGAGAGTTTTAATTTGCAATCAGGTGCCGGTGTTTGTGGCTAACAATTCATTTATAAAATAAAATAAAAAATTTAAGATATTTATTATTCTTTTATATCGAGGATAATGGAATAACACCCATGTGCTTTATTTCATCCAGTCCCCGTATGTATGCAGTTTTGTAAATATTATCATATGTTCCCACCGGCACACAATGGCCTACTCTTACGAAAAGCGGAACAGGATTTAACGTGTGCGCAAGATGTTCTGCGTGCGTTCGCACACGGGGCCTCTGTTTACAGCCTCATCCGAAAGACTTTTGGGGATAGTGGAGTCAGCACTGATGTTAATTCCAGGGGGAAAATCCACTCGGACGGGAGTCGAACTCGGGTCGTCAAATTGCCAGCCAATGTTCTGACCACTAGGCTATCCCGTCCCCCTAGCATGGCAGACTAGGTGTTGTTTTTTCCCCGCTTTTGTTTTCTGCTTCTGACTGAAAAGTCACTTTCGTGGGCTACGGTGTGTTCTCTGAGACCCCAGAGCAGAGCTTGGTAATGTTATACGCACATTAACTGATTGTGCTGGGCCAAACCCTCACCTATACATAATTAAGAATAAGTAGATATTCTGCTGGCTTACCACCTCTAACATAAAACGATAATAAAAAGAGAAGGGAACTATGCTGAAAATAATTGTTGTCAAAAATATATAGGGCAGGTACCCATTTACAGCTGGGTGAACTGGGGGGATTGTAATGAAGCCAAGACGCGCAAACGGTCACCCATCCAAATTACAATGAGGAGCCGCTGAAAGCCCGAAAAATCCCTAAGACTCTTATTGGAAGATGTTGGCCGAGGCCAGCGGGCAGACCTCCAGCAGTGTCACAAACACAGAAAACAAGGCATGATCAATATGGTCATGAATTGTGTCAAAAAGATGCTTGTGGAATCACCTGTTCGTCATTCACACTTTTCATCTTTTCAATGATGTTTTGCAGCAAGAATAACCTGCCTGTTGTTCCACTGTTCGTTTGCTCTGTAGCTTGCCTGACAGTCTGATAGTTCAAATCGTACTTTTTTTTCATCCTACAATAAGTTATGATCAGCAATATCTTGTTTGCATGGCAGACAGGGGCTATTGTCCTGTAGCTACTGCAGTCTTTTACATTTCCATTCCTGTGGAGCATGACAAATTATCGTGACTTCCAGTCTGCTGGCCACTGACCGGTCCTCCGATTTTACAGCATAGGTAACGCTGCTCACAGCTCCTCACGGGAGGCTTCAGCAGTTCTCTCGAAGTTTCAGGTAAAGGTAATGGTGTCCCATAACCTAGGTAGTTCTAGAGGAGGAGGCATCAAACCTCAGCTTCTTAGGGGCCACTTATTGAGGGCGCACCCATCTATGACTCCTCGCTGCTTCCCTGCCCTGACCGACAAGAGGGGCAGGACCCATGGACAGCTGAGAGCTGTTATCAAACCTGGTGTTTTCTGCACTGAATGTTTTGATGGCTGCCTCATACCTCGGTTGATGAGAGAAGGCTACTGGCTTGAACTCAAATGCGGTTCAGTCAATTTTTTTTTTTTATAAGGCGTTATCATTCTGAGGTATATGTTTTTCTTGACGTTTGATATGCCTCATCCTCGGTGATGAGGAAGGCTTCTGGCTTGAACTCAAAGCTGTTCGGAGTCAAAAATTATTTAAAAATCTTTATCATTCTGAGGTATATGTTTTTCTTGACCGTTGAACAATGTTTTGTCTTATTCTTGCCATTGTTTTAGGTCTTCTGGCTCAGTTAGGGCAGCTCTATGTGAGGTGTTAACACACCGATTTTTTGGTTCGAAATTTGTCTTGTTTGACTTATCTGATCTGTTGAACATAGTTCTCTCGATTTTCCTTTTCGTTGCGTTTATTTATCTTTGCACATTCTTGTTCCAGCCATCTCTTTAATTTTTGTTGTGTGCAAGATATAGCGCTATATAAATTCCATAAACAATAATAATAATAATAATAATAATAATAATAATAATATATATATAATATATATATAATAATTATTATTATTATTATTATTATTATTTTTTATTTATTTCATCTCTCTCTCTCTCTCTCTCTCTCTCTCTCTCTCTCTGCCTCTCTCTCTCTCTGTCCTCTCTCTCTCTCTCTCTCTCTCTCTCTCTGCTATACAGCCCCTTCCCCAGAGACCTGGCAGGGGTTGGGACATTTGGGGTGTGAAGAGAGAAAAGAACTGTCAGAAGTTTTCTTTGTTGTTTTCTCCTGCGGTTGTGATGGAGGAAAGCCTAAGGCATATATTTTTTAAAAGGAAGAAAACACATAATCACACACATGTGCGCGCGCGCGCGTGCGCGCCACGATGAGAGATTGCACCACAACACACCACACACACACACACACACACACAACACACACCACACACACACAACAAGACGAAATTTACCAAACTGCATACACACGGGGTAAAAAGGTAAGGGTAAGGGGATTGGATGTAATTTTTTTTAAAAATAAGGTAAGATCCGAATAAAAATAGATAAATAAAAAGCACTATACACTATCCACGATCACGCACACACAACAACACAAAACAACACACACACACACACACACGCCGCGCGCCACACACACACACACACAACACAGAGGAGGTGAGCTGTTTTCATCACGAAGCAAGATGTGTTTTGGGGGGCTCTGCAGATTAATTGTATTATGTTAGTCAATATGTCGAAAATTAATTAAGTAAGGACCTTCAAACTTAGTGGAAGTGTCAGTGTACACCATGCCGATCAGTTCGGTATGCTTTCGAGCCATTTGTGGCAACTTTTACTGGACTTTTCTCCGCTTCATGGCGAGACGTACACGGATGAAAATTGCCATGCGTTAGAGACGTGCGTGTCAGCGGAAAAGTAGCTGCTGTGTTGGTGTTTCTTGTCGCGTTTCTGCTGCAATGTGGCACGTAGAATCGAACCCTGGCCCTACTTACAGACTATCCACTCTGACATCGCGAAACCAGCCATTCTCGCCAGCTTCTGGAAGTGGGACAAACGTTTAACTTGTATTGCCGAAGTCATAAAAATGCTTACGGCGATGGACAAAAAGATTGAAAATCTACAGTCTACGAAGGATGAGCAGAACAAGAAATTCCAAACGGAAATGGCGGGCGTTCTGAAAGAAAACAGGGAGCTGAAAGAAAGAATCGACAAGCTGGAGAGCAAAGTGGACGACATGGAAGGAAGAAGCCGACGCAACAATCTGATCTTTCAATACTTTAATGGAATTCCCCCCTCCCCCCAGGGACAGAGAGAACTGTGGTCAGACTGTGAGAAGGCAGTGAAATCGGTGCTGAAGGACGAGATGGGGATGACAGAAGGCTGAGATTGAACGCGCACGTCGATTTCAGGGAGGAGGGCAGTCCCCGAATCCTATCATCACCTGTTTCAGCAGCTTCAAGGACAAGGAACGCATCCTGGCCAACTGCAAGATCCTGAGGGAAAGAAGTCGGCCATCTTCGTCGATGAGGACTTTACTCCTCGCTGGAGGGACCGATGTAACAAGCCAAAATCACTCTATGCGACAAACAGTAGCCTACCAGGTAGTGTTTTGGGCGTGTTGCACCGGCAGCGAGAGCCTTGCAGTATTAAATACTTAGGATCTCAAAACTGCTGAAAGCAATGAGGCCGATTTTCTAGAATAAGCTGAAATCGTTAGGCCTAGGTTATAGCTTAGGCAAGTAGGCCTAACCTTTTACCTATTTCTTGTCTCATCTTTGACGAAGATCTAGACTGATCTGGCTTTCGTACAGTCAACTTTATATAAAAAAAAAAAATAAAAAACACACACACAAACACATTAGTTTATTTACGCACCACTTTTTTCTTCTAAATTTGAGCCCCCACAAATATTTATCAGTGAGAAAGGAGCACACTTTTAATTTTGTCTGTAGGCTATTGTGTATTGTCTATTGTGTAGGGCCTCGAGGGAAAGAGGCGGGGTTACGAGCAAAAAGGAGGGAGATGCGAGCCTAGCCTGCCTAGCTTCAGCAACGGTCAAATCTGCCGGGAAAGCCGCCTGTGCACATATGTAAGCCCTATGCAGTGGCGATTGTTTCCGATCTCAATACAATTATCAAACTTTTTCGGTCTACAATTCGGACAACGTTTGCTTGTTCTTGTTTGGTTTTCTTCTTGGACAGTTTTTCACAGTGTCGCTGTAGGCCTAAAGGACTTGTTTTGAGTGATAGGCTAGCGGAATACACTGCATAGGATGCCGCCTTCTTTAAACCTAACGGCCAGAAACTTCCTGACACCCGAAAATCTTGGCCCAGTCCGAAGTGTGTCGCGCGTGCGCGTCAGGGCTTGCGTCCATAGCAGCATAAGGCAAACAATATGGCGGACTCCACACACTGAAGCACACAATCGTGGAGCGAAAGAAAAGTTGCTGGATGGAAAGAAGGTGCTGGAAACGCTTGGTAGATTTTCAGTCAGCGTTCTTTTTCTGAGGTAATGTATCTTTTGTTCCGTACATTATTTTGCTTAATCGCTATAGGGGGGAATGAATAATTTACCTTTTATCGTCTATTTTTTTTCGTGGATCATATCTGTGTATGCGGTATTTCAAGACCTTGAGTGCACGTAACTGAAGGATCATTTAGTGACGCACACTAATAAAAGTTCTACTTTTGTTGAATTATGCATCCCTTAACTTTAATTCCAACATCATGAAGAAAGAAATAACTTAGTTTTAGTTACATAATTGTTGGTCTCTGGAATAACTTTTTTTTTTTTAAAGCTAAAGTATTACCATTAAAAGAAACAACAACAAAAACTTGTTAAAGATCAGGGCAAAATTAAACAAGGGTCTTTTGGAACATTTCAGAATTATGATTGATAATAGCAGGGGTATTTACATTGCTCTTACCAGGAAAAAAGAAAGGGATAGAAAATGTCAGGAAAAAGTTTACAAAGACTGTACACCTTTACACAATATTGTCCCCACCACCACCACCACACAGACACAGACACACAAGACACACACAGACACACACAACACACACACACACACACACACACACACACACACACACACACACACACACACACACACACACCTTCCTGTGAGTTAGCTTAACACAGACTGTCTTTCTGTGGGTTGCTGGTTTTAGGCTGGCTATATGTTCTTGTCATCCATCACACCAGCCATTAGTGGCCTGCCTGCCTGCACTTTATGGAAGGCAGATGGGGTTTGAATGGATGCGCAAGATTGATTGTCTGTGTTTGTACTCTGGACCTTGGCTTATCATTTCATCTGAAGGACTTTGGGGTGAAGGAGCCAGTAGCAATGATAACTCCAGGTGGAAAATCCCCCAAGTCAAAAGACACTGCAGGCAATGGAGACGAACCTGTATTTCCAATGACAGTCATAGGATGAGCACAGTGTTCTGTTTTAAATATGCTTCATTTCAACACTGGCAACAGCATCATAACAAAATTATACAGTACATCATCTTGAACAAGAGCAAGCTTAGAGATACCATGCTGATATGCAGTGTTCTAACCACTATGCTTTAGTTATATATGAATTCTGGGCAAAAGGTTCAGCCATGACAAGCTCTTGACATAACAACCAGCACTCTTAAATCCTCTGAGACTGGAGTATGGCTGCCTATGTGGCAAGGTTTTTGAAAACAGTCATACACGCAAACTTCTCATTAAGTGTGTAGTACTTCCAATCTCTCAGTGATACCCAGGTGGGATGAGTGAGTCAGAGTGTATATTCTAGGTGCCTGCCCCTGAGTGTTAAGTTGGGGAATGCATAGCAACGTATGATGCATTGATGTATGGATGACTTTTGCAGAACTGCAGTGTGAGTCCCTCACTCACCACCAGCAGAGGACAGTGACAGTTGACACAAGAGCCAGCATCATGGATGAACGGCTGAAATGGATGGAGGTCAGGATCAGCTCTTCGCTGCGACCTCGCAATGAAGACCTGAAAAACATGATCACCAATGACGACAACAGGTCAACAGTCACTGCTTTTTTTTTTTTTTATAGTCTACTGGATAGTATTGTATCTTGTTATATCATATATTGTATGGGTACTTTGTACAACTTTTAAGTCACAGCAGATTTTTCTGATACTCTTGTTTTGTCAGGCATCAGTGTTGTAGTCTTCTTTTCCAGACTTGCCTATTATTTTCCTGAGACTGGTATCAAGAGAGGTGTCTAGAGTACTTTTGAAAATTTTTCAGGGAGGCAAGCTCCATCTTTGGCAGCTTAGTTAGCAGGCTTACCATGAATGCCAACATGTCCATGATGGATAGTTTCACAAGTGAGATGGATCTGGAATCGGAAAAAATAGAGACTTTTGTGTAAGGAGGAGGTTATCTGTTCATGAGAATTATAACTTGATGGAAAGGGCTTGCTGGAAACATATTAGGAAAAAAAAAAGAAGATGCAGGGTATTCCTGTGGTATCATTTCTATTTTTGATCTGAATTTCTTTTTTCCTTCAGCATTGTTTTTGGTTAGTAACTCATACAAAGGCAGTCATAAGTCTTATTATAGACATGTAATGCTTTCATACAAAAGATTCCAGATCAATGAACAATCTTTGCATAAGAGTTTGATAAAGTACTTCTTCTTGTGAAAATCTTTGCATGGTTGAAATAAGTAATTGTTGTAAATTGCTTGTGTTACAAAGTAAATGTGTTAGTAATTGACTTTGAAAGCAAGAAAATTCTTAGTGTATTGTTTGAACAGATGACATTTTTCCCCTATTCTTTTCTGGAATATATCTATATACTTTTTCTATCTTTAACATGCATCTATCTATTCTATCTATCTATCTATCTATCTATCTATATCTTATCTATCTATATCTCTATATCTATCTATCTATATCTATCTTATATCTTCTCTTCTATTATTTATTATCTATTAATCTGTTGTGTTATATTAGTTATGCAGTTATTCATAATGTAAATTCTTTTTTTCATTGTACTATAGCTACAGTTGTTAGAAAGTTCCCTAACTTTTTTTTTACTGGATTGTTTGCTTTGTTGTGTCTAACAGAACTTAATGTGAAAAGATGTTAAATTAAAGAACAGCATAACAACACATGCATCATGCCACACACACTACGCACGCACGCAGCATGCATGCACGGCAGTATGCACACACACACACAAACACACACACACACACACACACACAACACACACACACACACACACACACACACACACACACACACACACACACACATCTCTCTCTCCTCTTTCTCACACACACACACACACACACACACACAACACACACACACACACACACACACACACACACACACACACACACACACATATAACACACACACACGCAACACACAACACACACACTACACATCGATACTACATCGACAACACACACACACACACACCACTAGCTCACATTATTTAGGAAAGACGCATACAAAATTGTGTATTGGCTGATATATCGTATTGATATATTATTGTGCAGCTGCTTCTTATTTATTTTTTTTTTTTTATTATTTATATTTTTTGCAGACTATTTTTTATTTTATTTTATTTATTATTTTTTTCAGACTGGCTTTCTACGAGTTTGTGAACAATGAAGACGTCAAGCGCCTGTTTGTGTACATCCGCCCCCCCGCCAGATCACGGCTTCCCTACAGCCCCCCATGACCTCAAGTCCAAGTCCATCTTCTTCATGAAGTGCAACCCAGGCACCAAGCTCACCAAGGACAACATGGGTAATTCTGTATTACATAAAACACATTTTTTTTTGAGGTGCCTATTGACTGAGAATAATCATATTGTTGGTTGAGATTGCAGGTAAACAGACAGCACATGGTCATTTGTTTGGTTGTGATGGTGTAAACAGACAACAGTAGTATTTGAATGGTTGTGATGTGTAACACAAAATGTAAACACACAACACATAGTAAATGTTTTGGTTGTGTTATGTAAAAAAAAAACAGCACATAGTAATTTGAATGGTTGTGATTGTTGTAAGCAAAAACACATAGTGATTGTTGAATGGTTGTGATTGTGTAAACAACAACACATAGTAAAACATACATTGTAAATGTTTGGTTGTGATTATGTAAAAATACAGCACATAGTAATTTGAATGGTTGTGATTGTGTAAAAAACAACACATAGTGATTTGAATGGTTGTGATTGTGTAAACACACAACACATAGTAAACACACAACACATAGTAAATTGTTTTGGTTGTGATTTTGTAAAAAAAACAACACATAATAATTTGAATGGTTGTGATTGTGTAAACACACAACACATAGTAAATTGTTTTGGTTGTGATTATGTAAAAATACAGCACATAGTAATTTGAATGGTTGTGATTGTGTAAACACACAACACATATAATTTGAATGGTTGTGATTGTGTAAACAACAAACAAGTAAAACACAAACATAGTAAAACAATAGTAAATTGTTGGTTGTGATTTGTAAAAAAAACACAAATAATTTGAATGGTTGTGATTGTGTAAACAACACATAGTAAAACACACACATAGTAATTGTTTGGTTGTGATTATGTAAAAAAAATCAAACCACACATTAATTTGTTTGGTTGTGATTATGTAAAAAGACAACACACATTAGTTCGTTTGGTTGCAATTGTGTAAACAGACAACGAAGTGTTCTACATGGACTCGACCAGCGTTCCCCTGGAGCACCTGGAACTGACGCTGCGCGAAGTCTTTTTACCGCTGCTGGGCACAAACACGCCCAGCGTGACTGGAGCGGGCATCAACGGGGATAACACATTGGTGATGCGCTGGGAGTCTTCAGGCATGTCGAGGTCGTGACGATCTCTCAAGGTCATAAGTGCGAGTCAGTTCTGCTATTTGCACAGTGCTATGGGCTGGGATGAGATGGTAAGGCTGTGATGTGTAGTGCTGCTTTGTCGTCTTGTCGAGATAGCGCAGTGTTGTTATTGGTTGTAGGTTGATTTTGTTTTTGTATTGTATTGTGTTGTGTATTGTCTGTTGTGTTTTGCTCTGTTGTTGCTATTTTTATTGTAGGTTTTTTATGTGTCGTTATTGTAATTTTGTAATTTTCTGTTGTTGTTGGTTTTGTTTGTTTTTGTGTTGTTGCTGCTTTTATATGTTTTGTTCTGTTGTTGCCGTTGTTTTATGTAATTGTTTTTTATTGTTCTATTTTGGTATTTTTTCTGTTGTTTGTTGTTGTTTTTTTTGGTTTGTCTTGTGTTGTTGCTTGTTTTGTATGTTTTATTGTTGCTGTTGTTGTTTTCTGTTTTTCTGTTTGTTGTTATTGTATTTTGGCATGTTTTCTGTTGTTGATATTGTTGTTGGTTTTGTTTGTTTTGTGTTATCACTGGTTTGGAATACTCTGTTTTATTTTTGCTGTTATATTGTTGTTTTTGTTTGTTGTTATTGTAACTTTTGTTTGTTGTTGTTATTTTTCCTACGTTTTCTTTTGTCATTATTATTGTTGTTGCTTTGTAAGTGTAATATGGTTACTGATTTTATTGCTTTTGTTTGCTCTCTTATGTTGTTATTACTTTTGTATATTTTTGGTTGTTCAGTTGAGGGACATTACATTATGTTACATTATTTCAAAGGTTGTTACATTATGTTATGTTATGTTCAGTGAAATTGCATCATGTTCTGTTAAGAACCTTATGTAACATTAAAATCATTTAATTACATTAGGTTGCAATATGGTCAGGGATGTCATATTATGCTATATCATATTGTAGGATGGGACACGATGTTGTGTTATGTTTCAGTGACATGCCATCATACTGTGTTAAGAAAAATTATGGTATGTCTCCTTACGTTTGTTACATTATGTAGCAATATGTAGCAATATGGTCAGGGACGTCACATTTTGTGATGTCATGTTGTGGGAAGTGACACAGTGTGATGTTAATTTTGTGACACTCCACCATGAAATGAGTCGCTTTGCACCTGACCCCTTTTCTGGTAAGAACCATTTTTGCCAGGTGGGGGTTCAGGTTGTCAATTTTGAGATTTTGATTGATTATAGAACTTTAGCCATTTTTCAACATTGTATTCAAGTATCAAAGTATAACTTTGATTCCCTTTGCTTTAAAAATGCATTTAATAACGCCCAAACCATTATTCTGACCATCTTTTGCAATCCAAAACTTGTCAATTTCTCTTGTTGACACTTTCCGCAGTCTATCATTTCAACTTGTAATAACTTTTCGTAGAAGTGTTCGATTTTCAATCTCTTTTTTGTAGTTTATAGCCTTTTCATGGCAGATTGTTAATATATCAACTACTAAAAATTGACCTTTGGTGCAATGCATGCTGTTTTAGGGCGTCATTATTTTTGGTTATGTTCAAGGGTCGGATCAATTTCTCATGTTGATACGTTTTGCAGTCTATCATTTCAACTTTTCACAGAAGTGTCCAATTTTCAATCTGTTTTAAGTGTCCGATTTTCAATCTGGTTTCTGTATTTTATAGCCTTTTCATTGCAGATAACATGTCAACAACGAAAAAAATTGACCTCATTGTGCAGTGTGACTCGTGCTGTGGTGGATTATTTATTTATTTATTTTATTATTTTATTTTATTCTTTTATATCGAGGATAATGGAATAAGCACTCTTGTGCTTTTTTACATCCAGTCCCCGTGTGTATGCAGTTTTGTAAATGTCATCTGTTCCCACCGGGACACGATAGCCTACTCGTACGAAAAGCGGAACAGAATTTAACGTGTGCGCAAGATGTTCTGCATGCATTTGCACACGGGGCCTCGGTTTAAAGTCTCATCCGAAGGACTTTGAGGGAGAGTGGAGTCAGCACTGATGTTAACTCCAGGAGAAAAATCTCCTGACCGGGAATCGAACCCAGGTCGTCAAATTGCCAGCGCAATGTTCTGACCACTAGGCTATCCTGAGAGTGTAAATATGTATGTTTTTTTCAGGGCCGCATCGTGCTGAACTTGCCCTCCATTGAAGTGCTGGCGGAGGTGGCAGCAGCTCCCAGCAGAAGAGCCGCCGTGTTGCACGTGCTGGAAACCACCGTCATTGGCTGGATCAAACAGATCAGGGTGAGGGAGGGGACAGAGGGAGGGAGGGAGGGAGAGGGAGGGAAGGCAGGGGAGGGAGAGGGGGGAGGGGAGGGAGGGGAGGGGAGGGGGGGGAGGGAGGGGGAGGAAGGGGGGAGGGGAAAGGGAGGGGAGGGAGGAGAAGGGCAAGATAGGAGGGGAGAGAGGGGAGTAGGTAGGTACAGTAATTGTTAGTAGGTATCAGGATGGTATTCCAACGGACAGAGTGCAGGGAGTAGAGGGGTAGTCCAGTAAATTATATATCAGATCGTATTCCTTCTGGGAATTGGGTCTGTTAGTATAATAGCATCCCTCTTCTGAATTCGTACTGACTCCCTTTTTCTATCCTCCCTTTGTTGCTTATCTTTCTCTGTCACCTTCTTCTTGTCTATTTTCTGCCTTTTTGGGTCCCTTCTCCTGCCTTTTTCCAGAAAGTCTGAAAAGATAACAGTTCTCTCCCATGCTGAAGTCAGATGCGTTGGGTCTGACTTGTCAGGTGCTTAACAGAAGAGCAACACATTTTCACTCATATGACAGACAACAGTAATATGATATGATATAATATAATATAATATGATATAATATAATATAATATAATATAATATAATATAATATAATATGTGTGTGTGCGTGTGCGTGTGTGCACATGCACGTGTGTGTACATTCGAATTTGCTAAAACTATAAATTGTTATCGATTGCTTGTGTGTTGGATAGGTCGAATGCAAGTGCTTTGATTTGTTTTTACAAGATATAGTGCTATATAAATTCCATGTATCATTATTATTATTACTATATATATAATATCAAAACTATCCCACATTGAAGCACCCTTTACCATATAGTATGACATTGAAACGCCCTTCACCCACACCCTCACCGCTTGCGTTGTCACGACGACAGGGGGTGCTGCGACACGACCCCCAGGCCGACCTTGCCCTTCAGGCGGGGCCGGAGCCGGGTCCTCTGGACGAGGTGGGGATGTGGGAGAAGCACGTGATGCGGCTTCGCTCCATCGACCAGCAGCTGGACTCAGACGTGGCCAGAGACATCCTCAACAACCTGGAACAGGCAGACTCCCAGTACGCCCACTCCTTCCAGGGCGTACGCAAAGACATCTCCAAGGTGAGGGGGGTGTGGGGGAGGGGGGGGGAAGAAGGGCGAGGGGGGGGGGGGGGTGGAGGGATGGGGGTGGTAAAGTAGTAGTAGTTTTCAATTTTGACGTCTTTCCACTTAAAGTGATACCAGACGATCAAAAGAAAAATTGGAAAGTGTGTGTGCGTGCGTACATCCGTGCATGGTGTGTAGTGAGTTATTGTTATTGTTAAATTCTTTTATATCGAGGATAATGGAATAATCATTCATGTGCTTTTTTTCATTCAGTCCCCATGTATATGCAGTTTAGTGAGTGAGTGAGTGAGTAACAGAGAGAGAGAGAGTGTGTGTGTGTGAGTGTGTGTGCATAAGTTTGTGTGTGTGTGTGTGTGTGTGTGTGTGTGTGTGTGTGTGTGTGTGTGTGTGTGTGTGTGTTTGTGTGTGTTTGTGTCAATGTGTGAGTGTGTGTCATGTCAAGTCAAGTCAAGTCAAGTCAAAATGATCTTTATTGAGGGTAAAAAATTAAGTTTACACAACTTTTTTTCATCCTGCCCTCACAAAAAAAATCATGTAAATTGACTTCTAAAACATTCAAAGACAAATATCAACCTTTGTTGAAAAACTAAAATAAATCAGAATTACTTTCCAACAAATCTCTCAAGATAAAAAACAAAACAAAAAACAAACCCAAGACAGTACAACATAAGCTCACATCATACATACAAATGATACAAATACTATATAACATGGGCATGAATAACAACAAGCAGCCAAATGTGAGGTAGTATCAAACATAAATGCGGACTTATAGTTTGTCCATCAAATGTTTCTTCAAAAGTTTCTTAAACATTTGTTTTGAAGGAACTGATTTTAGAAAAGGGGGTAGGCTATTCCACAATGTTCTTCCTGAATAAGCAAGGCTTGATTTATAGAGATTATTATGGGGCCTGGGCAGTAACAGTCTATGGGTAGGCCTATTTTTATTGACAGCAAATTTTTCCACAATTTTCTTTGGGGCTTTTCCGTTTAATATATTGAACATACATAGATACTTGTTGAACTGCAGTCTGTCTTTGAGTGGAAGAATGTCTAGTTCTTTGTAGTTGGTGGTGGTCAGCGTATTAGGATTCAATCGGATTAGTTTAACAGCTCTTTTATGTAGGCGGTTTATATGCTTTAGGTTTGTTTCACTTGCACTGTCCCATAAGGTAGAAACATAGTTTATAAGAGATAGAATATGGGCGTGAAAAAATAGTTTTCGTGACTGTAAATTTAGAAAATTTTTGATTTTTCTAAGTTGATACAATCTTACTGAGATTCGTTTTCCTAATGTGGCTATGTGATCTGACCAAGACAAATCGTTGTCGATTACTGCACCTAGTACTTTGTGTGAGACTACTTCTTCAATTTGTTGTCCATGGATATAAATTGGCTCGAATGGAGAACGCAATTTCTGTCTTTTTTGTCGAGTGGTTATAAACATACATTTTGTTTTATTAGAATTAAGAGACATATGATTGAGTTCTGTCCATTCGATAAGTTTATTGATATCTGCCTGCATATCTTTCACAAGCTGGTTTGAATCATCGTTGTTACATTGAATTGATGTATCATCGGCAAACATTTGACATGAACAATGGATATGCAGAGGTAGGTCATTAATATAAATGGAGAAAAGAAGTGGTCCTAGTATTGATCCCTGTGGTATTCCATATTTCACGGGTAATAAGGTTGATCTCCTAGGCCCAATTTCAACAAGTTGATAACGATTACTGAGAAATGAGTCTAAAAATGATAATGCTTGGTTGGAAATTTTATAGCATTTTAATTTTTTGATGAGGAGAGAGTGGCTAATAACGTCAAAGGCTTTAGCAAAGTCTAGAAAAAGGACTCCAGTGATTTCATTGTTATTGATATTCAAAAGACAATGCTCAATTAGTTGTATTAAGGCTGTATGGCAAGAATGGTTTTCACGAAAACCTGACTGGTTTTCATTAATTAGATTATATATTTTAAAATGAGAATGTAAGTGAAATTGTATATGTTTTTCTAATAGTTTAGATAGGACTGATAGTATGGAGATTGGTCTGTAGTTCGACGGATTGGTTGGGTCTCCTGCTTTGTGTAAGGGTATTACTTTTGCTCGTTTGAACTTCATTGGGAAGTAATTTTTGTCAATACACAAGTTAAATATGTAGGTTAGGGTGTCAGTTATGGCGTATGCACTGATTTTTAATATTTGACTATCGATTTTGTCAAGGTCTTTTGATCTTGACTGTTTCAAATTGAGTAAGCTATTTAGCACTTCTGTTACTGTTATTGGGGGTATGGTAAAATCAGATGAGATGCTCTTTGATGAACAGTATTGTTTCAATTCTTTCAGCTCGTTTGTTTTTGTTTTATCATTAGATATTATAGAGTCAGCAATGTTTGCAAAGGTAGAATTAAGGTTTTCTGCTGATATTTCTTTTATGACTTTTTGGGAGTTATGTCTTGATTTATTAGATAAGGTATTAATGGCTTTCCAAATTGCTTTTGGATTTTGGGCTGAAGACAGCAAATCTTGAAAGTATTTTGTTTTGGCTTTGCGCTTCAATGAATTAACTTTGTTTCTTTGCTTTTTATATTCATCTTTTTGCTTTGATTTTAATAAATAGTCTCTTAGATTCATTTCGTTTTCAATTTCTTTTGTTAACCATGGAGGTTTCATGAAATATTTTATTCTTTTCTTAATAAATGGAGCATGTTTATCATAGGTAGCTATAAATGTCTCTATCCAATAGTTAACAGCATCATCTGGATTTGTAATCTGATAAACATAGTCTAAGTTTGAATTAAGAATATCATGTGTGTGTGTGTTTGTGTGTGTGTGTGTATGTGTGTGTGTATGTGTGTGTGTGTGTGTGTGTGTGTGTGTGTGTGTGTGTGTGTGTGTGTGTGTGTGTGTGTGAGTGTGTGTGTGTGTAGTGTGTGTGTGTGTGTGTGTGTGTGTGTGTGTGTGTGTGTGTGTGTGTGTGTGTGTGTGTGTGTGTGTGAGAGAGAGTGTGTGAGAGTGTGTGTGAGTGTGTGTGGGTGGGTGTGGGTGGGTGTGTGTGTGTGTGGGTGTGTGTGTGTGTGTGTGTGTGTGTGTGTGTGTAGCAGCTCTACACATGGGAACACATAACTGATGCACCAGTCTTTTATTTCATTGACTGACAAGACTGATTGGTGATTGGCAGACTGATTGACAGATTACTTGATGATTGACTGACATATTGATGGATGATTGATAGACGTGTTGATGGAATATTGACAGATTGACAGAAATACTGATATAATGATTGACAGACTGATTGACAAACATTGATTGATGATTGACAGACTGATTGACAGATATATTGAATGATGATTGACAAACTGATTGTCAAACAGGGATTGATGATTGACAGACATTGATGATCAACAGACATATTGATTGATGATTGACAGACATTGATGAACAGACATATTGATTGATGGTTGACAGACTAATTGACAGATATATTGATTGATGATTGACAGACTGATTGACAATTGATTGATCATTGACAGACATTGATTGATGATCAACAGACATATTGATTGATGATTGACAGACAGATTGACAAACATATTGATTGACAATTGATAGACATGTTGATCAAATATTGACAAATTGCCAGACATATTGATTGATGATTGACACACATATTGACAAACATATTGATTGACTGATTGACAAAGATTGATTGATGATTGACAGACATTGGTTGATGATCAGCAGACATTGATTGATGATTGACAGACAGATTGACAGACATATTGATGAATGTTTGACAGATATATTGATGGATGATCGACAGACTGATTGACAGACACATTGACAGACACATTGACTGATGATTGACAGATTGACAGACATATTGATTGATGATTGACTGACTGATTGACAAACATTGATTGATGATTGACAGACTGATTGACAGATTAATTGACAGATTAATTGATGATTTTACAGACTGATTGAATGATGATTGATGGATGATGGACAGACATATTCACAGACATGTGGATGGATGATGATTGACAGGCGGAGTCGGAGACAATGAAGATTCTCAAGTTCCTCAGCACGATGCGGCCGTGGTTCCAGCAGCTGCACGACGCCACAGAGCCGCGGGAGATGCTGAAGCTGTTCAAACCTCTCATGACTGTGCTGGACCTCGTCTGGGCACACTCTGTGTGAGTCTACAACCTCACAGCTGGCAGTTTTTCCCCACTTTCAGCTCATCTCATTTATATTTTATTTTTAATTTTTATTTGATACCACTTTCTGTCACAGCAGATTTCTCTGCGTGAAATTCGGGCTGCTGCTCTCCCCAAAGAGAGCGCGTTGCCACAAGTGCAGTGCCTACCCTTTTTTTTCTTTTTTTCTTTCAGCTCATCTCAGCCGCTAATTATTTCCCATCCCAGGTCCCAGGTCCCACTCTGTGTAATTCTCCAACCTCACAGCTGGCAGTTTCCCCCCTCCTCCCACTTTTTATTTTTATTTTATTAAAAAAATTTTTTTTGATATTTTATACCACTTTATGTCACAGCAGATTTCTCTGCGTGAAATTCGGGCTGCTCTCCCCGGGGAGAGCGCGTCACCACAAGTGCAGCGCCTACCCTTTTTTTTTTTTCCTTCTTCTTTCAGCTCATTTCAGCTGCTAATTATTCTGTCCCATCCTGGCCAAGTTTTGGCAGCAGCTGGTGCTAACTCCTGGAGTTAACATCAGTGCTGACTCCACTCTCCCCAAAAGTCCTTCGGATGAGACTGTAAATCAAGGCCCCGTGTGCGAACGCACGCAGAACATCTTACACACACATTAAATCCTGTTCCGCTTTTCATAAGAGTAGGCCATTGTGTGCCGGTGGGAACAGATGACATTAACAAAACTGCATACACACTGGGACTGGATGTAAAGAAGCACACAAGTGCTTATTCCATTATCCTCGATATAAAAGAATAAATAAATAAATAAATAAGAAACTGACCACATTTGAACTAGGTAAAAGGAAGGGGCGCGCCATATATAGCACTCCTGACTGAATGAGTGATGTTGGATTTGTGCACTGTGACCAGGGCAGTGGCAGTTTACACTGAACATTACACAATGCAATCCCCTGTGGGGATGCCAGGGAGATTTTCAGTATCAACAGCATTCCCACCTTCTGGAAATTCTGTGCTAGCAATTTCCGTTTTTTCTATCCTTCTCTTTTATTTTTGCTTTGTTCATTTTTTTCCCTGTCTTGTCTGTTTTCTGCCTTCTAGGTCCAATCTCCTGCCTTTTTCTTGCAAAAAAAGACTTAGAAGAAGATTTTGATTCTTCCCACAGTGAAGTCAGATGTGCTGGGCCTGACTTGTCAGGCGCTTAATGCATTGTGGTGATTGCAGTCTGCACGTTCATTGAAGAAGATGAATGATTTATTTACCTGTTTGTGGCAGCTACTACCCTCCTTTATCTTTTTTTTTGGTCTTGTATATTGAGGATAATGGAATAAGCAATCATATGCTTTTTTACTTCCAGTCCCCTGTGTGTATGCAGTTTTGTGAATCTTGTCATCCGTTCCCACCAGCACACGATGGCCTACTTTTATGAAAAGGGGAACAGGATTTAACATGGTCGCGAGATGCTCTGCGTGCGTTCGCACACGAGGCCTCAGTTTATAGTCTCATCCGAAGGACTTTTGGGGGGAGTGGAGTCAGCATTGATGTTAACTCCAGGAGAAAAATCTCCTCGACTGGAATCGAACCCGGGTCATCAAGTTGCTAGCTCAATGTTCTGACCACTAGGCTATCCCGTCCCTGGCTGGCTGTGTGTGTTTGTGGCAGTTACTTCCACCAGAAGGGGTGGGATAGCTCAGTGGTCACAGCGCTCGTTTTCCCCCAGTCAAGTTAAGCAGCATTGAGCGTGGTTACCAGTTGGATGGGTGACCATTCGCGCACCTTGGCTTCAGTACAGTCCCTCCAGTTCACCCAGCTGTAAATGGGTACCTGCCCTCTTTAGTGTCAGGGGAGGTAAAACAGCGAGGGAGAGGAGATGGGCGCCGCCCTCAATTTGCTGGTCCCTAGAGAAGCTGAGGTCTCTGATGCCTCGCTCCCTTATGACCGCCTAGGTTATGGGACACCTTTACCTTTTACCTTTTTACTACCACCAGATGAAATGATTTATTTATGTGGCTGTGTGTGTGTGTGTGTGTCAGTTACTACCACCAGATGAAATGATTTATTATGTCTTGTTGTAGTTAACGTCATGTTGATGTGGTGTGTGTTTGTGGCAGTTACTATCACCAGATCAAATGATTTATTGATGTGTGCTGTGTGTGGTGTGTGTGTCAGTTACTACCACCAGATCGACAAGTTCCACAACCTGCTGCGTCTGCTGTCCAATGAAGTGGTGCACAGGGCCATTGCTCTGGTGGGGGAGAACATTCTAGAGAACCACTGGAGGTGAGAGAGGGTGCAGGGCAGCAGGTATTACTGTGGTAGCTGAAATGATGGGGGGGGGGGGGGGAGCAGGGTGTGTTTAGTGTAGCAGTCATTAGTGGTAACTGGACAAGGTTGTGTTTTTTAAGGAATCTGGTTTTGGTTTTATCTCTTTCTATGTGTGATCGATGTGGGTTTTCCCATGACGCGGTGGCCGTCCTGGGCTGACCCTTATGGTGACCGGGGCGGCGAAACAAGCTAGGACAGTTGAGTTGGTCTTATAACCTGTTTTAACTGTACATAGTTGCACACTTTTAATACGTGTTTTAAAATGTGACGAGGTGACAGCCCCGATATGGCCTGTGCGGTTGGTGGGGCTGTAAGCAACATAATTGGATTGGATTGGAACTGTAATGACAGTTTGGGGGGGGGGGGGGGGGGGTAGGAGTGTTCAGGGCAGCAGTTATATATACAGTGGTAACTGAAATGATAGTTGGGGAAGGTGGGGGGAGGGGGACAGGTGTGTTCAGTGTAGCAGTTATACAGTAAAAACTGTAATGACAGTTGGGGGGGGGGGGGGGGGGGGGCAAGGTGTGTTCAGTGTAGCAGTTATACAGTAAAAACTGTAATGACAGTTGGGGGGGGGCAGGTGTGTTCAGTGTAGCAGTTATACAGTAAAAACTGTAATGACAGTTGGGGGGGGGGGGGGGGGGGCAGGTGTGTTCAGTGTAGCAGTTATACAGTAAAAACTGTAATGACAGTTGGGGGGGGGCAGGTGTGTTCAGTGTAGCAGTTATACAGTAAAAACTGTAATGACAGTTGGGGGGGGGGGGGGGGGCAGGTGTGTTCAGTGTAGCAGTTATACAGTAAAAACTGTAATGATTGGGGGGGGGGGGGGGGCAGGTGTGTTCAGTGCAATAGTTATACAGTGGTAACTGAAGTGACAGTTATTTATTTTATTTATTTATTTATTCTTTTATATCAAGGATAATGGAATAAGCACTCATGTGCTTTTTTACATCCAATCCCTGTGTGTATGCAGTTTTGTTAATCTTGTCATCTGTTCCTTCTGGCACACAATGTCCTACTCTTACGAAAAGCAGAACAGGATATATTATGCCTACAACCCTTTTGTGTGTGTGTGTGTGTGTGTGTGTGTGTGTGTGTGTGTGTGTGTGTGTGTGTGTGTGTGTGTGTGGTGTGTGTGTGTCGCGGCGTGCGTGCATGCATGCATGTGTGTGTGTGTGTGTGCATGTGTGTGTTACAGTCCTACACCAAGTTGAAGGAGGCACTGAGGGTGTGTGCTGCTTTCCGTGGAACCTACCTCGACTTCAAGGACAAAGCTGATGACAAAAATGCTCAGAACATTGCCGAAAATGCTGAGAGGCTGTAAGTGCTGCCGTTACTGCTGTTGTGTGTATGGTGTGTGTGTGTGTGTGTGTGTGTGTGTGTGTGTGTGTGTGTGTGTGTGTGTGTGTGTGTGTATGTGTGTGTGTATGTGTGAGTGTGTGTGTGTGTGTGTGTGTGTGTGTGTGTGTGTGTGTGTGTGTGTGTGTGTGTGTGTGGTGTGAGTGGTGAGTGTGTGTTTATGTGTTTTCCTGTTTAAGCTCTTTTCTTTTTCTTTCTTTCTTTCTTTATTTTTTTTTTCTTTTTTTTTCTTTTTTTTCTTTTTTTCTTTTCTTTTCTTTCTGTCTTTTTTAAATTTTAAAAACCATTTTTATTCAGTTTTATCATGTTGTACATTGTTGTATGTCATAAAATGCGATTTTTCACGTACATGTAAAAAAAACAAGCAAAATATTCACACAAAGCATAATGAATTATTAATAATTAATTAATACATGGAATTTGTATAATAAGTATAAGAGAAATTAGGAAAATCAGAAGAAGAGAGAAAAAAACACAACATACACAGAAATTATATGACAAATCCCCTCCAATGGGAATCGAACTCGGGTCGTCAAATTGCCAGCGCAATGTTCTGACCACTAGACTATCCGTCCCCCTTCACCTGTTCAACCCTGCACTATTTTTCAGGGCGGCGCGACCTCACGGAAACCTGTTCACCACCAAGATGTACGGCCCCCATGCCTACACGCCTCGCTACGGCCTGAGGAACCTGGACTCTGACGGCAGCAGCACGACGCTGAACGAAGAGGACCTCATGACTGACTCCCCTGGCCCCGCGCAACGCCCCTGCTTCGATCTCCTCAACAGCTTCATGGAGAGGTGATGCTGTGGGGCTTGTGGATGGTGTTTGTTGTGTTTGTTGTGGTTTGTTTTGTGGTGTGGTTGTGTTTGTGTTGTGGTTATGTTTGTGTTGTTGTTTTGTTGTGGTTGTGATGTGTTATGGTTGTGTTATGGTTGTGTTGTGTTTGCGTTGTTATGGTTGTGATGTGTTATGTTTGTGTTGGGTTATTGTTGTGTTATGTTTGTATCATGGTATGTTTGAGCTGTGTTTGTGATTTATTATTTTTATGTTGTGTTATGTTTGTGATGTTATATTTGTGTTGTGATGCGTTAGGTTTGTGTTGTGGTGTGTTATGTTTGTGTTAGGTTTGTGTTTGGTTTTGTTGTGTTAGGTTTGTAATGTGTTAGGTTTGTGATGTGTTAGGTTTGTGATGTGTTGTGTTATGGTTGTGTTGTGCTATGGTTGTGTTGTGTTATGTTTGTGTTCTGTTAGATCACACAAGGAGTACAGATCCTATTCATGAAGAAATACAGCAGCGTTTGTGGTTGTTGTGTGTTATGTTTGTGTTGTGTTATGTTTGTGTTGTGTTATGTTTGTGTTGTGTTATGTTTGTTTATATCATGGTCTGATGGGACATATGAAAAGTCAAGCATCAGACAGGAATCGGGATGCCTCTGTAAGTGTGTACATGCGTACATGCTGTGTGCGCGCGTGCTCGCGTGCACATACGCGCGTGCGTGTGTGCATGTACACACGCATGTTCATGCATGTACACACACATGCATACATGTGTGCCTAAGCTAAGCAGAACTCATGGTGCGTGTGT
Organism: Stramonita haemastoma; assembly: GCA_030674155.1. Classification (NCBI taxonomy): domain Eukaryota; kingdom Metazoa; phylum Mollusca; class Gastropoda; order Neogastropoda; family Muricidae; genus Stramonita; species Stramonita haemastoma. The sequence goes on from CM060339.1 coordinate 18,248,846, forward strand.
GTGCATTCGAATTTGCGACACACAAATTTGCTATTTTCTAAAACTTGTAATTGTTGTTGATTGTTTGTATGTTGTATCGGTCGAATGCAAGCACTTTGATTTGGTTTTTCAAGATATAGCGCAAAATAAATTCCATGTATTATTATTATTATTATATCATCATCATCATCATCATCATCATCATCATCATCATTATTATTATTATTATTATCATTATTATTATCATCTCCACAGGTGCAACGACGTTCTGGAACTGGTGGAGACGACGCGTCACTTTCGCCTGCTGGCGGGGGCGGCGGAGGTAGGGGGCGCTGGCAGCATGAGCCTGGACGCCATGGTGAAGGAGATCCACCAGAAGTACTCGCACGCCATGCAGGAGTTCTTCTCCGCCGTCAAAAACGTCTCAGCATCGACGGCTCCCAGTCCTTTGAGAGAGCCTTCTTCAAGTTCCGCACTGTCGTCAAGGTGAACACAACACATTTATATAATTTCTTTTTTTATACCACTGGCTATGTCACAGCAGATTTCTCATGCTTGAAATTCGAGCTGTTCTCCCTCACTCTCCTGGGGAGAGCGCGTCGCCACAAGTGCAAACGCCTAACCCATTATTTTTTTTTGGGCCTCAGGGATGGTGTCAAAAACGACACTTGTTGCATGCTGTTTTTTTTTTTGTTTTTGTTTTTATTAAAAAAATAAGTGTTTTGTCTGTCCTGCTTTTTTTGACAGTTGTCAGAGAGGAAATTTTCCCCACACCGTGGGGATGTTCAGGTGCCTGTTAGTTTAAATAGCATGTTTACTTTGGGAAATTTTCTGTGCGAGAAATTTCCTTCTTTTCTGTCCTTGTCTTTGTTTCTGCCTTTTTTTTTTTTCTTTCTGTCTCGTCTGTTTTCTGCCTTCTTGGTTTATTATGCTGCATTTTTTCTTTTATAGAAAGACTTAAAGATAACAATTCTCTCCGATGCAAATTGGATTAGCTGAGCCTGAATTGTCAGGCACTTAACGGCAGCACTACACATTTTTGCTCCTATTACCTACAACAATAGTCACTGTCTGAGTGTTTGATGAAGAAGTGGATGGGGGGACCATTTGTGTGCCTTAACTTCAGAACAGTCTGGTCCCCCAGTTCACCCAGCTGTAAATGGGTACCTGCCTTCTTCAGGGTCAGGGAAGGTAAAGCAGCGAGGGAGAGGAGATGGGCGCCGCCCTCAATATCTGGCCCCTAGAAAAGCTGCAGGTCTCTGACATCTCACTCCCCAGTGACCATAGGTTATGGGAATACTGTTTACCTGTTTTACCATTAACTCAAATCATGCAGTCTGTCAAAGAAAAAGAAGAATAAGGTTTTCTCATTTTCTCCTCTTCAAGCAATTAAAGAGCTGGAACCCAAAGAACTAAAGCATCATCACCTTGGTTTACGCTCAAATCACATTACACACAGAGCATCTTACGCACACGTTAAATCCTGTTCCACTTTTCGTAAGAGTAGGCCATTGTGTGCTCAGTGGGAGGGAACAGATGACAATATTTACAAAACTGCATACACACGGGACTGGATGTAAAAAAAAGCACATGAGTGCTTATTCCATTATCCTCGATATAAAAGAATAAATAAATAAATATACATAAATAAGTACACTGTTCACAGCAGCAGCAGCAAGAAAGAAAGAAGGAAGGAAGGAAGGTGAAGTCTCTGCTTTGTTTTTCTTTCCAGTCCCTGGAGAAGCGGCTGTCGGGCATTCTGCGTCAGGCCTTCTGCCAGTGTCCCACAGTGGAGGCCCAGCTACGACTGCTGGAGGTGTTTGAAGGAGTCAGTGGCCGAGAGATGGTGCAGGTGAGTTAGTACACCATATTTAATTTATTTATTTATTTATTCATTTATTTATTCATTTATTTATTTATTTATTTATTTATCTATTTATATCCACTTTATGTCACAGTAGATTTCTCTGCGTGAAATTCGGGCTGCTCTCCCGGGGAGACAAGTGCAGCGCCTACCTTTTTTTTTTTTTTTTTTCCCCCATAACAAGCATTTATACCAACAGTCAGGACAGTATCAGTTGTGATGTAGATTTGTAGTTAATTTGAGTTTTAGTAAAACGTAGCAGTTTTGATATTTGTGGTCTTTTAAATATTATATTATATATATATATATATATTAATAATATATTGTTATATAAATATATATTATATATGTGTGTGTGTGTGTGTGTGTGTGTGTGTGTGTGTGTGTGTGTGTGTGTGTGTGTGTGTGTAGTAATAATAGTTATAGGCCAAAACATAGCAGGTTTTTTTTTGGTTTTTTTTAAACATAGCAGTTTTAATTTTATGGTTTTATGGATAGTAATATGATTTTAGCAAAAACACTGCAGTTTTTATATTCATGGTCTGAAAAATACAGCAGCATCAGTTTTAGCAAAAACATAGTTTCATATTGATGGTCTTATATAATTATATAATAATAAGAGATATAGCTAAAACATAGCAGTATTATTATTCATGGTCTTATATATAGCATTGTTTATGGTCTTCTCATAAGATTTTTAGCAAAAACATAGCAGTATTACTATTCATGGCCTTATATATAGCAATATGAGTTTTAGCAAAACATTGCAGTTTCAATATTCATTGTCTTATACATGAGATTTTGTTGTTGCCATATGTTTACATTCTGTTCACATTTAGTTATATTAGACTATACATGTGAGCACTGTTATTATCATTATCATCATTATCCAACAGTAACTGCTGTGCAGTTACTCATCAAAGACAAGGACCAGCAGTTAATGTCGGCATTTACTGTGGAACTGATACAAGTGTGAAATATAATTATTATTATTATATGTTATCATCATTAATTAACCTTCCCCATACGCTCTGGGTGTGTGTACACCCAGACCCCTATATTTTGCTCTGTAACTCAAAAACTATCAACCCTACAGCCTTGAAATTTCATGACTTTGTCAATAAACATCTGATCTACACTTCCACAAAAAATGGTTTGTTTGTGTTAATTAGAAATGGACTTAATTAGCATTTAAACTCCCAGTACGACCTGGGTATGCACACACCCATACACTGAAAGAAGGGTTACTCATTACAACATCAGAATGACGTCACTACCTTGTGGCCTCCCTACATCGTGGTTGCTAGGACACCTGTCCTTGTACTGAGAATTTTTGATGGCTGCTAAGCTGTGGTGGTAGGCCCTACATGATAGTACTTTTGAGAGTTTGAGGCAAATTGTGTGTGTGTGTGCGCGCGTGCATGCGTGTGCGTGCAAATTGTGTGTGTGTGTGCGCGCGCGTGCGCATGCGTGTGCGTGCGTGAGTGCGCGAACGTGGGCACATGTATGTCTGACTGCATGCGTGCCTGTGTGCATGCATGCATGCATGCGTGCATACATGTGTCCAAGTCAAAGTCGGTCAAAGTCTATTTTTTATTTCTGGATGATTCATTGAATAAGCTTTGATTTTCTTTTTTGAAGTGGATGGCATGTGTGTGTGCATGTGCGTGTGTGTGTGCACATATCTTTGAATGTGTATATGTATGTGTGTGCATCTGTGCACATAATTACGATATTTTATTTTATTTATTTCTTTTTTATAATGAGGATAATGGAATAAGCACTTTTGGGTTTTTTATGTCCAGTCCCCGTGCGTACGCAGTTTTGTAAATCTTGTCATCTGTTCCCACAGCACATGATTGCCTACTCTTATGAAAAGCGGAACAGGATTGTACATGTGTGCAAGATGTTCTGATGCAATTATTATTATTATTATTATTATTATTATTATTATTATTATTATTATTATTATTATCATTATCATTATTATTATCATAACAATTACTATTATTATTATCATTATTATTATTATTATTATTATTATTGACTATCAACTCAGTGGTAAACCAACGGCCATAAGACTGCAAATCTATGCAGGTGCACAGTAAAGTAACAAGCCCTTTTTTTTCTTTACGGATAGCTCCAGTGCATACGGGCATATTTTGAGTGCATACCTTTTATGCACCTCAAGTACTAGATCTTTTGTAGGAAGAGCACTCTCCCATCTTACACATAAAGGCAGACTCCCCTGTATGCAGATTAGGTTACTCAACATCCAGGATGTACAGTGGGCTCTTCAAGTCATAGGGTTGCTATGCAACCAGGATATAGGGAAAGAGCTTAGTGATTCATGCAAGGCAAGGCAGAGGTTTAGTTCCTTTTCAGACAGCCTGGGTGTGTGTACACCCAGGAGATATGGGAGCGGGTTATGCCTTCACTAACGGTATGGGTGTCTGCACACCCAGGAGATATGGGAGCGGGTTATGCCTTCAATAATTGTATGGGTGTATGTACACCCAGGAGGTACAGCGCGTCGAGGCCGAGGCGACGTACGGGGAAGGTTAACTGCTGTGCAGTTACACATCAAAGACAAGGACCAGTAGTTGGTGTCAGCATTTACTGCGGAACTGAAACAAGTGTGAAATATTATCGTAGTCATCATTATTATCATTATCATCATTATGCAACAATAACTGCTGTGCAGTTACACATCAAAGACAAAGATCTACAGTTGGTGTCTGCATTTACTGCGGAACTGAAACAAGTGTGGGACATTATTGTTATTATCATTATTATCATTGTTATCATTATTATCCAACAATAACTGCTGTGCAGTTACACATCAAAGACAAAGACTAGCAGTTGGTGTCGGCATTTACTGCGGAACTGAAACAAGTGTGGGATATTATTGTTGTTGTTGTTTATATCATCATTATTATTGTTATCATCATTATTTAACAATAATTGTTTATTGTTGTTGTCATTGTTATCATTGTCATTGTTATCATTATTATCCAACAATAACTGCTGTGCAGTTACACATCAAAGACAAGGACCAGCAGTTGGTGTCGGCATTTACTGCGGAGCTGAAACAAGTGCGGGACATGTTTAGCTCCTCCTCCCTCAGTCCCCCCCTCCACAAAAACATGCCCCGGTCGTCAGCAAACTCATGTGGGTCTACGGCCTGCGACAGCGCATCAAGGTACGACAGTGACGAAGCTTTTGTATTATGTCGTGTTATTATGTTGTAGTGTGTTATTTCATATTATTATGTTGGAGTGTGTTCTCATATTATCGTGTTGGAGTGTGTCGTCTCATATTATTATGTTGGAGAGTGTTATCTCATATTATCATGTTGGAGTGTGTCGTCTCATATTATTATGTTGTAGTGTGTTATCTCATATTATCGTGTTGGAGTGTGTCGTCTCATATTATTATGTTGGAGAGTGTTATCTCATATTATCATGTTGGAGTGTGTTATCTCATATTATTATGTTGGAGTGTGTTATCTCATATTATCATGTTGGAGTGTGTTATCTCATATTATCATGTTGGAGTGTGTTATCTCATATTATTATGTTGTAGTGTGTTATCTGATCTTATTTGTTTTATACCTCGTTTTAAACTGTACATAGTCGCACACTTTTAATACGAGTTTTAAAATGTGACGAGGTGATAGCCCTGATATGGCCTGTGTGGTCGGCAGGGCTATAAGCAACATCATTGGATTGGATTGGATTGGATCTGATCTTATTATGTTGTATTATCTCTTATTGTATTGTAGTGTATAAGCTCATGTTGTAGTGTATTATCTGATGGTATGTTGTATTACCTTATATTATGTTGGTGTATGCTCCCCCTTCGTAATGCCAGGCGCCTGTCAGTATAAATAGCATCCTCACCTTCTGAAAATCCTGTGACAGGAATTTTCTCTTTTCTATCCCTCTCTTTGTTTTTGCCTTGTTCCTTTTCTTCCTGTCATCTCCTTTTTGTCTATGTTCTGCCTTCTTGGTCCATCCTCCTGCCTTCTTTTAACCAGAAAGACTTAAAGTAGAACAGTTCTCTCCCATGCTGAAATGGGATGTGCTGGGTCTGACTTGTCAGGCGCTGAATGGCAGCGCAACACATTTTTGCTCATATGACAGACAGCAGTAGTTGCTGTCTGAGTGTTCGATGAAGACAAAGAAGAAGAGGTATATTACTTTCAGTCACGTCAGATTTCTCGGTGTCAAATTTTCACTGCTGTTCTTGAGGAGAATGCATGGGTTGCCACAAGAGCACTGCTACCTTTTTGTTTTTTTAAGTTTTCTTCTCTGCAAATGTATTTGTTTCCACCCAATGAAAGTGGATTTTTTTTCTACATAATTATTTTACCAGGGACATCTCTCTTGTTGCTATGGGTTATGTATGCAAAGAATGCATGTTGTGCAGAGGAACTTAGTTTATACTGTCCTCCAAAAGACTTGCATCCAGACCACCACTCAAGGTCAAAAGGATGGGGAGGGGGAGGGGATAGCCTGGTGGTTAGAGTGGTACGCTCGTGGTCTGATGGCCCAGGATTGATCCACTGAGACGCCTGTTCACAAGATTTTTTTCCCTGGAGTTAACATCAGTGCTGACTCCACCCACCCAAAAGTCTTTTGGTGTATTGGACACTTTTAGAATTGTTGTATTCCATCTTTTTCTGGTCTTATCCAATGTTTTATTTATTTTTATTTTATTCTTTTATATTGAGGACAATGGGATAAGCACTCGTGTGCTTTTTTTCATCCAGTCCTTGTGTGTATGCAGTTGTGTAAATATTGTCATCTGTTCCCACCGGCACATGATGGCCTACTCTTACGAAAAGCGGAACAAGATTTAACATGTGCGCAGGATGTTCTGCGTGCGTTCGCACATGGGGCCTCGGTTTACAGTCTCATCCGATAGACTTCTGGGAAGAGTAGAGTCAGCACTGATGTCAACTTCAGGGGAAAAACCCCCTCGAACGGGAATCAAACTCAGGTCGTCAAATTGCGAGCGCAATGTTCTGACCACTTGGCTATCCTGTCCCCAATGTCTGCAATGTAGCGATTGTTTTTTGTTTTGTTTTGTTTAATGTCCTTCACTACTAGGTGATATAGACACACCTGCATTCAAACCATCACCTCTCTCTCTCTCTCTCTCTCTCTCTCTCTCTCTCTCTCTCTCTCTCTCTCTCTCTCTCTCTCTCTCTCTCTCTCTCTCTCTCTCTCTCTCTCAAATTGTATGAATCAGTCATGTTTTTTTGGACATAAATAAATTGCAATGGTGGGACAGAACTGACAGGATCCCTGTTGTTCCAGGTCCCCATGGAGAAGCTGCGACAGGTCAGCCCTCACTCGCTGGAGGGGGACCGGGGCTGGCAGATGAGGGACTTCTACTCTGACCTCATGAAGGATCTGGACAAGTGAGTCATCTACCTTTACATAATCTTAAAATATAAAAAAATGTTTGGGTTATTTCAGAAACAAATTTTATTTTTTGCTGCCTCTTCTGTGATGTTACTCTCCTGATGTTCCCACAGTGCTCATTTCAATCTCTTTGCCCCAGCCACACCCAAATTTTTTTTTTTTTTAAATAGTTATTTTAATGTATGAAAAAGCACACTTTTCCCAATACAAATAATAGAAAAAAAACCTTGTAAATTGTGTTGCCACACCCAGATTTGTCATGTTGTGACCTCAGGGTCAGAAGTCCACAGGGAGCCCATCAGTGTCAGGCCACTGTAGGGCCACTAGCCAGAGGGGCCCTGCACAGCTGTTAGGTCACTTTGGTGATGTTCAGCGATGCCGGTTCTGAGCTAACATATGGAAAACTACTTCTTAACCCCTCTACTCACAACAGTGATGGCTCATTCAAGGAGAAAGCACTCCACACTTTCTATCATAATGGAATCAACTGGGCCTGAGAGATACAGATACCTGCAGTGTTGGTCAGGTAATTTGAGCAACACTCTCAAATTCGCATCTGTAAAGTGGATGAAGCTCGACTGTGTGGTAAGTTTTCCCACTGAGCCCACAGCACACTCACTCTGGGTTGGAGCCGGCTAGAGTCTGAAAAAAATCCCTGACTCTTATTGGATTCAAACCTGTGACCCAGTCTGTAATCCAAGGCGCAAACCATTACGTCAAGGCAGCTGGTTCTTTGGGAATGAAACTTAACGGAACTTTTGTGGCAAAAATTTTTAATGATAATTTTTAATGTTTTATATGATGAATCATACTTTTGAAATATAGAATGAATTATTGGTTTTTGAATATATTAGTTTTGGTGTTTGAACACAAAAATAAGTTACAAGATTTGCAATGCTAAATTGATTTTGATTTCAGGAATACAGAATCAGTAATGTTTTTTGGACATGAAATCAGTTTCCCTACAAATTTTGTTAATAAAAACTCAATGACTAGTTATAGAATGGAGAACCTGTTGCAGGTTGGTTTTTGTTGTTGTTTCCCTCCCCAGTTCTTCTGTTAGAGTTCCAAGGTTAACTATTGGTAGAATTTTTGTGGATGCAATTGTCCCCCCCCCCCCCCCCCCCCCCCTCCACTGTTTAGGTAGCTGCATTCCGACTTGAGGGATGGTGTCTAAACAGGACACCTGGGTGCTTGCGTTTATTTTAAATTTTGTTGTCTGTTCTTTTCAGCTTGGGAGCGTAGAGTCAGTTGTACTAATGTAGCTTTTGAAACATGGAATGACAGATTTATGTATATAGCCAAGTGGTTAAGACTGACTTCAATTCATGAACTCCTGGGTTCGAATCTCAGCAGCATCTGGTGAATTAAGGTGTGGATCTTTACGATCTCCCAGGTCAATTTTGCTTTAATTCCGTTCATGTTTATACACATGCAGAAGATCAAATTTGTATGTTAAAAGTCCTATAATTCATATCAGTGTTCAGTGGTTTGCAGAGTGGTTGAAAGTGGAAGAGGTGGAAGTGGCCTACATCCCTGAAGTTGGAGTGTGGCTACCTTCAGGGTGGGCCAAAACAGTCACATACGCAAAACTTATTTTTTAATTTATTTTTTATTTATTTATTCTTTTACATGTGTTTTTTACATCCAGTCCCCCGTGTGTATGCAGTTTTGTAAGTTTTGTCATCTATTCCCACCGGCACACACTGGCTGCTCTTACAAAAAGTGGGACAGGATTTAACGTGTGCGCAAGATGTTCTGCGTGTGTTGGCACACGGGGGCCTCGGTTTATAATCTCACTGTTGGTGAACCTCAGAGCTATAGGCGAGGAACAGAAAATAAAAAGATTAAAAAAATTTTTTGTTAACTTCCACTTGGCTAATCTACCTGACGTCAGGCTGTGTTGTGCTGTGCTGTGTTGATATGATGATGCTGGGATGTGACCACAGGTGTGAAAGTGACATCATCAGCCACTGGCAGTTCAGCATCACCTCGGAACTGACGCTGCGACTGAAACAACCGCTCTTGGTCAGTTGGATGGTTGTGTTGTTGTTGTTGTCATTGTTGTTGTTGTTTGTATCTGACTGAGAATGAAACAACCGCTCTTGGTCAGTTGGATGGTTGTGTTTGCTGTTGTAGATGTTGTTGAATGTTTTATGTATCCTGGGCTGGCATGGTGTGTGCATGTTGTCTGACCGCTGTTTGTCAAAATCAAAGTCAAACTTTTTATTTCCAGATGGTACATTGTGTATGTGTGTATATGTGTGTGTGTGTGAAGTCAAGTCAAGTCAAGTCAAAATGATCTTTATTGAGGGTAACAGATTAAGTTTACACAACTTTTTTTCATCCTACCCTCACAAAAAAAAAATCATGTAAATTGACTTCTAAAAACATTCAAAGACAAATATCAACCTTTGTTGAAAAACTTAAATAAATCAGAATTACTTTCCAACAAATCTCTCAAAATAAAAAACAAAACAAAAAGCAAACCCAAGACAGTACAACATAAGCTCACATCATACACACAAATGATGTGTGCATGTGCGTGTGCGTGCGTGCATGTGTTTGATATGTGTGCGTGCATGCATGTGTGTGTGTGCATGTGTGTGTTTGATGTGTGTGCATGCGTGCGTGTGTGTGTATGGACACATATATGTGTATACATGTGTAGTTTGCTACTTTAAATGATTTTTCAGGTTGGTTTGTTATGTCTGACATTGTTGTGTATGACAGCATGCAGACATTTTAATTTTCAATCCATCACGGTTTTGGATAATGAACTGTCAGGGAACTGATCAGAGCTAAAGGTGGGTCAGGTATTTATGTATGCACTGGACAGCAGGCTGCCATATTTGTAGGGTCCTCACCTCTCCACTGTCAATCATTTTATTTCTGTAAGAAGGAAGTTTGCAGGATGCTTAAGACAATCAACTGCCTGAGAAAGAAATGGTGAAGTTCTGGGTTTGATTCCCAGCTTTGCTCTTTCTTCCCAGTTTCACAAGAAAATCAAACTGAATGTCAATGTCCTTTGGATGAGACTATAAACTGAGGCCCCATGGGCAAAAGTACACGCAATTTTTAAAAACATGTGCACACAGGTATTCTATTTAGACACCATCCCTGAAGTTGGAATGCAGCTACCTAAGTGGTGGGGCAAAAAACGGTCACATATGCACACTTCTCACCATTGATGAATCTTAGAACTCTAGCCCAGGAATGAAAAAAAAAGAAAAAAAAAGACTTTCCCCCTTCTGTTCATCCCAGTGTTAAGTAAGTGGAGAACAATGAACACAAATGGGTACTGGATGTAAAAAAAGACATCAGTGGTTATTCCATTATCCTCAGTATAAAA
>CM060339.1:18261972-18281972 GCA_030674155.1 Stramonita haemastoma
ATCCTTCACATGCTTTTGTGCTCTCTACTATAAGTTAATATGATTTTTGGTGATAAATTCTGTACCTCAAAGGGAATTGGATTATCATGACTTTTTTTCAAGTGAGATTTATTGAAGAAGCTGAAAATATTTTTGTTTTTTGCTCTTTTTGTCATGATAATTGGCTATAGCTTCAACGTCCACCAATGGTGAGATTTTATGTATGCAACCATTTGCACGCCATTAAGGTAGCTGCATTCTGACTTCGGGGATGATGTCTGCACATGACACTAGCGTGCATGTTTTTAAAAGTTAGTTATATGATCCTACTTGTATGCCATGGTGTACTCTTTGAAAAGGTGCAACTGGTTATAACATGTTTGAAAGATGTTCTTCATGCATTTGCACAAAGGGCATCAGTTTATAGTTTCATCTTAAAGACTTCTGGGAAGGGGGGCATGTGTGTGTGTGTGTGTGTGTGTGTGTGTGTGTGTGTGTGTGTGTGTGTGTGTGTGTGTGTAGTCAGTACTGATGTTAACTCCAGGGGGAATATCCTCACAAACGGTCATCTCAGTGGTGGCTCGAACCCATGGTGTCAGATCACTAGCTCAGCTCAATGCTCTAACCACTTGGCTATCCCATCTCCCAGATTTTCACCTTGGATTCCAGTGTCAGTTGGGTGTTAAGGATTTTTCAATTTGAATTCCAGTGTTGGTTAGGTGTCAAGGATATTTGGCATTGATACCAATGTCAGTTAGATGTAGAGGATTTTTTGCTTTGGTTCCAATGTCAGTTAAGTGTAGTGGATTTTTGGATTACATTGTCACTCAGATGTAACAGATTTTTAGAATTGCAGTGTTGGTCAGGTGTAACAGATTTTAAAATTCCAATGTTAGTCAGGTGTTACAGGTTTAAAAAAAAAATCCAATGTCAGGTGCAACAGGTTTTTAAAATTCCAATGTCATTCAGGTATGACGGATTTTAAAATTCCAATGTTAGTCAGGTGCAACAGGTTTTTAAAATTCCAATATCATTCAGGTGTAACAGATTTTTAAAATTCCAATGTCAGTGAGGTGTAACAGATTAAAAAAAATTCCAATGTCAGTCATGTGCAATGGATTTAACAAAAAATCAATGTCAGATGCAACAGATTTTAAAAATTCCAATGTCAGTCAGGTGTAACACATTTTAAAAATTCCAATATCATTCAGGTGTAACAGATTTTAAAATTCCAGTGTCAGTCAGGTGTAACTTTTTTTCTGTGATTGCAGGAGGCTGGACGAAGAGCTGGAGAACGTTGTGGTGCCTTCTGGTAATAAGATCCACACTTTGGTGCAGAACTCCTTTGAGGTACGTGTGTGTGTCTGTGTGTCTGTGTGTGTGTCTGTGTGTCTGTGTGTGTGTCTGAAATAAAGATATATGTGTGTGTGTGTGTGTTTGTGTGTGTGTGTGTGTGTGTGTGTGTGTGTGTGTGTGTGTGTGTGTGTGTGTGTGTGTGTGTGTGTGTGTGTGTGTGTCTGAAATAAAGATATATATATATGTGTGTGCGTGTTTTTTTGTTTTTTTTCTCAGTGAACACGTTGTTGTTGGTGTGTTACAGGTAGCACAGATCAGCAAACACATCATCGTTGTTGTTGTATCATCGTTATTGTTGTGTTACAGGTAGCACAGATCAGTGAACACATTGTTATGATTGTTGTATTACAGGTAGCACAGATCAGTGAACACATTATTGTTATTGCTGTGTTACAGGTGGTGCAGATCAGCCAGGCGTCCCCGGCGTGGCAGGACTACATTGACTACATCGACGCCATCGTGCTGGACGGCCTGAAGCAGTCCTCCCTCACCAGTCTGCGCACCATGCTCAACACTCTGGTACATGCCAACATGGTCGAGCAGGTGTGTGCACGCGCTTCGCTGTACTCACCACACGCCCTGGGAATAGTTAGGGGGTTGTCTTTTAGTGGTTAACTTTGAAAGGGGGGGGGGGGTGTAAGGGGGCGGTATTGTCTGGTGTTAGTGTCTTACAGAGTGCAATGCCAAAGTATTGCACTACACTGAACACACTGGTACATGCCAACGTGGTGCAGCAGGTGTGTGCGCGCGCTTGGCTGTACTCGCCACACACCCTGGGAGGAGGAGGGTTAATTTTTTTGGGGGGGGGTTTATTGATTTGATTTATTCTTCTTTTTTTTTTATATTCTTTTATATCGAGGATAATGGAATAAGCACTCTTGTGCTTTTTTTACGTCCAGTCCTCGTGTGTATGCAGTTTTATAAATGTCATCTGTTCCCACCGGCACACAATGGCCTACTCTTACAAAAAGTTGAACAGGATTTAATGTGTGCGCAAGATGTTCTTCGTGCGTTCGCACACAGGGTCTCCTCGGTTTAAAGTCTCATCCGAAGGACTTTTTTTTATTAACTGGGGGAGAGAGGGGTGTGAGGGGGCGGTATTGTCTGGTGTGGTGTCTTACAGAGTGCATGGTATTGCACCCTGCTCAACACTCTGCTACATGCCAACATGCTGCAGCAGCTGTGTGCGCTTGCTTGGCTGTACTCTCACCCCATGCCCTGGAAGGAGTAGGGTTAATTTTTTTTTTTTTGGTTAACTTTGGGGGAGGGAGAGGATGATGGGGGGGGGAAGGGGTGGTATGGTTTGGTTATTGTCTATTGTCTTGGGGGTGGGGGGGGGGAGTGCTTGGCTTTACATAATGCATGGCTTTGGAGTTAAGTTTTTTTGTGTGGTTTATTTACTCGGTGGTGGGTGGTATTTTTTGGTGTTTTGTCTTACAGAGTGCAATGCCAAAGTATTGCACTACACTGGCCAGTACATGCCAACTTGGGGGCAGGTGTGTGCGCTTGGCTTTACTTAATGCAGGCCTTGGGAGAAGGATTTTTTGTGGTTTATTAACTGTGGGAGGGGGGTTGGAGGGGGTGGTATTTTTTGGTGTTGTGTCTTGCAGAGTGCATGGCCAAAGTATTGCACCAAGCTCAACACTCTGGTTCATATGCTGGAGATGTGTGCGCTTGGCTTTACTTAACCCTCTTGCATTCGGTGTCTCTGAACACAAACTGGCCCTAGATTTTGCATTCCATCACGAAATCGGGTCAGGCACACATGCTGATGGCCTTTTCCTCCTTCTAAGTATATATATACCAGCAGCTATAATTACTTCCAGACACTCTACAGGGTTTCTCCTTCTGGCCTGATAGAGGTTTGACATGTGGTAGCAATTAGTGATGGTCACAGCGTGATGGAAATCTACTGTATGTAAATCCCAGCAAATCCTGGATCGGGACTTACGGGGGGGGGTAATTATTCAATCCAGGCAAATCCCGGATCGGGATTAAGAGGGTTAATGCACGGCTTGGGAGTTATATTTCTTTCTTTATTGTCTGTTATGGTTATTAAGGAGGGTATTGTTTGGTGTTGTGTTGTATTGGTGTGCCATTTTCAACACTTCGGCACATGGGGGACTTGTGTGGGCTTGGCTTTACTGACTGCACGCCTTGGCAGGAGGATCTATTTCCTTATTTGTTGTTGTTGTTTTGGAGAGTATTGTTCGGTGTTTTGCTGTACAGAGTGTATGGCCAAAGTATTGCTCTAAGCTGAACATTGGTTTGTGCCAACATGTGGGAGGTGTGTACACTTCGCTTTACTTACTGCACGCTTTGAGAGAAGAATTTCTGAAAAATCTTGTTTTGTTTTTGCTGTGTGGTTGTTTTTGGAGGATATTGTTTGGTGTTCTGTCCTACGTAGCTAAAGTATTGCGCTAAGCTCAACACTCTAGTACACGCCTACATGGGAGAGGTGTGAGCACTTGGCTTTACTGAGGGCTGTGGAGTAGGACTGATTTATCTTTTGAGGGGTATTTTGAGGGATAGTGTTTGGTGTTCTGTCTGGCAGTAAGCACGGTCATGATAACGCAACACTCTGATGCTTGCTAACATGTTCTTTATCTATTCTTTTCTTTTATATCGAGGATAATGGGATAAGCACTCATGTGCTTTTTTACATCCAGTCCCCCTGTATATGCAGTTTTGTAAATGTCATCTGTTCCCTCTGGCACATGATGGCCTACTCTTACGGAAAACGAAACAGGATGTAACGTGTGTGCAAGATGTTCTGCGTGCTTCCACACATGGGGCCTTGGTTTAAAGTCTCATCTGAAGGACTTTTGGGGAGAGTGGAGTCAGCACTGATGTTAACTCCAGGAGAAAAATCCCTCAACCGGAATCGAACCTGGGTCCTCAAATTGCCAGGGCAATGTTCTGACCACTAGGCTATCCCGTCCCCCCATGTGGAGGTATGTGTGGCTTGGCTTCAATGGAAAACACTGCTAAGCATCTTGGCTTGGTGGCTGAGCTAATCACGTTCCCAACACTTTGTCAGTGACGTAAAAGTCAGTGATGTATCACAGCATGCAAATCCAACATCCCTCAGTCAAGAGTGCTAAATTCAGCACACCCCTTCCTTTTACATTTCATTTATTCATTCATTTATTCTTTTATATGGAGGATAACAGAATAAGCAATCATTTGCTTTTTTTCATCCGGTCCCCGTGTGTATGCAGTTTTTGTAAATATTGTCATCTGTTCCCACCGGCACACAATGGCCTACTCTTACGAAAAGCGGAACAGGATTTAACGTGTGCGCAAGATGTTCTGCGTGTGTTCGCACACGGGGCCTCGGTTTAAAGTCTCATCCAAAGGACTACATAGTCCATGTGTGGTCTGTTCCTGCTATAATTAGCACCTGCTGGCCCCATCTGGGCTGGGATGGGATGGATTGGATAACAGCTGAGAGCAGCTGAAAGTGGGGGAAACTGACAGCTGTGGTATAGGGAAAAAAATGTCACTAGCGTCATTGCAGGAATTTGTTAATTTAATTTTATTGGTTTTATGTGTAAGAATAGGTTGAATGCAAGCATTTTGATTTGGTTTTACGAAATATAGTGCCATATAAATTCAGTTTATTGTTGATATTGTTATTATTGATATCAAAGTCTCATGGATTAGACTTTCAAATGAGGCTCTGTGTGCGAATGCACACAGAACATCTTGTGTACTAGCTAGAAACCAGTTTTGCCTTTTGGAAGAGTAGGTCATTTCGTGCCAGTAGGAACAAATGACAACATTTTAAAAAAATGTATGCACACAAGTGTCATGTTTAGACCCCATTCCTAAAGTCAGAATGCAGCTACCTTAATAATGGGAAAAAAATGGCTACATATACAAAAATTTCACCATTGCTGAACCTGAGAGCTATAGATGAGGAAGAAAAAAATAAACAAAAAAACAAAATCTGCCTGTTGGAAGTCTGTTGGTCTGTATGGATTTCATCTGTAACACCTTGCCACAGACTGCCTGTGCTTGTGGGGCTACAGTGATGGGAACTTTTGTTGTTGTTGTTGTTGTTGTAGGCACCCATCAGTCTCGGAAGACTATGGAGTTGCGCTCCAGTCTTTAGAGTGCAAAGCCTGGGCAAGTAAGTATGGAGGGCAAAGTGTTACCCATGCAGCAGACATGAAGGTCTGAGGAGACCTTCATGTTGTTGTAACAATTGGAATAAATAGTCCATGCATAGTAGAAAGAAAAGCTGACACAGGTTGCATGGAAGTGTCACAGAGGTCACTGCTGAGCTGTCTGTCCCCACAAGTCGTCAAGTCATTTCCTAAGTGCAATAAGTCATGTCTGTGAGCATCTCTGGAAAAACTCTGTTGAGAAAATGCTTTGCTGTGGCTGTAACAACATTTTTTTTGCTCTGACGAAAATGTTTGGGTCTGACAAAGTGTTTAATACTGTTCATCAGTTTTTTCTTTTGTTTTTTGGTTTTTTATTCCTCAGGTATAGCTGTGAAGTTCACCAGTGGTGAAATTTTATATATGCAACCATTCTTTCTTTTTTTTTCCCCTCCACTATTTAGTCAGTCAGATTTTTACTCCAGGGATGGTGTCCAAACATAACACCTGTGTGTATGTGTTTAAAAAAAAAAATTGTCATCCATTTCTGCCAACACGTAATAGCCCCCCTACTCTTCCAAAAAAAGAAAAAAAATTTTTTTTTTAAATCAAAAGGGTGGAACAGGTCTTTAATGTGTGCACAAAATGTTCTGCATGCATTCACTCAAGGGGGACTTGGTTTCTTGTCTGATCCAAAGGACTTTGACAGTCGGTTCGGTTTTCTTGTCAAACTGGGAAGAAAAGGCAAAGCTGGGAATTGAACCCAGTACCTCACGGTTTACTTGTTAGGCAGGGGAACATCTTAACCATCCTGCCACCTTCCGTCTTGTACATCAGTTTTTTTGTTTTTGTAATCAACTAGGATGAAGACAATGTGCTGCCAGTACTGACAACATCCTTCACTATCACAAAATGTTTCTCAGTGTTTCTTACTACTGACAACATCCTTCACTATCACAAAATGTTTCTCTCTGTTTCTCAGTCCAAAGACAAAAGTCGATAACTCAGTACTTACAAAATCCTTCACTGTAACAAAATGCTTAAGATGACAATAGGGAAAACACAGTTCTGACTAAATCCTTCACTATCACAAAATGTTTCTCAGCGTTTCTCAGTACTGACAAAATCCTTCACTGTAACAAAATGTTTAAGATGACAATAGGGAAGACACAGTTCTGACTAAATCCTTCACTATCACAAAATGTTTCTCAGCGTTTCTCAGTACTGACAAAATCCTTCACTGTAACAAAATGCTTAAGATAAAGACGATGATGACCCAGTCCTGACAACATTCTTCACTGACAACATTCTTCACTGTAACAGAATGCTTCTCTCAGTACAAAGACGATGAAGACACAGTTCTGACTAAATCCTTCACTGTAACAAAATGCTTCTCTCTGTCTCTGCAGTCCAATGACAAAGATGACGATGACGATGAAGACCGCCTGTTGCCGGTGCTGACGATTCGTCTGGAGCTGATCGAGAACAGCGTGGCCTTCAGACCACCCCTGGACCAGACCTCCTCCGTCATCAGCGTGCAGGAACTCGTCTCTGGCTGGTTGTCTGCCTTTGTCGCCAGGGGGCGCCTTGTCAAGATGCTGGGGCCCAAGGTAGGGGATTTTATCTGTGTGCGTGTGTGCGTACATTCGAATTTGCTAAAACCATAAATTGTTATTGATTGCTTGTGTGTTGTATAGGTCGAATGCAAGTGCTTTGATTTGTTTTTACAAGATATAGCGCCATATAAATTCCATGTATTATTATTATTATTATTATTGTTGTTATTATTATTATTATTATTATTATTATTATTATTATTATTATTACTTTGATATAGAAAGGTAGGAGATGGTATCTGTGACTTTGATATAGAAAGGTAGGGGATTATATCTGTGACTTTGATCTAAAAAGGTAGGGGATTTTATCTGTGACTTTGATCTAAAAAGGTAGGGGATTTTATCTGTGACTTTGATCTAAAAAGGTAGGGGATTATATCTGTGACTTTGATCTAAAAAGGTAGGGGATTATATCTGTGACTTGGATACAGAAGTTGTGATTTTATCTGTAAATTGGATACAGAAGTTGTAATTTTATCTGTAAATTGGATACAGAAATTATGTTGACTTCTTTATTGTTCGTGTTTGTCCACTTCTATTTCATTTCTTTCCTTCTCCTTTTTCATCATCTTCTCTTCTACTACTACTATACTTCTGCTACTTTGGTGACGGCAAGAATGACAACAATATTACCTTCTTGCTCTTGATTTATTTGTTTGTTCTGTAGTGATTTTCTTCTTCTTGTTTCTTTACCCCCCCCCCCCCCCTTCTTTTATATCTTCACACTTTTCAAAAATCACATTTCAAACATACTGCTTGTGCTTTACATGCTTTCAGTGTTGAATTTGTTGTTGTTGTTTTTTTTGAGGGCTGGATGTTTAAAAAAAAGTGATAATAGCCCCCCAGTTTGTAAAATTTTGTGTTTCTTCCCCTTCTTGTTCTTGTTCTGTACGGTCTTGTTCTTGATTTTCCTCATCTTCATTACATTGTCGGAACTTTTAAGTACACAATTATAGAGATTCTTGCCATTGGTAAACTTCAGAGCTCTAGCCAAGGAATGCCCCCCCCCTCCCCCCCAACTTTTGAGAGTGCCTTCTGTTTGGTGCCTGAAACTGACAACAGTGTATTGATACATGTTCAGGGCTCGTATGAGGACTACATTGCGGCGGATGAAGAAGTCAAACAGCTGTTGTCAGACATCTCGCAGCTGGTGGACGACAACGCTGAAGAGTGCAAGGTCAGTGGATGGGCTGTGCTGAACAGCGTGTTAAATGTTAAAGTCTGTCCCAAGCCTAAGGCTCATAAGGCCGGTGCTTTACCCGGTTTCTGTGGCATTAAGCGACTGAGAGTCATAGACTCCCCCCTGGATAGGACGCCAGTCTCTCGCAGGGTTAACCCCCAACACAAGGTTGGTACCCCTTTTACACCTGGGTGGGGTGAGAAAATAGCCGTAAAGTGCCTTTTCCAAGGGCACAACGCCATAGCTGAAAGCTGGGATCGAACCCGCAACCTTTAGATTACGAGTCCAACGCCCTAACCACTGGACTACGGCGGCGGCTGAACAGCGTGTGTGTGTGTGAATATGTTCATACATAGAATTTCACAGAAATAAAAATATAATCAACCTTTTCATTAATGTCGTGCAACTTTACTCTTAACTATGAATTTGCTAAGTCTTAATAACATATTTTTATCAGAAGAGAACAAATTACAAAATGTGAACATGGATCTTGGATATAAATATTCATGAGGTAGGACATTCTTCCGAAGCCCAGAAAACTTTAAACATTCCATTATGAAGTGAAACTCATCTTCTATCATTTTCATGTTACATTGTTTACAAAGATGATTTTCGTGCGGAATGCAGTTGACTCATCCTGTTTCAATCGGTAAAGAATGGTTGATACACCTGAATCTAAATAATGAAATCACATTGTTATATGGCAACTCACCAATGTACTTTTCCCTCTTAAAACATTTTTTGTAATTGCGATAAAATATACGTTCATTACTTCTTTGCAGCTCTTCTGACCATGACTTTACAAAATTATCCTTTAAAGCCTTAATGATGTTACGACATAAACTATTTTTGTTTACCAAAGTCTGTGTTTTCCACACACAGTCGAACCCTGTTTCTAACAAACCACTCACTACTTCTGAACCCACGACAGAAACTGCAGGATGAGTTCAAGGAGTACCTTCCTGTGGCACCAACAACAAAACACTACAACAATACCACCACCACCACCACCACCAAAACACAATACCAACACCAACAACTTACACACCAAAACACAACACTACCAACATCAAAACACAACACCACCACCAACATTAAAACACAACAACACCAACAACACCAAAACAACAACAACACCACCAACATCAAAACACAACAACAACACTAACAAAACACTACAACTATACCAACAACAACTAACTAAACACAACAATACCAACAACACTAACAAAACATAACAACACCACCAACATCACAACACCACCACCACTAACAACACTACAACAACAACAACAACACTACAACACCACCAACATCACTACTAAACTAAAACCACTCACTCACTACCTACCTACTTCTGATCCCACGAACAGAAGCTGCTGGACGAGTTCAAGGAGTAGCCTTCCTGTGGCACCAACAACAAAACACTACAACACCAACAACACTGACAAAACACAACTACACCACCACCACCACCAAAACACAACAACACCAACAACACCGACAAAACACAACTATTCCACCACCACCACCAAAACACAACAACACCAACAACAACTAACAAAAAAACACACCACCACCACCAACATCAAAACAACAACAATAACACCAACATTTCTAACAAACCACTACCTCTGATCCCCTGAACAGAAGCTGCTGGACGAGTTCAAGGAGTACGCCTTCCTATGGCAGCAGGACGTGAACCAGACCTTTGAGGATTTCCTCAACGGCCGCCTGACCCCCAACCCACTGCGCAGCACACGCATGGCTCGCAGCGACAAGCAGCAGGTGCCCCCCCCACCTGCCCTGCAGACTGACCGCTCCTCACAGGCCTCCAGGTCAGCAGCAGGGCTGTGTCCTGTGTTTTTGTTGGGGGTGGGTGGGGAGGGTGGGTGGGTGGGGGGAGGTGGTGGATGGGTGGGGGGAGGTGGTGGATGGGTGGGGGGAGGTGGTGGATGGGGGGTGGGGTGGTGGTGGTGGTGGTGATGATTTTGGGGGGAGGGTGGTGGTGGGGTGGGGGGTGGTGGCGGTGGTGGTGGTGGTGATGATAATAAAGGTAGTGGTGGTGGTGGTGATGGTGGTGGTGGTGGTGGTGGTGGTGGTGATGATGATAGTGGTGATAAAGGTGGTGGTGGTGGTAATGGTGGTGGTGGTGGTAGTAACAGTGCAGTCCAATCCAATCCTTCTTGTTTTAAAGCCCCGTCAACCACACATCAGCCATATCAGGGCTGTTACCTCAAAAATTTTTTCATCTTAGAATAAAACTGTGCGACTATTTACAGATGATTAAAACATGGTGTAAAACCAACTCTGCTGTCATTCCTTGTACCAACACCTTGGCCAACCATAAGGGTCAGTCAACCCAGGATGGTCACCATGTTGTGTGTGTGTGTGTGTGTTGGGGGGGGGGGGTGGAGTAGTGGGGTGGAGAGTAAGGGGAGAAGTGTTTAGCTAAGGGGAGGAGGAGCTTTCTTTTGTTACATCTGTTACCTTTATTGATGTTGGGCAATGGTCTTTAGTCAGTTTAAGTTTTGTTATCTAATCTTGTTCTGATAAACTATTGATGTTCAGGGGTTTATCTCCAGGTCACATTACTTTTTGTCATCTAATCATGTTCCGATAAACCATTGATGTTCAGGGGTTCGTCTGCAAGAAGCGCCATGTCTGCCGAGGTGTACGAAAATGCGGAGCGGACATTCTTGACACCGAAAGGAGCCACAGAGCGAGAGAAGAGTAATGTCCCTTCCCTGGATGAGTTTGACAACGAGATCGACATATACAGGGTATGGAAACATTTTGTGCTGTGTGTGTGTGTGTGTGTGTGTGTGTGTGTGTGTGTGTGTGTGTGTGTGTGTGCACAGCTGGGCTGGGCTGGTATGGGATAGTGAGCAGCTGAAAGGAGCTGAAAGTGGGGAATACTGACAGCTGTGGGTGTTGTGACTGATGACTGGCAGACTGCGAGAGACGAAGGAAAAAAAGTGTATAATAATGATATACTACAATCATACAGCAGAGAGGATTGATGTTGATGGTGTTATGATTGGTTATTGGCAGACTGCAAGGAATGAGGGGGAAAAAATGTATAACACAGTGTACAAATCCAACATCACTCAGTCAAGAGTGCTAAATTTAGCATGCCCTTTCCTTTTACCTAGTGAAGGTGTGATCAGTTCCTGCTATAATTAGCACCAGCTGACCCCAGATGGGCTGGGATGGGATGGATTAATTAGCAGCTGAGAGAAGCTAAAAGTGGGGGAAACTGACAGCTGTGATAATAATTATATAGTACAATCATACAGCAGAGAAGATTGATGCTGATGGTGTTGTGACTGATGTCTGGCAGACGGCGAGGGACGAGGTGGAGAGCTTTGACAACTACCACTGTGTGGGGTGGCTGCGTGTGGACGTGCAGCCCATCAAACAGGTGCTGACCACCTACGCCAGCAAGTGGATGTGGACCTTCACCAAATACCTGTCTGACCAGGTACCTTACCTTACCAGTCCTCACCTTACACTCTGACCTGTCACACATGCATGCATGCATGCACGCACTTAGACACACAATCAAAACGCATGCATGCACGCACGCATGCACACACGCACACGCACACACACACACACACACACACACACACACACACACACACACACACACACACACACACACACACACACACACACACACACACGCATGCACGCACTTAGACACACGGACACACACAATCAAAAGGCACGCACGCACACACACACACACACACACACACACACACACACACACACACACACACACACACACACACACACACACACACACACACACACACACATGGATGGCTTTATGAAAAAAGCAAATTTATTGCTAACTTAATGTACCATCTGGAAATAAAATTTTGACTTTCACACACACACACACACACACACGCACACACACACCCACCCACACCCACACACACACACACACACACACACATACACACACACACACATCTACACACCTACATCCCCCCCCTCCCCCCCCCCCCCACACACCTACACACTGTGATCACAGGTATGTATGTATTTGTGTCAGGTGACGGCGATGCTGGAAAACCTTGACATGTTCCTGAAGAGAATCGAACCCGAGATCGAGAGCATCACAGGGGAGGAACGCGACACTGCCAGCTTCATGAAAATGATGAGGCTTTTCAACGAGGTCAGTTACCTACCTCACAGTTTGTGTGTGTGTGTGTGTGTCTGTGTGTGTGAGTGAGTGAGTGAGAGAAAATCAGCAAATGAATATGGAAGTTGTGATGATTGACAAAATATTGTACTACTTACAAATTCATTTCATACAGTTTATACTCATTCATAATTCTGAACACATTTATGGAACATTTGTGGGTAAAAGAATCAATTACTTTTAGTGGTTTAATTTTTTTTTTTATTCTGCTTTTTTTCCCCATATACATGCAACAATATCAAAATGCTTGTAAAATATGCAACTATGAACAAAAGTTAATATGCAATAAATATGTTGGCGCGTTAAAAAAAAAGTCAAAATAAAAAAAAAAGTACTCATGCAGCAAACTTTCTCAACACATCCATCAATCACAAAACTCAAGGTAAAGAGCTGCATGATATGCAACTATGAACAAAAGTTAATATGTATTAAATATGTCAAAATATAAACAAAATTACTCATGCAGCCAACTTTCTCAACATTTCCATCAAATTACACAACTCAAGGGAAAGAACTGACAAGTCGCACGCAACCCTTGCTCGCAATTTTGACAACCCGGGTTCGATTCCTGGTCGAGAGGATTTTTCCTCTGTAGTTAACATCAGTGCTGACTCCACTCCCCCCCAAAGTCTTTTGGATGAGACTATAAACCAAGGCCCCGTGTGCGAACGCACGCAGAACATCTTGCGCACACGTTAAATCCTAAATCCTCTTCCGCTTTTCGTAAGAGTAGGCCATCGTGTGCCAGTAGGAACAGATGACATTTACAAAACTGCATACACACAGGGACTGGATGTTAAAAAAAAGCATATGATTGCTTATTCCATTATCCTTGATATAAAAGAATAAATATATAAAATAAACAAAAATGCCCCCCAGGTGTCAGCACAGCAGTCTGAGATGGACGGGAAATTTGCGGCCATGCATCGCACAGTGCTGCTGCTGAAGAAGTACGGGCAGATCCTGCCGGAGAAAACCCAGTACCTGTTCTCCGCTGCACCTGGACGATGGAGCAACCTGAAGACCAAGGTGTCGCTGGCCAAACAGAGGCTGGGGCCCCCGCATCCAGGAAGAGTCTGCCAGCATCACACAGGTGAGGGCAGTGGTGGTGGTGGTGTGGTCAGTGTTATGCAGGTGAGAATAGTGGTGTTGTGGTTAGGATCATTGATGATGTTGCGTTACGCAGGTGAGGGGGTTGTGTTGTTGTCTTGTTGTGGTTCACAGTTGTCAGTTTCCTCCACTTCAAGCTCCTCTCAGCTGCTAATTATTTCATCTCATCCCAGCCCAGATGGGGCCAGCTGGTGCTATTTATAGCAGGAACTGACCAGACTTGGACTAGGTAAAAGGAAAGGGCGCACTAAATATAGCACCCATGACTGAGTGATGTTGAATTTGTGCGCTGTGGGTTAGGATTATTGATGATATAGCATTACACAGGTGAGGGTAGTGTTGTTGTGTTGTTGTGGATAGGATTATTGATGATATTGTATCACACAGGTAGGGGTGTGTTGTCTTGTAGATAGGATTATTGATGATATAGCATTACACAGGTTGGGGTAGTGTTGTTGTTGTTGCCAGCATCACACAGGTGAGGGTAGTGGTGTTGTGGTTAGGATTATTGATGATATAGCATTACACAGGTTGGGTAGTGTTGTTGTTGTTGCCAGCATCACACAGGTGAGGGTAGTGGTGTTGTGGTTAGGATTATTGATGATATTGTATTACACAGGTGAGGTTGTGTTGTTGTTGTTGCCAGCATCACACAGGTGAGGGTAGTGGTGTTGTGGTTAGGATTATTGATGATATTGCATTACACAGGTGGGGTTGTGTTGTTGTGTCAGCTTTGGTATGTAGTTGTTGTGGATAGGATTATTGATGATTCTGTAGTATTTTGTAGCAACAATGAAAATGACACTAGTGATTTTGAACATTTTTATAAAAGGCGATAGTTTAGCCAGTGAAGATCATGATCATGAGAATGAATTTAAAAATCACAATAATCAGTCGCAAATTTCTATGTATTCACTTTCATTTACAACAAATTACGAATTCCTACTTTCACTATAACTAATTTTTTGTTTTTGTTCTTTGGCCAGAGTTCTATGGTTCACCTGTGGTGAGACGTTGCTATTGTCCCCATTTACCTCCATTAAGGTAGCTGCTTTCTGACTTCAGGGATGATGTCTAAACATGACACCAGCATGGATGCATTTAAAAAAATTGTTCTTCCGTTCCTACTAGCATGAAATGGCCTACTCTTTCAAAATGTGGAATGGGTTTTATCATTCAGCATGGGACCCTAGTTTACAGTCTCATCTGAAGGACTTTAGGGTGAGTGGAGTCAGCACTGATGTTAACTCCAGTGAAAAATCCCCTCAAACAGGTGTCTTTCTTGGTGGTGGCACAAACCTGGGCCATCAGATCACAAACTCAACACTCTAACCACTCAGTCATCCCACCCTCCTTTCTCTGTAATTAGTTTTATAACAATTTATTTTACCCTCTGTTCCCGAAGTTGAAATGCAGCTACCTAAGTTAACATCAGTGCTAACTCCACTCTCCCCAACAGTCCTTCGGATGAGACTTTAAACCGAGGCCCCGTGTGTGAACGCACGCAGAACATCTTGCGCACACGTTAAATCCTGTTCCGCTTTTCGTAAGAGTAGGCCACCGTGTGCCGGTGGGAACAGATAACAATATTTACAAAACTGCATACACACGGGGACCGGATGAAAAAAAGCACATGATTGCTTATTCTGTTATCCTCGATATAAAAGAATAACGAAATAAAATAAATAAATAAATAAATTAGGGGGAGATGATGGCATACGCAAAAATCTCACCATTGGTGAACCTTGAAGCTTTAACTTAGGAATGGAAAAAAGAATTTAAAAAAAAAAAATCCTTTGTGGTTTGACTGAAGGTGGTGTTGTTGTTTTGTGTGTGTCAGGACCTGGAGACGTTTTCCCAGAGGGTGATGAGTCTGCAGAGAGACCTGGAGAACTCGGACGTGTACAACCGGGAGTGCAGCATCAGCGAGGCGTACCTCATCATCGACAACTACAGCAAGCGCCTGGTGGTGCTGGAGAACGAGGCCCAGGTATGCAGACAGGGGTGGATGGGGGTTTGTGTGTGTGTGTGTGTGTGTGTGTGTGTGTGTGTGTGTGTGTGTGTGTGTGTGTGCATGTGCATGTGCGCATGCATGTGCGCATGCATGTATGTATGTCTGAATTTAAAAACTATCAATTTTATTTGTGAATGTCACATGCTTGTGAATGATTTGAAAGAAAGCACTTTTTTTTTTTTTTTTGCTTTACAAGATTCAGTGCTATAAGAATTTCACATATCATCATTATTAATATCAATACTGTGACACACAAAGAAAGACACCAGTTTAAACCTCATATCTGCTGTGTGTGCTGACATGACACACACAAGGGGACACAGGTTTAAACCCCCTGTCTCAGCTAAGTGCCAAGGCCTACACTAAAATGTTGTTATGTAGTAAAATCTGGTGTTGAGATTGCCTTCAGCCATGACAAGCTCTTAACACAACAACCTGCACTCTCCTTTAAAGGAGATAAAATCCTCTGAAGTCGGAGTATGGCTGCCTATATGGCGAGGTGCTTGAAAACAGTCATGCACGCAAACTTCTCATTCAGTGTGGTATTTCAGTCTCACGGAGATTCCCAGGTGGGATGGATGAGTTAGAGTGCACATTCTGGGTGACCCCAAGAATGTTAAGCTGGGAAATGCACAACAACAACAACACCAGCAGCAACAACAACCAGCACCACCACCACCACCACCACCACCACCACCAACAACAATAACAACAAACATCAACAACAACAACAACAACAACAACAACAACAACCACCCTATCTGCTATATATATGTGTGTGTGTGTGTGCTGACAGGACCTGATTGAACTGCAAGAACTGCTGGAGGCCAATGTGGTTAACTTCACCATCCTGCCCTCGTGAGTACACACACCACTGTAGTGTATAACTCAGTAATACAATTCAACAGTATAACACAACAGTATAACAGAACAATAACACACAGCAATATTATTCAACAATATAACACAGCAATATAACACAATGCTTCACCATCCTCCCCTGGTTAGTATACCACTGCAGTATAGTGTATGACACAACAAGACAATGTACCCGTCCTCTCCTCATGAATAAAGACAGCAGTACTGTAGTATATAATGCAACTATACAAAAGTTAGAAAACACAAAACAGTTTAGGTTTTTTAGGGGTGGGGGTTTTTGGGGGGGTACTTTTCCTTTAATTTTTCTTCAGTTTTAGCTCATTTTTTTTTCCCCCTTAAAAAAAAAAAAAGTAGTAGCTGACCTCAAAATTCTCTCCTCCCCCCCCCCCCCCCCCCCTACCCCTCCCCTGCCCAGGTGTCGCCACGAGCTGAACAACCTGAAGCAGGTGTGGGAGACGGTGCGCGTGATCGATGACCAGCAGTCGGAGTGGAAGCGACACAGGTGGCAGAAGATGAACACCAAGTTCCTGAGGGAGGAGACCAACAAACAGCTGGACATCGTCAAGGGTCTGCCTGATGACGTCCTCACCTGGGACGTCTACATGGGCCTGCATGAGTCCATCACCACCATCCAGGTGTGTTGTGTGTGTTTGTGGTGATATAGTCATCATTATGATAATAACTAATGCCTGCATGAGTCCATCACCACCATCCAGGTGTGTTGTGTGTGTGGTGATATAGTTATTGTTATGATAATAATGTCCATCACCACCATCCAGGTGTGTTGTGTGTGTTTGTGGTGATATAGTCATCATTATGATAATAACTAATGCCTGCATGAGTCCATCACCACCATCCAGGTGTGTTGATGCAGTCATTGTTATGATAATAATGAGTATATCATGCCATTCAGGTGTGTTGTGTGTGTTGATACAGTCATTTTTATGATAATAATGAGTATATCACTGTCATCCAGGTGTGTTGTGTGTGGTAATACTGTCATAGTGATGATAATGAGTTCATTACCATCATCCATTGTGTGTGTGTGTTTGTGGTGTACAGTCGTTGTTATGATAATAATGTCCATTTGCCACCATCCAGGTGTGTTGATACAGTCATGATGATGATAATGAGTTCATTACCATCATTCAGGTGTGTTGTTGTGTGGTGAAACAGTCATCATTATGATGATGATAACAGACCTGCATGAGTCCATTACATATGTGTTAGGTGATGGTACAGTCGTGATTATGATGATAACAGACCTGCATGAGTCAGTCCATCACCATAATTGGGATGATGTGTTGTGAATTGTGATGGAAAGTCATGATTATGTTAGTTGTTGATCAACGTTGAGGTTATCTTTCTCTTCATGAAAAACGTATCGAGACCATTCACCACAACAGAAACACCCCATTATCATCACCATCACACCTGTTTCTATCCTCAGGCTTGTCTGCCCCTGATTGAGACCTCAGCAACCCGGCCATGCGACGCGTCACTGGAAGCAGCTGGTGAGGGTGACGGGGGGGGCCTTTCACCATCAACAACCCGACACCCTCAAACGCACTTGACGACCCTCAAAGCAGCCCTCGGCTCAGTCTGGGCCTGCAGAGTGAGTGAGGGGGGGGGGGAGGGGGGGGGGGGAGGAGGGGGGGCCTTCACATCGACAACGACACCCTCAAACGCATGACCCTCAAAGAGCTCCTCAGTCTGGGCCTGCAGAGTGAGTAGGGGGGGGGGGGGGGAGAGGGGGAGGGGAGGGGGGGGGCGGCTTCACCATCGACAACGACACCCTCAAACGCATGACCCTCAAAGAGCTCCTCAGTCTGGGCCTGCAGAGTGAGTGACGGGGGGGGGGGGGGGGGGGAGAGGAGGGGAGGGAGGGGAGGGGGGGGCCTTCACCATCGACAACGACACCCTCAAACGCATGACCCTCAAAGAGCTCCTCAGTCTGGGCCTGCAGAGTGAGTGCGGGGGGGGGGGAGGGAGAGGGGGGGGGAGAGAGAGGGAGGGAGAGGGGGGGCCTTCACATCGACAACGAACCCTCAAACGCATGACCCTCAAAGAGCTCCTCAGTCTGGGCCTGCAGAGTGAGTGACGAGGAGGGGGAGGGAGAGGGAGGGGGAGGGAGGGAGGGGAGAGGAGGGAGGAGGGGGAGGGAGGAGAAGAGAGACAAGAGGAGTGGGTGAGAGGTGAGGAGGGAGGGGGAGGGAGGAGGGAGAGGGGAGGGGAGTGGGAGAGAGGGAGGGAGGGAGGGAGAAGTGAGTGTGAGAGAGAGAGGGAGGGAGAGAGAGGGGGGGGAGAGAGAGAGAGTGAGTGAGTATGTGGGTGTGCGTGCGTGCGTGCGTGGTGTGTAAATGTGGTGTATGTGTTATTTATTTATTTATTTATTTATTTTATTCTTTTATATCAAGGATAATGAATTTCTCTGTTCATTCATATGATTAAAATATAGGCATTGGTAAAAATTGTTGGCAGCACTATGAAATCAAACATAACCATACTACAGATTTAGCAAAATACCTTTTTTTTTTGGAATGTCTGCTAATCAAGTTCATACAAACTAAAGCTTTAGTGATGGAATACTTGTTATTGAATGTGCATTTCACTGTTGATTGATATTATGATTTTTTATATGATGATTTTTTTTTTATGTATTTGATTGATTTATGTTTTTTATATGATTGATATTATGTTTTTTATATGATTGACATTGTGTTTTTTATATGATTGATATTATGTTTTTTATAGATTGATATTATTTTTTTAATGATTGATATTATGTTTTTTATATGATTGAAATTATGTTTTTTATATGATTGATATTATGTTTTTTATATGATATGACATTGATGATATTATGTTTTTTATATGACAACATGTGGAATTCATGTTTTTGATATGACAGAACATGTGGATGATATTATGTTTTTGATATGACAGAACATGTGACGATGTGCGGGCGCGATCGTTACAGCGGCAGTGAAGGACCTGGCCATTGAAATGTCTCTGAAGACGTTATGAGGAAGTCTGGCTCAGCAAGATCTTTGACCTTCGACCACACCAGAAACAATGACACCTCCAGCGAAATCAATCAGGTTTGTTGTCGTGACTGTTAGCAATACGGTTGTCTTAAGACAGTTATTGCATGGACTGTTCTGTATATGTTATTTTATTGTATTGTATTGTATTATTTATATATTATTTGTTATATTGTATTGTATTGTATTATTGTATTGTATCATATTGTATTGTATGGTATGCTACTGTAAGTCATGGCAGATTTCCTACATGAAATTCGAGCAGCACAACCATATACATATTAAAAAAAAAAATTCCTGTCTGGTTGTGTATTTGTTTACACAACCAAAAAGTCCAACCCAAAAGTCCTTCAGATGAGACTTTAAACGAGGCCGTGTGCGTACCACGCAGATCATCTTGCGCACACGTTAAATCCTGTTCCGCTTTCGTAAGAGTAGGCCATCGTGTGCCGGTGGGAACAGATGACAATATTTACAAAACTGCATACACACGG
>CM060339.1:18284472-18289472 GCA_030674155.1 Stramonita haemastoma
GTGTGTGTGTGTGTGTGTGTGTGTGTGTGTGTGTGTGTGTGTGTGTGTGTTCTTACAGGAAATAAATGTCTGTGTCTCTGTGTGTGTGTATGTGTGAATGCATGCAGAAACATCTTATCACACACACACAGGAACTAAACCAACCCTCTCCTCTCTCTCCTCTCACAAACAGGACTCAGGACAGCTGCTGCTGCTGACAAGCACGGAGCCGATCTTTGAGGAGCTGGAGCACCACCAGGTGACTCTGCAGGCCATGCAGAGCAACTCCGCAGCGGGCTCCTTCTTGGACGAGGTCCTCAAGTGGCAGAAGAAGCTGCAGACCATCGAGGCCGTCCTCACCACCTGGCTGGAGGTGCAGGAGAAGTGGGTGGAGCTGGAGGAGGTGAGTGAGTGAGTTGAGGGAGGAGGCTTCTTCGTTCTCATTGGTGGGTTTTGGAAGTGGGGAGGAGTCAGGAGGATTGAAGCTTGGTTTTTGATTGGGTTGTTTTTTTTAAGTGGGTGGAGCTGGAGGAAGTGAGTGAGTTGAGGGAGGAGGCTTCTTTTTTTTTTAAAATAACATTTTTTTAATTTTTCAAATAGAGTACAAAAAAACATAATTCAGAAACATGCCCACATGCACACAAAGTATTACCACCAATTACAGCAAGGAAAACCCCAAAACATCCTTTTTCTGAATCCTTACAATTATTGTATACAGCAAGGATAGTGAGGCTTCTTTCTCATTGGTGGGTTTGAAAAGGTGGGAGGAGTCAGGGGAAGGGATGAATGAAGCTTTGGTTTTTGATTTATTATTTTTTTTAAAGTGGGTGGAGCTAGAGGAGGTAAGTGAGTGAGTTGAGGGAGGAGGAGGCTTGTTTTTCTCATTGGTGGGTTTCGGAGGTGGGGAGGAGTCAGGGGGAAAGGGATGAATGAAGCTTTGTTTTTTTGATTGGGTTTTTTTTTTTTTTAGTGAGTGGAGCTAGAGGAAGTGAGTGAGTTGAGTGAGGAGGCTTCTCTCTCTCATTGGTGAGTTTGAAAAGGGAGGAGGGGGAAAAACACAACGAGGGAGGGGGTTTCAAAGGAGCCAGGTCTTAACCACTCGGCTTTAGATTTTTTTTTTTTTTTAAATATTTTTCAATAGAGTAAACTATTTCAAATACATATGCACAAACAAATTCACAAACATATGCACAAGCAAACCCAAAGTAACACCTACAATTCATCAAGAAAAACACGAAACACTAAAAGTCATCAGAACCAACAAACACACTTTTGTCCACATCGTTACCACAAGCCCCTTTTCTGTGCTTCGAAATGTGATGGAGTCAGGAAGGAGAATGAGTGGCTTTTTCATTGGTGGTTTTGTTAAAGTGGGAGGAGTCAGGGGAAGGGAAGTGAAGTTGGTTTTTGATTGTTTTTGTATGGTTGAAAAGCAGAGGCTAGAGGGGGGTAGTGAGCAGGCTTCTCTTACTGATAGGGGGGAAAAGGGGAGGGAAGCCATGGGGATGGGTGGGTTCAAAGTGCCAGGTCTCAAAAGTAGCGCTGTCAAAGGCAGGGGAAAAGGAGGATTGAAGCTGTTTTTTTATTGGTTTTTTTTTTTTTTGAAGTGGTGGGGTTAGTGAAGTGTAAAGGCTTGGTTTTGATTGGTTTTTGTGTGTGTGTGTATATGCATGCATGTGTTGTGTGTGTGTGTGTGTGTGTGTGTGTGTGGCATGCATGCATATTCCTCTGCCCCTGTTTCTCATCATTTGATGTGTTCGTGTGCAGGTGTACACAGGGGCTGACGTGAGAGCGGCGCTATCCCATGATTCCAATCGCTTCGCCATGGTGAACAAGGACTTCCGTCTGTTGATGCGCGCCACAGAGAGGAACCCCAATGTCCTGCAGTGCTGCTCTCGAAAAAGTCAGTGTCTTGTCTAGGTCATGGGTGTTTGTTGCTTTGTTTGTGTTTGTGTGTGTGTGTGTGTGGGGGGGGGGGGGGTGCACACCCCAATGTCCTGTGCTGTTCTTGAAAAAGTCAGTGTCTTGGTCATGGGTGCTTGTCGCTGTGTGTGTGTGTGTGTGTGTGTGTGTGTGTGTGTGTGTGTGTGTGTGTGTGTGCATGTGTGTGTGTGTGTGTGTGTGTGTGTGTTGTATGTGTTGTGTGTGTGTGCATGTGTGTGTGTGTGTGTGTGTGTGTGTGTGTGTGTGTGTGTGTGTACTTGTGAGTTTGTGTGTTGTGTGTGTGTGTGTGTGTGTGGTGTGTGTGTGTGTGTGTGTGTGTGTGTGTGTGGTGTGTGTGTGTGTGTGTGTGTGTGTGTGCCACTACCACCACCACCACCACCCACAACAACATGATGTATTTTCTGTGACTGTGTGCAGACATCCTGAAGATTCTGGAGCACATGAACCACAGTCTGGAGTCATGTCGCCGATCTCTCCTCAACCACCTGGAACGTCGCCGCCAGATCTTCCCCGATTCTACTTCCTGTCCATGGAGGATGTGCTGCACATCGTCTGCAATGGTCAGTTATCTCCCTTCACAGCTGTCAGTTTTTCCTGGGGGGACAAATAGCCTAGTGGTCAGAACATTGAGCTGGCAATTTGACGACCCGGGTTTGATTCCGGTCGAGGAGATTTTTCTCCTGGAGTTAACATCAGTGCTGACTCCACTCCCCCAAAAGTCTTTCGGATGAGACTTTAAACCGAGGCCCTGTGTGCAAATGCACGCAGAACATCTTGCGCACACATTAAATCCTGTTCTGCTTTTTGTAAGAGTAGTCCATCGATTGCCGATGGGAACAGATGACATTTACAAAACTGCATACGCACAGGGACTGGATGTAAAAAAGCACAAGAGTGCTTATTCCATTATCCTTGATATAAAAGAACAAATCAAATCAAATCAATCAATCAATCAATCAATCAATTAAATCAATCAATCAATCCCTCACTTTTAGCTCCTCACAGCCGCTATCCATGTCATTCCATCCCAGCTTGGTGCTGATTATAGCAGAAAGTGACCATACGTCGACTTTATTTATTCATTTTATTTATATACACATGGACTAGGTAAACGGAAGGAGCGTGCTAAATTTAGCACTCTTGGCTAGGCCCCTACTGAGTGATGTTGGATTCGTGCACTGTGATGTCAGAAGATGGTTTCCTACCTGTGGTGACCTTTGCAGGTTACGACCTGAACCAGGTGAACCTGTACATCAGCAAGCTGTTTGAGCACCTGGGGGGGCTGGTGTTTGAGGAGGTGGAGGAGAACGACAAGTATTACTTCATCATCACTGGGGTGGACTCCGCTCTGGGAGAGAGGCTGCACTTCCAACAGGTGTGTGTGTGTGGGTGGGGTGTGTGTTGTGTGTGTGTGTGTGTGTGTGTGTGTGTGTGTGTGTGTGTGTGTGTGTTTATTTTATTTAATTATTTATTGTTTTATATCGAGGCTAATGGAATAAGCACTCATGTGCTTTTTTTTCATCCAGTCCTCGTGTGTATGCAGTCTCATTCTCATGTACACACACACAGTCTCATCATGTGCCAACAGCCGGTGGCGTGTGAGGGTCAGATAGAGACCTGGCTGACCATTTTCCTTAATTAAGACAGTATCACAACCATAACAAAACACACAAGACCACTGACATGTTTTAACACAACCATACACAAAACGGGCAACATCGTTTGTCATTATGTTTCATTATGTGCGAACAGCCAGTGGTTGTTGTTGTTGTCTTCAATTTAACGTCTGTTCACACTCAGTGATATTAGCCAGTGGTGTGTGAGGGTCAGATAACCATCTTGCTGAAGACAGTATCGCAGCCATAACAAAACACACAATACCACTGACATGTTTTATCACAACTACAGCCATACACAAAACAACTAACACTGTTTAAATAAAAAACAACAAAAAAACTAACACCGTTTTATCATTATGTCTCATTCTGTGCCAACAGCCAGTGGCTATCACAACCATACCAAAACACAATGCCACTGACATGTTTTATCACAACCATAACAAAACAACTAACACTGTTTATCATTGTCTCATCATGTGCCTGGCTGATGACTTCCCTGAAGACAGTATCACAACCATAACAAAACACAATGCCACTGACAAGTTTTAACACTCTTTATCATGATGTCTCACCATTCTGTGCCCAACAGCCGGTGGCGTGCGAGGGTCAGATAGAGACACCCTGACCACCTTCCTGAAGACAGTATCACAACCATAACAAAACAATAACACTGTTTTATCGTTATGTCTCATCACAAACACAACAAAACACACAACACCACTGACAAGTTTTAACACTGTTTATCACCATGTCTCATCATTCTGTGCCCAACAGCCGGTGGCGTGCGAGGGTCAGATCGAGACGTGGCTGACCACCTTCCTGAACCAGCTGAAGGCATCGCTGCAGTACCAGCTGGCCACAGCCATGGGCGTGGAGAAGCCCCAGGTGCCCCCTGCCTCCACACAGCTGGAGGAGAAGAAGCCCACTGTGGCCTCTGCCAAGCCTGACACAGCGGCAAAGAAAGGTGCGGGCACAGCTGTCAGTTTCCCCCCCTTTCAGCTCCTCTCAGAAGCTAATTAATCCATCCCATTCCAGCAGAGCTGGGGCCAACTGATGCTGATTATAGCAGGAACTGACCACACTTAGTTAAAGTTAAAGTCTGTCCCGAGCCTAAGGCTCATCAGGCCGGTGCTTATCCCGGTTTCTGTGGCGTTAAGCGACCGAGTCATAGACTCCCCCCTGGATAGGACGCCAGTCTATCGCAGGGTTAACCCCCAACACAAGGTTGGTACCCCTTTTACACCTGGGTGGGGTGAGAAAATAGCCGTAAAGTGCCTTTTCCAAGGGCACAACGCCATAGCCGAAAGCTGGGATCGAACCCGCAACCTTTAGATTACGAGTCCAACGCCCTAACCACTTGACTACAGCGGCGGCTTGACCACACTTGGACTAGGTAAAAGGAAGGGCGCGCTAAATATAGCACTCTTGACTAAATGATGTTGGATTTGTGTGCTGTGC
>CM060339.1:18294472-18296972 GCA_030674155.1 Stramonita haemastoma
AACAGATTGAAAATCGGACAATTCTGAGCAACATTATTACAAATTGAAATGATAGACTGCAGGATGTGACAATATGAGAAACCGGCAAGTTTATTTTAGTAACAGGTTGTCAGAATGAGTGCTTTGGTATTTTCAAAACACATTTAAAAGCAAAAGGAATAAAAATGATACCTTGATATTTCATTATAAGATAAATAAACAGATCTAGTTTAATAATCAATCAAAATCACAAAATTGACAACTTGACCCCCACCTGCCTTTAAAGGCTCCTAGCGCAAAATTGGGTAATGTGCTAAGCGACTCATTTCGTGGTGGAGCGCCACAAATAAGTAATAAAAAAAGGAAATAAAATACACAAAAAAGAGAAAAACAATGGGAAAACTGTCATGAAATTTTGGGGGTGGAGGC
Source organism: Stramonita haemastoma (assembly GCA_030674155.1). Taxonomy (NCBI): domain Eukaryota; kingdom Metazoa; phylum Mollusca; class Gastropoda; order Neogastropoda; family Muricidae; genus Stramonita; species Stramonita haemastoma. Next base: position 18,294,881 of record CM060339.1, read on the forward strand.
GAGAGACCCTAGTTTTTTTTGGTTAGAGTGTTGAGCTTGTGATCTGATAGCATGGGTTTGAGCCGCCACCCTTGGACCTAAAATCAGTATCCACTCCACTACCCTGAAAGTCCTTTGGATGGGACTGTAAACTGAGGTCCTGTATATGAATGCATGCCTATCTTGTGCAGTCTTATGTCTTAACCTGTTTGTTGATGTGTGTGTGTGTGTGTGTGTGTGTGTGTGTGTGTGTGTGTGTGTGTGTTGTGTGTGTGTGTGTGTGTGTGAGACAGTGTGATTTGTGTGTGTCTTTATGTGTGATTTATAGGTGTGAGTCATTTACTTATAACTGATTTTGTGTTTGTCAGTGACTGCTAAAAATCAATTTCAGGGTCGACACTTTCCTAGATTATTACTGCATAATCATCCTCTATGCCACAAATGGGTTCAAAGGATTAACTTTCTTGATGGCATGTTGTGTATGTACCTGTGGATACTGATGTGTGTGTGTGTGTGTGTGTGAGTGTGTGTGTGTGTGTGTGTGTGTGTGTGTGTGTGTGTGTGTGTGTGTGTGTGTGTGTGTGTGTCTTTTCTTTTATTCTTTTACATTGAGGATAATGGGATAAGCACTCTTGTGCTTTTTTTCATCCAGTCCCTGTGTGTATGCAGTTCTGTAAATGTCATTTGTTCCCACCGGCACATGATGGCCTACTCTTGCGAAAAGTGGAACAGGATTTAACGTGTGCGCAAGATGTTCTGCGTGTGTTGACACATGGGGCCTCAGTTTACAGTCTCATCCGAAGGACTTTTGGGGAGAGTGGAGTCAGCACTGATGTTAGTTAACTCCAGGGGAAAAATCCCCTCCAACGGGAATCAAACTCGGGTTGTCAAATTGCGAGTGCAATGTTCTGACCACTAGGCTATCCCATCTTGTGTATACTGACGTGTGTGTCTGTGTGTGTCTCTTCAATTTTACATCTATTCATTTGTGTGTCTGTGTCTGTGTAACTCTGTGTGTGTCACTTTGTATGTGTAACTGTATGTGTGTTGCTATGTGTGTCAATACGTGTGTGTTGCTATGTGTTTGTTTGTGTAACTGTGTATGTGTCACTGTGTGTGTGTCACTTTGTATGTGTAACTATATGTGTGTTGCTATGTGTGTCAACACGTGTGTGTTGCTATGTGTTTGTGTAACTGTGTATGTGTCACTATGTGTGTGTAACTATATGTTTGTTGCTATGTGTGTATTGCTGTGTGTGTGTGTCACTATAACTATGTGTGTTTATTTCCTCCCCTCCCCCTCACCCCACACCATCCTCAAACCCCAAACAGCGCAGTCAGCAGCGCCCCCTGTGGACACCATGAACATCTCACTTCCGGTGCTGAAGGAGGAGGAGGCGGAAGCGGAGGTGGAAGGGGACCGGAAGGGGGACACGGAAGAGGAGGAGGAGGAGGAGATGAAGCTGATGCTCTTCCCCAGCCAGATCCACAAGCTGACCTCCCTCCTCTCCCTCCTCTCCCACCTGCGTGACCTGGTGCAGCGGCTGATTGACATGACCCCGAGACAGCCGCCCGCCGTCAGCTTCGACTGGCGCAGTCAGCTGCTGTACTCCTTTGTGGAGGACTCACGCAGCGCCACCTGTGCATGTCAGTTCGGGTTCTTGGTCGTGTCGTTGTTGTTGTTGGGACTGTCTCGGTCTGATATTATAAGGGGGGGGTCTGTCACCTGGAACCACCCCACCCAGGTGTAAAAGGGGTACCAACCTTGTGTTGGGGGTTAACCCTGTGATAGACTGACGTCCTATCCTGGGGGGAGTCTATGACTCTCAGTTGCTTAACGCCACAGAAACCGGGATAAGCACCGGCCTGATGAGCCTTAGGCTCGGGACAGACTTTAACTTTTTTAACTGTCACCTGGAATAGGTACTCTGTCTGTACTTCTCCGGCACAAGCCTACTTATGACACTTTTAAATCCAACTTCAAGACACGCTTATTTCAAACCTAAGTTTTTCTCCTTCTGTTTCCATTTCTTATCTGTCCCTGCCTTCAACATCAACCTGCTAAAGTGAATAACTGCTATAAATGTGTGTGTGTGCATGCGCGTGTGTGTGT
>CM060339.1:18301972-18314472 GCA_030674155.1 Stramonita haemastoma
CAAGGGAATCGAACCCAAAACCTTATGGCTTACTTGTTAATCTCTTTATTGCGCTGTTGATGAACAGCATTTGTCATAGAAACCGTCACCAGCAATTCTCAGTTAATTATTGTTCATCATGATTCAACACTCTCTCTGTTTTGTCCAGCATGTGCCTGATCAAAATAGGATAGCAGCGAAAAGGTTAAGTTAAGCAAGTGAACAACTTGACTGTCTGTCCTTCTTAAGGGTAGACACAGGTCCAAAAGTGCCCCAAATCATGTTTTTTTTAGAATAAAAAATTGCTGGATACATTTATGAAGATCTCTGTGTGTGAATTTAAACAATTCAGGTTGTAAAAAGTGTCTGTAGACACAGGTTACTTCAACTTGTTATAGATTAAAAAGGTTTAGAAGTTTGTAACATTTAATTTTGGTGGCCTTATTGGATAGTTTGCATGGCAACAGAGCACAACAAAACTGAATAATTCTTATATTTTCTATGCTTTTCAAGTGATGCCCTTTCAATATATGGCATAACTTTTAACATGGGCTTGTAAACAAAATTTCTCTATGCTTTTCAAGCGATGCCCTTTCAATATATGGCATAACTTTTAACATGGGCTAGTAAACAAAATTTCATCAGTCTCGACCCCCATGTCCCACCTTTACATGGGCTTGTAAACAAAATGTCATCAGTCTCTACCCCCCCGTGTCCCACCTTAAATTGAACCAGCTGTGTTTTCCCCACAGGATGCTGGGTGAACTTCGTGGACTTGGCCAACCTTCAGCTGCCGGTGCTGTCAGTCTTCGCGCAGCTGATGTCGACGGTGATGGACGCACTGCGGCAGAGCAAAGCTGCAGTTCACCTGCAGTCAGACGACGTGCAGCTCAGCCCCTATGGCGCCATCTTCGCCCTCATGGACTCCGCCGTTCCCGTCACGGCCTGCGACCCCGAGCGACCCCTGCTGTATCCTGCGGCAACTAGCCGTCTGCCGGACAGCATCCGGGAGCTGTTCCGCGTGGTGTCGGTGATGACCATGGACTTCCAGCTGTCCTTGGAGGTCATGCTCTTCAGTCAAGGTCAGGGTCATCATTTTTATTTTATTTTTTATTTATTTTATTTTATTCTTTTATATTGAGGATAATGGGATAAGCACTCTTGTGCTTTTTTACATCCAGTCCCTGTGTGTATGCAGTTTTGTAACTATCATCTGTTCCCACTGGCACAAGATGGCCTGCTCTTACGAAAAGTGGAACAGGATTTAACGTGTGCGCAAAATGTTTTGCGTGCGTTCACACGTGGGACCTTGGTTTATGTCTCATCGGAATGACTTTGGGGGAGAGTGGAGTCAGCGCTTATGTTAACTCCAGGAGAAAAATCCCCTCAAACGGGAATCGAACCCGGGTCGCCAAATTGCGAGCACAATGTTCAGACCACTAGGCTATCAGTGTTGGTTGTTTTTTTTTTCTTGTTTTTTTTTGAATGATGGTAGAGTAGAAATTGGTCGAATTACAGGCTTGATGATAAGAATATTTCATTAAAGATATGCAACACACAAAAGGGAGTGGATGTAAAAAAAAAGCACATGAGTGCTTATTCCATTATCCTCAAAATAAAAGAATAGAAGAATTTTTTGGGGTAAAATATGATTATTTAAGAAAACTAATCTATAGGCACATGTAACAATTCATTGAAAATTTTTTTCTAAATCAAATGCTACAAGTCGTTTGAGAATTACACATTACCAGTCAGTGTAAAGGTGGTGGTAGTGGTAAAGGTGTTCCAATAACCTACATTGTCGTAGGGGAGCTAGGTATCAAAGACCTCAGCTTCTCCAGGGGCCAGCATATTGAAGGCGGTGCCCATCTCCTCTCTCAGGTTGCTTTACCTTCCCTGACCCCAAAGAGGGCAGTTATACAAATGGGTGAACTGGGGGACTTTACTGAAGCCAAGGCACGCAAATAGTCACCCATCCACTTAATATTCATGCTCGATGCTGCTTGACATTGGCTTGGGGAAAGCAAGTGCTCTGACCACTGAGCTATCACAGTTGAACTGAATGCCCTTTGGATGAGACAAGAACTCACCCCCCAAAAAAAGCATGTGCGCAGGTGTCATGTTCAGACACTATACCCGAAGTCACAATGTGGCTATGTAAGTGGTAGGGACCAAAAAGCACTCCAGTTGCATACGCAAAAATCTCACCATTAGTGAACTTCAGAGCTGTAGGAACAAATAATAGACACCCCCCCCCAAAAAAAAGAGAAAAAAGTAACCCAACTTCATTCAAACTTCATGGATTGAGAAATTGAACAATAATGTTTCTTTTAGTTTCCTTTGCTTTGGATTCTTTTGGAGGTGTTAGGTTGATATTGTTTTTTTAAATTGCAGTCTTTAGTATTTGTGAAATGGTTTTCAAAATGTCCTTTATTATCATAATTATTACTGATTTTGTCATTATCATCATCATTATCTGTTCAGGGTTTGTCCATGGCCGTGAGTTGGCGTGGAAAACGAAGCAGCTGTACGACATGTGTCGCCGCATGTTTGGAACCAACGCCTACATTTCTGACACGGCCATCCTGGGTAAGCAAAACCTGGTGTCTGTTAACTTTACACCTTTATACTGAAGTTGTTGTGGTTGTACTTACATCACAGCACAGTTTACACTCAGGGACACAACATTGATGTACTTACATCACAGCAGATGTTTACACTCAGGGACACAACGTTGATGTACTTACATCACAGCAGACGTTTACACTCAGGGACACAACGTTGATGTACTTACATCACAGCAGACGTTTACACTCAGGGACACAACGTTGATGTACTTACATCACAGCACAGTTTACACTCAGGGACACAGCATTGATGTACTTACATCACAGCAGACGTTTACACTCAGGGACACAGCATTGATGTACTTACATCACAGCAGACATTTACACTCGGGGACACAACATTGATGTACTTACATCACAGCACAGTTTACACTGAGGGACACAACATTGATGTACTTACATCACAGCAGACGTTTACACTCAGGGACACAACAACATTGATGTACTTACATCACAGCAGACGTTTACACTCAGGGACACAACAACATTGATGTACTTACATCACAGCAGACGTTTACACTCAGGGACACAACATTGATCTCAACGAGTGCAAAATAAGGGAGGAAAATCTTGCTGGAATAGAGGGGTAGGGGTATGAGATAGGGAGGGTGGGGTCTTTCATGGAAGGTTATTTATTTATTTATTTATTCTTTTATTGTTTTTATATCGAGGATAATGGAAAAAGTGCTTATGTGCTTTTTTACATCCAGTCCCTGTGTGTATGCAGTTTTTGTAAATCTTATCATCTGTTCCCACTGGCACATGATGGCCTACTCTTACGAAAAGTGGAACAGGATTTAACATGTGCGCAAGACTTCTTTGTGCATTCGCACACGGGGCCTCGGTTTATAGTCTCATCCGAAAGACTTTTGGGGAGAGCAGAGTCAGCACTGATGTTAACTCCAGGGGAAAAATTCCCTCGACTTAGAATCGAACCCGGGTCGTCAAATTGCGAGCGCAATGTTCTGACCACTAGGCTATCCCGAACCCACAACTTCGCTATTTATGTCATATCTGATAAAAGATGATAATTGTGTACATTTTCTATTTAGACCATAAGAATTTAAAGCCTGCCATCCTTGCAACTTACGCAGCTATTGGCTGATATGCAGGGTGATATGCAAATGCACAGGTCAGGAAAGCAGCGGCAGTTTTTACGGCTGGAGTCTGCTGTGACATAAAGTGGTATACTATAATAATTATATGCAGGGTGATATGCAAATGCACAGGTCAGGAAAGCAGCGGCAGTTTTTTACGGCTGGAGTCTGCTGTGACATAAAGTGGTATACTATAATAATTATATGCAGGGTGATATGCAAATGTGCAGGTCAGGAGAGCAGCGGCAGTTTTTACGGCTGGAGTCTGCACACACTGAAGGGAGTGGTGGCTGAAGCCGGGGCCAACATGGTGGACAAACTGGGCATTGAGGACAAAGGTCATCTGTCTGTCTGTCTGCCTGTCTGTCTGTCTGTCTGTCTGTCTGTCTGTCCATCCATTCATCTGTCTGTCTGTGTCTGTCCTTCTGTCAATCAATCTGTCTGTCCGTCCATTTGTCAGTGTGTGTGTGTGTGTGTGTGTGTGTGTCTGTCTGTCTGTCTGTCTGTCTGTCTGTCTGTCTGTCTGTCTGTCTGTCTGTCCGTCCATCCATTCATCTGTCTGTCTGTGTCTGTCCTTCTGTCAATCAATCTGTCTGTCCGTCCATTTGTCAGTGTGTGTGTGTGTGTGTGTGTGTGTGTGTGTGTGTGTGTGTGTGTGTGTGTGTGTGTGTGTGTCTGTCCGTCCATCCATTCATCTGTCTGTCTGTGTCTGTCCTTCTGTCAATCAATCTGTCTGTCCGTCCATTTGTCAGTGTGTGTGTGTGTCTGTGTCTGTGTCTGTGTCTGTGTGTGTGTGTGTGTGTGTGTGTGTGTGTGTGTGAGTGTGTCTGTCTGTCTGTCTGTCTGTCCATCCATCCATTCATCTGTCTGTCTGTGTCTGTCTTTCTGTCAATCAATCTGTCCGTCCGTCCATCTGTCGGTCTGTGTGTGTGTGTGTGTGTTTATTATATACTTTTTTTTTATACCACTTTATGTCACATCAGATTTCTCTGTATGAAATTCGGGCTGCTCTCCACAAGTGCAGAGCCCACCCATTATTTTTTTTCTTTTTCCTGTCTGCAGCTGTATTTGTTTCCCTATCAGAGTGCCTTTTTTCTACAGAATTTTGCCAGGAACAACCCTCTTGTTGCCGTGGGTTCTTTTACATGTGCTAAATAATGAGGTGTAACACACGGGACCTCAGTTTATCGTTTTATCCGAAAGACTAGCACCCAGACCACCACTCATGATCTAATAGACGGGGAAAAAGTTTTGCACCGCACACTCCGTCCTGGACTTTTCGCTTTTCTAGACAGGCGTGTTACCTCTAGACCACCGATCCACCAGTTGTGTGTGAGTGTGTGTTCTGTGCTTGCTTGTGTAGGGTTCATGATGTGTTTAGTGTGTGTATACACGTGTATATAAGTTTAGCTGTGTGAAGTGTTTTATATATGTACATGTGTGTGTAATTTTAGATGTGTGTAGTGTGTGTATACATGTGTATGTAATTTTAGATGTGTCTAGTGTGTGTATATATACATGTGTGTGTAATTTTAGATGTGTCTAGTGTGCATTTGTGTGCATGTGTAAGTATGTATTTCTTAAAGTGCCGTTGTCAATATGAATACCATGTAAGTAAGTCCATATGTTGATGTAGTAGTAGGCACCCATCAGTCTCGGAAGACTATGGAGTTGCGCTCTAGTCTTTTGAGCACAAAGCCTAGGCAAGTATGTATGGAGGGCAAGCTGTTACCCATGCAGCAGACCCCCCCTCTCCACGGCACTGGAATGATCCATTGGAAAGGCAATGACCGATACGAATGGTTCCAGTGCCGTCGCAGGAGCCACCAGAACGTTGCCATATACCTACAGCCCCGAGCCGCTCTGGAACTCCAACTCCATGTTGATGTATATTAGTTGTTATATATAGCACATTGCAAAAAGTACAGTCATGTCTGATGCATTTCAATCTTCTCTTTTCTTTTCAGAAGCTGCAAGAGCTGGTCTGGACATGGAGAAGCATGAAAGTGAGATGTCAGAGAAACAGAGAGGTAAGCATCTTGGTGATAACAATAACAATATTATTATTATTGGTGATGATGACGGATGCCATAGCTGAGTGGTTAAGAATGTTTGACTTCAATCCCACTGGTCCTCAAAGTTGTGGGTTCAGACCTTTGTGGCATATGGGGATTTGGGTGTCTGGTGAATTAAGGCTGAGGATTTTTACCATCTTCCAGGTCAAGTTCAAATGCAGACCTGCCAGTGCCTTAGTTCCCTTTAGAAGCTAGTTCATCTTCTTCACTGAAACAGGTACATTCTACATTACATTTCTTTCCTGCCCCCAGAATGACACTGCCAAGAAGCTACAACCAGTGTGGCTACTCCTACTCAGAGAGGCTAATTCCCTGAAACAGAATTGATTGGACAACTCGAGTGATTACTGTGTAAAATAATTATGTGATTGATTTTGTTAGTATGTCAGTGATTTATTTATTCCTTAACTTAATGTATCAACTATGTGTTTGGCTTGTTTGCTTTTTCTCTTGTTGGGTTTTGTGTGGAGTTTTTTTTTTCTGAGGGCCTGGTGTAAAGAAGCCTCTGGCTTATCCATTTACCCTCATTAAAATATTCGAGTTTGAGAGTTTCGAATTCCTGTCCTGTTCCTCAGAATCGGACGCTGCCAAGAAGCTGAGCGAGGAATCCTCGCTGGTGACGGCGCTCCGCGACACGTTCGTGCCGCGCATGAACTCGCGCGACGCCAGCCTGTTTGCCACCATCGTACAGGACCTGTGGGCTCACGTGGACGTGCCGATGGTGTTTGGGGGGGAGGAGGTGGTGAGCCAGTCCACCCTCCACCCCACTGACTCCCTGCAGACCATCAAGTCAGAGCTCCGCATCAAGTCCTCCAAGAGCGCCGAGTCACAGAGGTCTTTGAAAGGTGAGGGGGGGGGGGGGGTTATTTGTTTTAAGTTGTACCACTTTATGTCACTGCAGATTTCTCTGCGTGAAATTCAGGCTGCTCTCTCTCCCCGCGGAGAGAGAGCGCGTCGCCACAAGGCCCTCAGGAAAAAACCCCCACACAAAACCCAACAAGAGAAAAAGCAAACAAGCCAAACACATGTATTCGGGCTGCTCTCTCTTCCCCGGGGAGAGAGAATGCGTCACTACAAGTGCAGCGCCTACCCTTTTTTTTTTTCTTTTTCCTGCCTGCAACTGTATTTTTTTCCCTATGAGAGTGGCTTTTTTTTCTACAGAATTTTGCCAGGGACAACTCTTTTGTTGCCGTGGGTTCTTTTTTGTGCACTAAATAATGCTCTATAGCACACAGGACCTTGGTTTATTGTATAAAGACTAGCGCCCAGACCACTACTCATGGTCTAATGGATGGGGCAAAAGTTTTGGACCCAGACGGGATTCAAACCACCGCACACTCCAACCCGGACTTTTCACTTTCTAGACATGCACTTTACCTCTAGGCCACCGATCCACCATGTTGCGTGTGTGGTGTAGTGTGTGTGTGTGTGTGTGTGTGTGTGTGTGTGTGTGTGTGTGTGTGGTGTGTGTGTGTGTGTGTGTGTGTGTGTGCGTGTGGTGTGTGTGTGTGTGTGTGTGTGGTGTGTGTGTGTGTGTGTGTGTGTGTGTGTGTTGTGGGTGTGTGTGTGTGTGTGTGGGTGTGTGTGTGTGTGTTGTGTGTGTGTGTGTGTGTGGTATGTATGTGAGTGTGGTGGGTGGAGAGCATGGGTGTGGGTGTGCGTGCATGCGTGTGCACGTGTATGTGCACGTGAACACATGTGTGTATGTGTGTGTGGTTATGAATGTGACATAGATCCAAGGAAGCCCTCAGGGCCCAGACTACAGCCCTGAGCCTCAAAAACATAAAATCTTTAACAGTCCTGATCACTGAGTACTACTGTAACAGAGTGCAGATATTTGATCTGCCGCGACTCTGTACAACTTCTCGGCGACGACAGCACGGTCAGACAGTGGGAATGTGGCCTCTATAAAGAGGCTGCATAAATACTACATTTTACCGCTATGGGCAAAGTGCATGCAGAGGACGGCTTTCGACCACCCCCCAACGATACAGAACGTCGCACAATTCACAGGTGTGGATCCAAACGTTACACGCACGACGCTGCGATTGGCAGTTCCGATCGCAAGGGAAGTAATCTAATTACCGCCCTGCCACATCCACCACCGCTGACTTTGTGCCGCGTCCCGAGGCACAGTGGGTACTGACCAGCGTATTTGACGCTCAGATCAGTAATCCCAAGTTCTTTCCATCCTGCTCGCAGCGCCACTTTGTAACAGAGTGCAGATATTTGATCTGCCGCGACTCTGTACAACTTCTCGGCGACGACAGCACGGTCAGACAGTGGGAATGTGGCCTCTATAAAGAGGCTGCATAAATACTACATTTTACCGCTATGGGCAAAGTGCATGCAGAGGACGGCTTTCGACCACCCCCAACGATACAGAACGTCGCACAATTCACAGGTGTGGATCCAAACGTTACACCCACGACGCTGCGATTGGCAGTTCCGATCGCAAGGAAGTAATCTAATTACCGCCCTGCCACACTACCAAGAAACAATGTAGCATCATTTTTTTTTATTACATTCATTTTCATGAAAATAGGATAGCAACAAACAGTTGTGTTATGTACATGTTTGTTTGTTTTATTTCATTCTTTTATTTCAAGTATAAGTGAATAAGCACGCATGTGCTTTTTTTTCCATCCAGTCCCTGTGTGCATGCGGTTTGATATACATGAAAGAAATTTTTTCTGAACTAAACAGTTGTCATTTCAAAGTATTTCTCTGTGTGTTTTGAATTTCGGAGCTGTAAAGTGATTTGGGGTTGTGTGTTTTAATTTACAAAACAACGTGAAAACAATGTGTTAACAAGCCAGTTGAATGTTGACACCTGTAAATGAAAGGAAACACTTTGGTTTCTCTAAAGCTCTAATCTATTCGGACTGGTTTCTGTTTGTGGTGGGTAAGTTGTGTGTTGTCACTAGTATTTTCACTCAGACTGTTTACTTACAGTCATGAAGTGAAGTGGTTGGTTGTGGAAAAGACATCTTTCTTGTTGTTTTGTCCGTTTTCACACTGGTGAAAAGGGTAAAATATTTGTTTGTGTCTGCAGGTTTTTAAAAGTCTCCTGCATGATTTAGAAGCTGTGGTGGTGGTGGTGATATGTGTGTGTGTGTGTGTGTGTGTGTGTGTGTGTGTGTGTGTGTGTGTGTGTGTGTGTGTGTGTGAGCATGTTTTTATGTGTGCATGCATAAGCATGTTCAAATGTGCATGCTATGGGTATGTTTGTTTTAGAGTATAATTATTATTGTTTATGTTTTTACATTTATATGTTAACACATTTTTGCACATATATTTGCATGCATTGTAATGTTACTAACTTGGTATGTGTGTGTGTCTGCATGCATGCGTGTTGTGTGCGCATGTGTTGATATGCATGCTTTCTAGCACAAGCATTACTGTCATTATAACATTACTGTCATAAAGCAAACTACAGCAGTATTCAAGATATAGTGTCAAATTGGCTATACATGCATGTTTTCTTCTTTTTTTAAGTATGCAGGGGGGTTTCAGCTTGCTTTTTTTTGTTATGTGAACTTTCAAAAATTAATTTCTTTTTTATAAATTTACTGTCAAAATTATACCTTTATTTGTTAAAATGAAAACTAAATCAATGTAAGAAGGTTGTATTTCAATATTTATTGCAATAAGTTTGATGCCGTTCACAACTGAAATAATCAATCACATTTGAGTTTAGTACATACATAGTATAGAACAATTGCAGTACAATTTTGTGCTAGGTTTTTTTTTTTTTGTCCACTGAATGTTGAAATCATTGTTAACTGAGAGAGAGAGAGAGAAAAGAGAGAGAGAGAGAGAGAGAGAGAGAGAGAGAGAGAGAGAGAGAGAGAACAGTCACTCACACACATACATGCACACACACACACACTCACACACACACATACACATTCTCTCTCTCTCACAACACACACACACACACACACACACACACACACACACACACACACACACACACACACACACACACATATATATACATGTGAGACAGAAAGAGACAGAGAAACAGAGGCTTTCAGCAGAAAGTCATGATAATTTCTAAACTAAAAAAGAAATGAAAATAAACAAAACTTCTGAAACCAAATATAAAATCCCCCCCCCCCCCTCACAAAGAACCAGAAATAAAATCACAGAACCCAAACAAGAAAAATCCACTGAATCCAAATACAAAATCACTGACCCAAAATAAAGCAAATCCCTGGAACAACTTCCCCCCCCCCCCCCCCCCCCCCTTCCATAAAAACAAAACCCCAAAACCTAACAAACAAAATAGCCATTGTTTCTCTCAGACTCAATAAAAAAAAAAGGGATAAAAATACAACAAAACCCCTGAACCCAAATATAAAATCACCCCCCCCCCCCCCCCTTCTCACCAAGAACCTGAAAAACAGTCCCAGTACCCCATTTTTTTAAATTCCCTGAATCCAAATATAAAATCACAGACCCAAAATAAAACAAAACCCTGGAACACCCCCCTCCCCCCCCTCTCCTTCTTCCATAAAAACAAAACCCCCAAAGCTAACCAACAAAAAGGCTGTTTTCTCTAGACTCGCTGAACCTGAACACAACCCTGGAACCCTCCCTCCCTCTCTTTCCATAAAAACATCGGGGGGTGGGATAGTCTAGTGGTCAGAACATTGCACTTGCAATTTGACGACCCAGGTTTGATTCCCGGTTGAGGAGATTTTTCTCCTGGAGTTAACATCAGTGCTGACTCCACTCTCCCCAAAAGTTCTTCGGATGAGACTATGAACTGAGGCCCTGTGTGCGAACGCACGCAGAACATCTTGCACACACGTTAAATCCTGTTCCGCTTTTCATAAGAGTAGGCCATTGTGTGCCGGTGGGAACAGATGACATTTACAAAACTGCATACACACAGGGACTGGATGAAAAAAAGCACATAATGCGTATCCCATTATCTTTGATATAAAAGAATAAACTTTGAAAAAATAAAATAAAAAAATAAAAGAAGCTAACCAACAAAAATGGCCCTGTCATTTTCTGCAGACTCGCTGAACCTGAACACGCCAGTAGTGCCGATGCTTCACGCCAGCAAGGAACACTTCGGCACCGTCCTCGACCAGATCGGCAAACAGGTCCTGGACAACATGCAGGACGCCATCGCCGTGGCGACGGGCGACCTTGGCCTTCTGCCAGGAGCGGCGTTCCAGGCGCGCGTCATGCAGCTGGCCCAGCTGAACGCTGCGCATCAGGCTGTGAGTGGTCTCCCCTGTCTTGGTGGAGTGATTTTCTCTTTGTTCATCCTGTTTTTTGTGTGTTTGGAGGGATAGCTTAGAGGTCGTAGCCTTTTTCCCCAAGGTTAAGGTTAAGCAGTGCTGAGCAGGTTTGCGTCTGGATGGTTGGTTGTTTGTTTATTATTTATTTTTTTTTTTTATTCGAGGATAATGGAATAAGACTCACATGTGCTTTTTTTTTTATCCAGCCCTGTGTGTATGCAGTTGTGTAAATATCTTGTTCTTGTGTTTAGGGACAGAATAGCTTAAAGTCGTAGCACTATTTTTTATTTCTTTATTTTATTTATTATCTTCTTTTATATCAAGGATAATGGAATAAGCACTCATGTGCTTTTTTTCATCCAGTCCCTGTGTGTATGCAGTTTGTAAATTTCATCTGTTCTCATCTGTACATCCTGTTCTCTGTGTTAGGAACAGAATAGCTTAGACGTCGTAGCATATTTATTTTTTAATCTTATTCATTATCTTTATATCAAGGATTTGATTCTCAAGATTTGCCAGTGTTGATTATCTTTATTCGAGAAGGAAACATTTGCTTTTACTCCGTCCTGTGTGCTTTAAATGTCTTTTCACGCAACTGGCCTCTTCGAAGCGAAGGATAACATGCGCAGATGTTTGTGTGGTTGTAATGGCCTCGTTATAGTTCACAAAGCTTTTCCCCAAGCTAAGGTTAGCAGGTGAGCGGGTTGACTCTTGTGTGTCTTGGCTTCAGTACAGTCCCCCAGTTCACCCAGACTGTAACTGGAGACCTGCCCTCTGTAGGGAAGGTATAGCAGTGAGGGGGAGGAGAGGGTTTTACAGTATATTGTATTGAGTTGCATTTTTGAGTTGCATTGTGTAATATTGTATTGTATTGTATGTCAGTTACAGTCGTGGCAAATTGTCTTTGTGAAATTTAGACTGCTGTCTTGTATTTGTATTATATACCACTTTAAGTCATTGCAGATTTTCCTGTGTGAAATTTCCCTCCGGTAGAGTTGTTGCCACAAGGGGCATGCACCAACCTTTTTTTTTTTTATCTTTCCTGTCTGCATGTACATTTGTTTCCCTATCAATGGCTTTTGTCTCATCCAAAAACCTAACATCCAGACCACCACTTTGCAGTCTAGTGGATGGGGGGTAAAAGTACTCCCACACACTTCAACCCGGACTTTTAGCTTTCTAGGCAGGTGCGTTACCTCTTATTTAGACCACCAGTCCTCTCAGAGAGATTTAAACCTGTAACTGCCTGCTTTCAAGATGTCTATTTATTTATTCTTTTCTTTTATATCGAGGAATAATGGAATAAACATCTTGTGCTTTTTTTATTTTTTACACATCGAGTCCCTGTGTGTATGCAGTTTTGTAAAATCATGTCTGTTCGCACCTGGCAGACAACAGCCTACTCTTATGAAAAGCGGAACAGGATTTAACACTGATTAGACAGTGATTCCCTGACCTATC
>CM060339.1:18324472-18349472 GCA_030674155.1 Stramonita haemastoma
CGCATCCGCACCGTTTGCTCCGGGGAGGTGGCTGAAGTCTTGTCCCTCACTGTCTACGCCAACAGGTCAGGAATGTTGGTGGTGGGGGTGGTGGTGGAGGTGTTGTTGTTGTTGTTGTTGTTGTTGTTGTTGTTGTTGTTGTTGTTGGTGGTGGTGGTGGTGGTGGTGGTGGTGGTGGTGGTGGTGGTGTTGTGGTTGTGGTTGTGTGTAGGCGAACAGGTAAAGAGGAGTGGTTTATTTTTTCTCTCCATTTTTGATCCTTTGATTAACCAACCTCTTTACTGTGCTGTTAAAACGATAGGAGATGAGTTTCACTTCATAATGGAATGTCCAAAGTTTTCTGAGCTTCGGAATAATTCCTGTCAGTCGGAAAAAAAGTAAAATCAGATTTTGATTTTTTCTGTTTTTTTTTGTTGCTGTTTCTAAGCTCGAGCTCTGAAGGTTCAGCAAGGGTGACATTTTTATGTATGTGACTCTTTTTTCCCCGAACTTTAAAGATGGCTGTTTTTTAACTTCAAGGACACAGTTGTGAAAGGAAACTACCAGTTGTGCCAGGACAGTCAGGTGTTACCTGTGCTCATTTCATATTTTAACTGTCTTGGGGTTTCTTGACGTTCCCAAATCTGTAAGCGCACAGGTCTGACTGGTTTAGAGACTCTTCTGAAAGACTTAGTTCAAATTTCTCTTTTTATGCATGATCGATGTGGGTTTTCCCATGACGCGGTGGCCGTCCTGGGTTTATCCTTATGGTTGACCAGGGCGTCAATACAAGCGAGGACAGTTGAGTTGGTTTTATACCTCGTTTTAAACTGTACATAGTCGCACAGTTTTAATACGAGTTTTAAAATGTGACGAGGCGACAGCCCCGAAGTGGCCTATGTGGTCGACGGGGCTCTAAGCAATATAATTGGATTGGATTGGTTTAGAGACCCTTCTGAAAGACTGAGTTCAATTTTCCTTACTTTTTGGTTAAATGTACATGTTTTATGGCAACATAACACTTTTATATTGTGTGTGAAGGTGTGTGTGTGTGCTTTTCGGGACATGAATTGATAGTTATATATGTGTGAACATATGGGAACAGATGACATTTACAAAACTGCATACACACTGGGACTGGATGTAAAAACGCACATGAATGCTTATTTCATTATCCTCAATATAAAAGAATAAAAAAAATTTTAAAAAGTTTTCTACGAGTGCTTGTCTTTGAAGTTGTGTGCTTGAGTTTCACCATGTGTGTGTGTGTGTGTGTGTGTGTGTGTGTGTGTGTGTGTGTGTGTGTGGTTTGTGTGTGTGCATGTGTGTATGTTTGTGTGTGTGTTCAATTTCCTTTAACGTCTTTTCACAAATTGTGATATTAGATGAAGTGTGTGTGTGTATATGTGTGTGTGCATGTGCGTGCGTACGTGTGTGTGTATCTGTGACTGCTGTGTATTGTTTGATGACGTCAAAAACTTACTGACATCTTTTCTCCAGGTTCACAAACGCACGTCTGCTGTTTGACCGTTTGGATGAACGGTTGGAGTGGAAACATGGCCGCACCCACGTCCCCAAGGGCAACAAGCGTCTGCTGTGTTTGATTGACGACATCAACCTGTCACAGGTGTGTGTGTGTGTTTTGTGTGTGTGTGTATATGTAGTTGCACATTTTTTGTAAATGCTTACACTCTTATTTGATTTCTTTATTTCTTTTTCTCTTTTCTTTTACAGTTCTGATCTACAGTCCTGACATTCATAGCTATGTCTTGCTTAGATCTATTTTTCTCACTGTCTTTATTGCCATTGCATATCTTTACTGCATGCTTTAGCACAAGTATTCTTGTTTACAACTGACTTTTCTGTCTCAGACTCTTGACACCCGCACATTATTCTTTTTTGTTTCCATCAACTGCTGTCAGGTCTTTGTATTTCTGATTGCCTGTCATCAGAACAGATTTTCAGAAAGGATATTCTGCAATAATGTTTTGTGCTGTTTAAGTTTAGTTCTCTGAACACATTGACATTAAACACAGGACCTTTGGCTCACAGTTTGTATCATTTGTCTGTATTTTCATGTCCTGCATTCTTTTTCAGACACACACACAGACACAGACACAGACACAGACACACACACAAAACACACACACACTACACACACACACACACACACACACACACACACACACACACACACACACACACACACACACAGAAAAGCCTAATATGTATAGTTATTTACTTTACCCATATTGCTATAGAGCTGTAAATAAAATAAATCAAATAATCAGCTATCCCCGAAGTCAGAATGTGGCTACCTAAATGGTTGGGAGAAAAAACAGTGTATACACATAAAATCTCACCATTGGTGAACCTCTGACCCTTTAGCCCAGGAAAGAAAAAAAAAGATAAATTTTTTTTTAAATAACGGCTTCCTACACCTTTAAAAAATCAAGTTGATGCAAAAGTTTCTTTTCCTCCAGCTAAACTACCACACTTTCATCTCTCACACCAAAAACAACCATTCTTTTCCCTCTAACTACCCACACTTTAATCCTCACAAACAAAAAACCACCAACCATCCTAAATCACTGATCTCACCTGTCTGTCTCACCTGACCACCCCAGGTGGATGGCTTCGGACACCAGACGGCCTGTGAGCTGGTGCGCGAACACCTGGACGATGGCGGCTTCTACAGCCCCTCGTCGCACGCCTGGCGCTACGTGAAGAACGTGACCTATGTCACGACCCTTAACCCCCACACCACCGCCGCCACCCCCAAACCCAGCCATCGCCTGCTCAGACACTTTGCCATCTTCGGATGTCCCTACCCAGGGTGCGTGTTTAGTGGCTGGGGTAGGGTGGTGTGGTGGTGGTGGTGGTTAGGGGGGTGTGAATGGGGAGGGTGTAGTGGGGGGATGAGTGTGTTTATGTTTGTTTTTTTTTTTTAAAAAAAAATTATTTTATTCTTTTATATCGAGGATAATGGGATAAGCACTATGTGCTTGTTAGAGGTGTGTGTGTGTGTGTTTGTGTGTGTGTGTGTGTGTGTGTGTGTGTGTGTGTGTGTGTGTGTGTGTGTGTGTGTGTGTGTGTGTGAGAGAGAGAGAGAGAGAGAGAGAGAGAGAGAGAGAGAGAGAGAGAGAGAGAGAGAGAGAGAGAGAGATTGTGTGTGTGTGTGTATTTTATGTTTCTGTTATGTTTTCTTTTCTGCAGTTCCTATTTGGTCAAAGGTACATTGCACAATGCTGGTTAGAAGCATTTAATGTAGACATGTTAACATGTTTTGATGCAGTAAGTTTCATCAGAAGTGTTAAACAAACAAAAAAAAGTGTTTGACTTGAACTTGCTAAGATCCTCACAAAATAATAATAAAGCAGTACAAGTTTGTGAAATGTTTGACTGGCCTTTGCAATGTTAAACTGTACCATCACTTGTTTTGGAGTTAGTAGCAATCTCCATCACACATACACTGTCAATATAAATACTATTGGTGTCAAATACTACATGACAGTCATACTGACATCATACTACATGACATATGACAGTCATACTGACACCATACTACATGACATGACAATCACACTGACACTGTACTTCCTGACACTTGACAATCATGCACCATAGTACATGACATATGACAGTCATACTGACACCATACTTTAACAACCATACTACATGACATATGACAGTCATACTGACACCATACTTTGACAACCATACTACATGACACATGACAGTCATACTGACACCATACTACATGACATATAACAGTCATACTGACACCATACTTTGACAACCATACTACATGACATATGACAATCACACGACACCATACTACATGACATATGGGCAATCGCACTGACACCATACTACATGACATATGACAGTCACACTAACACCATAGTGCATGACATATGACAGTCATACTGACACCCTATTTTAACAACCATACTACATGACATAGGACAGTCACACTGACACCATACTACACGACAACCTGACAAACAACACTGACACCACACTAGGTAACAACAACACTGACACCTGTGTTGCTGTGCTGCAACAGAGACAGGGCTGCAGACCATCTTCAGCACACTGCTGGGCACTCACTTCTTCGCCCCAGAAACAGTCACAGGAGGGGGCGTGTCCTCCTCCGCCGCGCAGCACCTGGGCATCTCGGACGACCGGGTGGGGGGGAAGGGGCAGGGGGAGGAGGAGGCCATGCGAGGCGTGATTGGCTCGCTGGTCTGCGTGACAGTGGAGCTGCACAACCGTCTGAGGTCCATGTTCCTGCCCACAGCCCAGCGCTGCCACTACATCTTCACTCCGCGCGACCTGGCCAACATCTTCAGGTGATTGGTTATGTGTACGGTGTTGGTGAAGTTGTTTGTTATGTTGTTGTTATTGTTGTTCATTGTGTTTTGTTATAGTTGTTCATTGTGTTCCTGGCCAATGCACAGCGCTGCCACTACATCTTCACTCCACGTGACCTGGCTAACATCTTCAGGTGATTGGTGTTATGTATGGTGATGTTGTTGTCGTCTGTTATGTTGTTGTTGTTGTTCATTGTGTTCCTGGCCAATGCACAGCGATGCCACTACATCTTCACTCCCCGCGACCTGGCTAACATCTTCAGGTGATTGGTGTTATGTACAGTGTTGGTATAGCTATACATTTGTTATGTTGTTATTAAAGTTGCTCATTATATGTACTTGGCTGCCTCACAGACATGCCACTACATCTTCACTCCGCACGACCTGGTTAATATTTTCAGGTGATTGGTTATGCCTACAGTGTTGTAGTGGTTTGTTATGTTATTGTTATAGTCGTTCATTATGTTCCTGGCCTTTGCACAACGCTGCCACTACATCTTTACTCTGCATGATCTGGCCTGGTTTTACGTACAGTGGTTGTATAGTTGTTTGTTATGTTGTTGTTATTGTCGTTCATTGTGTTGTTGTTATGGTCTTGTGGTGTGTTGTTATCATAGTCGTTCATTGTATGTACCTGGCTGCCTCACAGTACTGCCACTACATCTACACTACATCTACACTCCCAGTGATTTGGCCAATATCTTCAGGTGATTGGTTATATGTAGGGTGTTGGTATAATCCTGTGTTGTTATAGTTTTTTATGTTGTTATAGTCTTGTGTTATGTTGTTGTTGTAGTCTGGTTATGGTGTTGTAGTCTGATTGTGTTGTTATAGTCTTGTGTTGTTATAGTCTTGTGTTGTGTTGTTGTTATAGTCTTGTGTTATGTTGTTATAGTCTTGTGTTATGTTGTTATAGTCTTGTGTTGTGTTGTTATAGTCTTGTGTTATGTTGTTGTGATAGTCTTGTTATGTTGTTGTGATAGTCTTGTGTTATGTTGTTATAGTCCTGTGTGTCGTTATGATAACAATGTTGTTTGTTGATGTTATGATAACAATGTTGTTTGTTGTTTGTTATGATAACAACAATGTTTGTTGTTATGACAACAATGTTGTGTGTTATTATGAAAACAATTTTGTTTGTCATTATAAAAATATTGTTTGTTGTTATGACAACAATGTTGTGTGTTATTATGATAACAATGCTGTGTGTTGTTATGATAACAATATTGTTGTTCCAATAACAATGTTGTGTGTTGTTATGATAGTGATATTGTGTGTTGTTATGATAACAATTTTGTGTGTTATGATAACAATGTGTGTTATGATAACAACGTTGTGTGTTGTTTATGATAACAATATTGTGTGTTGTTATAATAACAATATTGTGTGTTGTTATGAAAACAATATTGTGTGTTGTTATGAAAACAATATTGTGTTTTGTTATGAAAACAATATTGTGTTGTTATAATAACAATATTGTGTGTTGTTATGAAAACAATATTGTGTGTTGTTATGAAAACAATATTGTGTTTTGTTATGAAAACAATATTGTGTGCTGTTTATAATAACAATTTTGTGTGTTATTGATAACAATGTTTGTTATGAAAACAATATTGTTTGTTGTTGTTATGATAACAACGTTGTGTGTTGTTATGATAACAATGTTGTTTGTTGATGTTATGAAAACAATATTGTGTGTTGTTATAATAACAACATTGTTTGTGTTGTGGACAGAAACCTGTGCCTGTCCCTGCAGCCCGGCTGTGACAAGCGCAGCCTGTTGTTGCTATGGCAACACGAGTGTTACTGGGTGTATGGCCGTCGCATGGTCAGTGAGGTGGACATCCGGCGATTCCGACAGGCCTTCATCACTGCCGTCCGCAAACAGTTCATCGACGATGACCAGGTCTGTCTGTCAGTCTGTCTGTCTGTCTGTCTGTCTGTCTGTCTGTCTGTCTGTCTGTCTGTCTGTCTGTCTGTCTGTCTGTCTGTCTGTCTGTCAGTTAGTCTGTCTGTCTGTCTGTCTGTCTGTCTGTCTGTCTGTCTGTCTGTCTGTCTGTCTGTCTGTCTGTCTGTCTGTCTGCAGTGTTTTGGGGGAGGTAACAGTTCTTAAGTAAACCATTGATGCTGGGGGCAACAGCAAAGTGAGAGGCTGTATGATCAGTGGCTTTCTTCCCCACTCATGGAATTCCACTTTACAGCTTAGTCTTTAGTGATCAACTATGACTCTCTGACTAGGAGGCTTGACTTGCACAGTCCTTACGTGCTGCAGCCCTTGGGGCTAGTTGGCCTTTGGAGAACATCTCCAATGCTGACTGTCCTTATGCTCACTTGGTCGAGAGAGTGGGGATGTACTGTGGGCAAGGCATCTCCACTATAATCAAATTTCTGGCCAGTTTCCGAAACAGCAGCTGCCTCCTCTGCTGTTTTGGAGGTCATTGTTGAACATGACGGACAAACAAAGTCTTCAACACACATACACTGCATGTAAGACCTCTATGGTGGTGTGGTAAGACTTAGGCTGTCTGCAGTGTTTTGGGGGAGATGATGAACAGAATCTGTGTTCAACACACATGTTCATTCTCCTGCCTTTTTCCCCCAGAAAGACTTACAAGATAACAATTCTTCCCCAGGCCAAAGTCTGATGCCATGATTTTTCAAGTTTGTACTATAATTTCAGATTTTTAAACGACAAAATACTTGAGAGACACTTGTTGATTTTACATTAGATAACGCATTTTACCAAGGAGGGTAATCAAATAAAAAAAACTTAGGCTGAAAAAAAAAAAAAAAATATATATATATATATATATACATATATATATATATATATATATATATATATAATATATATATATATATATATGCCAGTTTCTCTCTTGTATCTTCTCAACCGATCGATCAGTAAGCACACAAATAACGATCACTTGTGTGTCACTCGCGGTTATGTAAGTTTTTCTCACTTTAATCTTACTTTATTTCAGGAAATATCTTACATAAAAACTTTAGTAAGTTTTTCAACAACGGGGAAGGACTGTCTGCTAGACATGATCAAATATGTGCATCATGATTCTTTTTCCAGAAGAGCAAGAACATAGTCTATACATGACATATATCTAAGAATCTACATCTTTTAAGAATGTTAAATACGTTTACATTTGGTGTCAAATAAGTCTCATTCTGACTTAATGGCAATAAAGTTTTCTGATTCTGATTCTGATTCTGTCATTCATTAACCAGTCATTCGGATGAGACTATAAACCGAGGCCCCATGTGTAAACGCACGCAGAACATCTTGCGCACACGTTAAAATCCCGCTCCGCCTTTCAGAAGAGCAGGCTATCGTGTGCTGGTAGGAGCGGATGACAAAATAACAATAAAAAAAACCAGCATGCACACAGGTGTCGTGTTTAGACACCATCCCTGAGGGGGAAAAAAAAAAGGGTAGGCGCTGCACTTGTGGCGACGCGCTCTCCCCGGGGAGAGCAGCCCAAACTTCACGCGGAGAAATCTGCTGTGACATAAAGTGGTATAAAATAAAATAAAATAAAAATAAATTAATTTTAAAAAATAAATAAAATAACAAAATAAAATAAGTAAAATAAAAAATGAAATAAAAAATAAAATAAATATAAAAGAAAATAAAATAAATGTTAAATGATATGTTACGTTTGGTGTTGAATAAGTCTCGTTCTGATTTAATGGCAATAAAGTTTTCTGATTCTGATTCTCATGTCTTGTTCTGACTTAATGGCAATCAAGTTTTCTGATTCTGATTCTGATCTGATCTGATTCTGATTCTGATTGTGACTGTGGCGGCTGTGTTCAGATCCAGAGCATCGTGCGGCCACGTACCCCTCTGTTCTCGAACCTGATGGAGCAGGACAGTGGCGTGGTGACGGCCGGCATGATCGACGCCCGCAGCAGTGCCAACGTGACGGAGGAGGATGCCCGCACTGACCTCTACAAGGCGGCCAGGAGCACCAAAGAGGTCACCGACCTCCTGGAGAAAGGCGTGGAGGAGTTCAACAAGATCCACCCCCGCATCAAGCTGGCCCTGTACAAGGTGGGTGTGGGGGAGAGGGGGGGGGGGGGGGTGTGTGTTGTGTGTGTGGGTGTGGGGGGGGGGTTGTGTGTGTGGGTGTGTTGTGTGGGTGTTGTGGGTGTGTGGTTGTGTGTGTGTGTGTGTGTGTGTGTGTGTGTGTGACTCTGTGTGTGTGTGTGTGTGTGTGACTCTGTTGTGTGTGTGTGTGTGTGTCAATCAATCAATCAATCAATCAATCAAATTTTTATTTCCAGATGGTACATTGAGTAAGCAGCGATCTGCTTTTTTCCATCAAGCCATCTATCTAAAGAAAAGAAAAGAAAAAAAATCAAAACAATAGCAAAAATCAAATCCTAACCAAAACAAAAAACCAACAAAAAACAAAGTAGAAAATCCCTAGCAAACAAACAAAAAAAACCAACGAAAGAAAGAAAAGGGGAAAAAGCAAACAAACAATTAAAACAACAACAACAAACATTTCACCAACATTAACTTGCTAACATGATTTCAACAACTTTAAAATGAACTATGCCTATAAATAATACAAGCAACTACTATAACAACAACCAAAAGAGAAAATAAAATAAATAAAATAAATAAATAAAATAAATAAAAAAAATAAAAAAAATATTTTAAAAATCTACTCGAAAGCCATACACACATATGCACATACACCCCACACCATACCCAACACACACACACACACACACACACACACACACACACACACACACACACACACACACACCCACACACACCCCGTGCATCTACACACACACACACACACACACACACACACACACACACACACACACACACACACACACACAACAAGCTTATATCAATTACAATGTAACCAAAAAACATTAAGACTTAATAATAATAATGATAATAATAATAATAATAATAATAATAATAATAATAATAATAAAACAATTATTAAAAAAAAATGAATAAATACAACAACAAAAAATTTTAAAAATAAATAAGTAAAATAATAAAAAATCTTTAAGCAATTTATGTCAGATTACAATATCTCTATACTTCAATTCATACTTTATATTTTTAAAAGAAGATAAGGAAAAAACAACAAACACAACGATACCTTATGATAATACCCATCATCACTGAGAGGAAATAACATATACGCTAACAAACATACAATCAAACAAAAGAAAAACAAAAACAAACAAACAAACAAAAAACACATAAAACACACACCAAAAAACAAACAATCAAACCAAAACATCATGTGTGTGTGTGTGTGTGTGTGTGTGTGTGTGTGTGTGTGTGTGTGTGTGTGTGTCAGTGTGTGTGTGTGTGTGTGAGTGTGTGTGTGAGTGTCAGTGTGTGTTTTCTTGTTCTGTGCTATGTTCTGTGTTGCTCTATTCTGTTTTGTGTTTCCTGTACAAGGTGTGTGTGTGAGCGTCAGTGTGTGTTTTCTTGTTTTGTGTTGTTTGGGATGTGCTGAAGCCATCTGGCTGTTTTGTTTGTCTTGTTTACATGTCAGTGAATGTGCAGCTAATAATTGTCTGGATTTTTTTTTCTAAAATAAGTGCAGTCACCCGCCCTATTGGTACTTAGGTTACATCTTTCTTTACTAGAAGGTTCTTAGAAGAGGTCATGCTGCTCACATTACTGATGTGATTTCATAGCATATTCCATTTGGGTGCAGTTCTGTTACTTCATAATTATATTCATTGTAATGTCAGTGTAATAATTTTTTTAATGAAAATGTGACGAGTAAGGTGACAAGGGTTAGTGATACGGATTAACCCTCAGCATCATTCTGCTGTGTCAGTGGGGTGAAAGCATAACTCACTCTTCATCTTTTGTCTCTTCCCTCCTTCATATCAGTTTTTCTTTCTTTATTTCATGGTGTTGTTGATGTTGTTGTTGTTGTTGTTTGGTTTGTTTTAGGGGAGGAGGATGTCTGTGTGTTTCATTTTGGAAAGGTGTGAGGATGCATCGTCATTTGACAAGCCCTGTGCTCACCTGTGTCAGATTCATCACCAGTTATCAGAGGGGTGTCGTCTTTAGACAGTTAGAACATATGTGGAGTGGGATAGCTCAGTGGTCAGAGCGCTCGCTTTCCCCCAGTCAAGTTAAGCAGCGTTGAGCGTGGTTACCAGTTGGATGGGTGACCGTTTGCAAGCCTTGGCTTAAATACAGTCCCCTAGTTCACCCAGCTGTAAATGGGTTTCTGCCCTCTTTAGGGTCAGAGAAGGTAAAGCAGCGAGGGAGAGGAGATGGCCCCTAGAGAAGCTGAGGTCTCTGATGCCTCGCTCCCCTACAACCACACAGGTTATGGGACACCTTTGCCTTTACCTTACCTACCTAATAGAGCGTGGTAGTTTATAGTCACACATGTTTCCTTTTTGTGATACCTTACAGAGTGTGCTAGTTTATAATCACACACCTGTTTTTTTATGATACCTAACAGAACATGGTACACAGCGCACAAATCCAACATCACTCAGTCAAGAGTGCTCTATTTAGCCCGCCCTTTCCGTTTACCTAGTCCAGGTGTGGTCAGTTCCTGCTATAATTAGGATCAGGTGGCCTCATCTAGGCTGGGATAGGATGGATGAATTAGCAGCTGAGAGTGGGGGGGACTGACTGCTGTGGGTGGTTTACACTCACACACCTGTTCGTTTTTTTTATAATACCTAATAGAACATGCTAGTTAAAACACTCACACACCTGTTTTTATAATACCTAACAGAACACAGTAGTTAACACTCACACACCTGTTTCTTTTTTCCATGACACCTGACAGAGTGTGGTAGACCAAGTGTGTCGCCTGGCTCGCACCATCGCCTCGCCGCACGAGGGGGCCAACTCTGTGCTGGTGGCTGAGGGCTGCCCAGGACGCTGCTCCCTGCTGGTCAAACTCGCTGCACACTTGTGCGGATTCACCATCTTCCAGCCCAGCCCCACCCCCAACACCACCGCCGTGGCCACGCGGCTTGAACAGTTCAAGTCTGACCTGGTCATGGCCTACACACGCGCTGGCACCAAGGTGAGTGTTTATTTATTTATTATTATTTATTCATTAATTTTATTCTTTTATATTGAGGATAATGGGATAATCACTGGCTTATGAGCACCAATTGGGAGAAGCTGAGGTCTCTGATGCCTCACTCCCCTATTATTAATTAGTCAATCCCGGCAAATCCCGGATCGGGACTAAGAGGGTTAATGGTACACAATTGATGACATACACAGTCTCCCCGTCAGTGAACCTGAGATTTATACTCAAAGGAAAAAACCCCAAAAAAGATGAAATTTCACCATCATTGAACATCGAAACTCTACTGTAAAGAGGAAAAAAACAAACCAAACAAAAAAAAAATTCACTGTTTTTTTTTCTGTGTGTAAAAAGGGAGAGAAGTTGATGCTGCTGAACTGCACACACACAGGGGCTGGATGTAAAAAAGCACACAAGTGCTTATTCTGTTATCCTCGATGTAAAAGAATAAAATAAATAAACATGCACAAAATCTCCATGACCGTGAACCCGAGATCTCTACTCAAAGAAATTTTTTTTTAAAGATGAAATTTCACCATCATTGAATCTCAGAACTCTACTCAAAAGAGAAAAAAAACAAAAAAAAAACCTCACTGTTTTTTTCTGTGTGCTGGTGAACAGGGAGAGAAGTTGACGCTGAACTGCATACACACAGGGACTGGATGTAAAAAAAAGCACACGAGTGCTTATTACATTATCCTCGATATAAAAGAATAAAATAAATAAACATACACAAAATCGCCCCGTCAGTGAACCTGAGATCTCTACTCAAAGAAAAAAATATAAAAAAGACGAAATTTCACCATCATTGAACCTCAGAACTCTACTCAAAAGGGAAAAAAAGCAATAAAGACGAAATTTCGTCATCATTGAATGTCAGAGCTCTACTCATAGGGAAAAAACCAACAATAAACCTCGGAGCTCTACTCTAAAGGAAAAAGACAACCAAACCAAACAAAACAAAAAAAAATCACTGTGTGTTTTTCTGTCTATGTGATGAAAAAGGGAGAAAAAAACAAACCACCATTTTATTTTCTGTGTGTGTGTGTGTGTGTGTGGTGATCAGGGAGAGAAGCTGACGCTGCTGATCCACGAGGAGGAGCTGGTGACGGAGGAGCTGCTGGTTTACCTGACGGAGTTCATCGTCTCCTGCTCCATCTCCCACCTCTTCTCCCACGAGGAGCAGACCACCATCATCAACTCCATCCGCACAGAGGTCACGCAGGCCGGCCTGACCTACACCCGCGACGTCGCCTGGAACTTCTTCCTCAGGTAGTATAATAATATAATAATAATTATGATAATATGATATAATAATAATAATAATAATAATAATAAAAAATAATAATAAAAAATTAAAAATAATAATAATGATTTAAAAAAAAAAAAAATAATATGATATGATGATAATACATAATACTAAATAATGAAAATAATAATATTATAATGATAATAATAATATACATGGAATTTTATAGCGCATGTCTTGTAAAAACAAATCAAAGCCTTGCATTGGACCTATCACAACACACAGCATGGATAACAATTATAGTTTTAGCAAATTGAAAGTATGCACACAGCACGCGCAAATCATAGTCAGTAAACATCTATTCAGTGCTTGAATTTTGGTTTTTATATCATGGTATGTGTTTTATTTTTATTGTAACATCAAAATGTTGCTGACTTTCTCACTCCCAGATTTTTATGTGTGTCATTTTGAAGTGTGAATTTTACATTGTAAATGTGTTTGTTTTACTATTGTCTTAATTATGAACACTTTTTTGGGGATATTATTTATTATTCTACATTTTTCATTATGTTAATTATTCTACAAAATTTGTTTCCATTATTGTCTTAATTGAATTTTGCTTATGCTTATGTACATAATTTGTTCCATTATTGTCTTATCTATGGTACAATATTTTGGTTTCATTATTGTCTTAACTATGTAACATTTCTTTATTGTTTCTTATCCTGCTACAATATTTTGTTTGATCTATGTTTCAATTACACTCATATTTTATGCTCCAATAATCTCTCGTTGACAGGACGGTGCGAAACAACTGCCGCGTGTGTCTGATCGTGAGCGACACTGACAACGGCTTTCAGCGGATGTGTCGTCACTACCCAGCCTTCACCAAGAACGTCAACTTCATCTGGTTCCAGCACTGGTCCAAGTCCAGCTGGTGGAGCATGCCCTCTTCCACCTCAAGGGTTAGGGTTCAAATCTTCTCTCCCTCTTTTTGTCCTGTTTTCTTCTTCCCTGTACATGTATAAACATGGTTTAATTGCCCTCTTCATTTGAGGGTTAGGGTTTAAATCTTCTCTCCACTCTTTTTGTTGTTTTTTCTTCCTGTAATGCATAAGCATGGTAAATGCCCTCTTCTTTTGAGGGTTGGGTTCAAATCTTATTCCCTCTTTTTGTTCCTGTTTTCTTCTTCCCATGTACTGTATAAACATGGAAATTTTGAATTAGGTTCAAAATCCTCTCTCTTTTGTATGTTTCTTACTGATAATGATAAAAACATGTATGGTTGTCCTCCATTAGGAGCTGGGTTTCATATTTTCTCCTCTTATTTTCCGTAATAAATGTATCCTCTTCTGAGTTGTTCAATTTCCTCTTTGCTTTTTCTTTCGTATGTATAACATGTGGCTGCTCTTTCAGAGTTGGGTTATCTTCCCTCTCTATGTTCTTTTTTTTTTGTAGCATAAGGGAGCTTCCTCTCACCTCAGTTGGTCAACTATATCCTTTTTTTTTTTGTTTCTCTTCCGTGACTGTAAAATCGAATTGAATTAAGATAATTCTTTGAATATTAAGACATACTAACATCAAAGTGTCCAGTAGATAGGGGTTTATAGTGTCACGGGAAGGGGGACTTTGGAGGGAGTGGGTGGCGTGAAGTGGGGGTGCAGTTGTACATGTCAGCGATGAGAAACTGCCGCGGTGCTTGGCGTACTTTTTTTTTTTTGTATTGTATTTTTTATATCGAGGGTTTTTATAGAATTTAAGCACCCCCTTGTTGCTGTTTTTTTAATCCAATCCCCAGGACCATCAGTTTTTTTAAATCATGTCACTGTACCACCACTGGCAATAAATGGGGCACAACGATATCACAAAGACCGGAGCTCAGGATTTAACTAGTCGCAAATACTCAGATGACATGGGTGGGTGGGTGTGTTAACCAGGGGTGGATAAGGGTGGGGGGTGTGTGTGTGTACAGGGGTGGAGTGGATGACGGGGGTGCAGCGGGAAAACGTGGCTCACATGCTTGCCTCCATGCACCTGGTGCTGAGACAGCAGGAGGAGGAGAAAGACAACAGGGGAGTATGGCCACGTCACCAACACCACCTACGAAAATTTGTGGAGAAGTAAGTTTTTTGCTGTCGGGGAGAAAAATAATGGGTTTTTTTTGTTTATTTTCCTGTTTGCTTGGTATGTGTTCAGTTGTTGTTAACCGAATTTTGTTTTGCTTTATTTTTGTTTTTCATCATAATGTTACTCAAATAGAAGTAAGTTTATTCTTAATAAGTGATGGCACTTTTTTGTTGTTGAAGCCAACCAAAACAAAATGTTAGAAGGATTCTCTCTCTCTACATTGTGAAGCAGGCCTATGTCTATAAACCCCACAGACTAAATCAGTTTTCACTGAAATCAAACCAAAATATTGCACAGATAACAGATATAAAAGAATAAAATAAAATAAAAATAAAATAAAATAAAGGATTGTCTCTCTGCATTGTGAAGCAGGGTCTATATCTGACAAAGCCCCACAAGACTAATCAGTTTTCACTGAACTCCAACCAAATATTGCACAGATAAAGTATTCTCTCTCTGCATTGTGAAGCAAGGCCTATAAAGCCCCACAGACTAATATAAGTTTTCACTGAACCCCAACCAAATATTGCACAGATAACAGATATAAAAGAATGAAATAAAATTAAAATTAAAAAAAGGATTTTCTCTTTGCATTGTGAAGCAAGGCCTATGTTTGAGAAGACACACCGACAAATATCACTGAACTCCAACTAAATATTGCACAATAACAGATATAAAAGAATAAATAAAATAAAAATAAAGGATTGTCTCTCTCTGCATTGTGAAGCAGCCCCTATGTCTGACAAGCCCCACAAGACTAATATCACTGAAATCAAACCAAATACTGCACAGATACGATTCGCTCTCTGCATTGAAATCAAGGCCTATATCTGAAAACCCCACACACTAATATCCACTTTTCCCTGAACTCCCACAGATTCATCTCACTGGCCAACGAGCGTCACACGGAGATCGAGGAGACCCAGCAGGCAGTGACCAAAACTCTGGAGCAGATCCGCCACGAGAACGAGATGGCCATCAAACTGAAGAAACAGCTCGAGCATGAGATGATCGTGCTGGAGGAACGCAAAGCTGTAAGTGTTGGTGTGTGTGGGGGTGGAGTGTTGTGTGTGTTGGGATTGTGGGGGGGGGGGGGTGGTGTGTGTATGTGTGTGTTGGGTCACTTGTGTTAGTGTATGTTGTGTTGTTTTTGTGTGTTGGGTGTGGTGGTTTGGGGTGGGGGGGGGCATGTGTGTGTTGTATTGTGTTGACCTTTTGTGTATGTGTTTCATGTGGTGTCGTTTTTTTATGGTGGGTGGGATGGCGTGGGAGTGGAGTGGTGTGTGTGTGTAGCTGGTACGAGTGATTGTTGTAATTCAGAATGAGTACGTGTATTTGTTATAGAATTCTCATTCATTAGCCCCAGTCATGTTGTTGACCTGTTGGTCTAAATTCATTTAACATGTGACATTGTTTTCATTGCCTCCACTAGTCTACCCAGGGTACCATCAAGATCCTGTCTCAGATTGGTCAAGACACAGCCATCACAGGAACAACAGATCCGGGTCGTCAAAAACCAACTGGAGAAAATTGACCGGCTGAAAAAGGTCAGTGTTTCATGGACAAGAAAGATTCACTTTTTTGCCCCAACTAGAAGGAAGTCAGTCAGAATAGTTTCAAGTCAGTATTCTAACAGCCATAAGCTATTAAAAGAAAAACAAACCAACAACAGCAACAACAACAGGATATTAACCCTCTTAATCCCGACCAGGATTTGCCGGATTAATCATTCCCTCCCCTGAATCCCGAACCAGGATTTACGCACAGTAGTTTTCCACACGCAGTGACCTCCACTGACGCTACCATATGCCGAAGCTCTATCAGGCCAGAGGTACAAAACCTGCTGAGAGTCTGGAAGTAATTATAGTAATAGGAAAAGGCGAGCGAGCAAGGTCCTGACCTGATTTCATGATGGAATGCAAATCTAGAGGCACTTTGTGTTCAGAAAGTCCAAATGCAAGAGGGTTAAATGAGAACTTACTTTTAAAAAAAACCCACTTTCAGAGTGTCTGTATACCGACAATTTTGCATCTGAATGCAGCAGCAAAGGTAGAAGAAATGGGCAATATAAAGTGGTGTAGAAGGGCAGTTTCTTTTGAAAAGTGATAATGATTTTTGTTGTTGTTGTTGCAAGAGTTAAAGTTGAATTGTTGGTAGTATTACTAATAAAATGGATCATTTATCACTGACATTTGTCACTACAGACAATGTGTGTGCTTGTGTTTTGTGTGTGTGTGTGTGCGTGTGTGTGTGTGTGTGTGTGTGTGTGTGTGTGTGTGTGTGTGTGTGTGTGTGTGTACCTGCGTGCGTGCGTGCGTGCGTGCGTGCGTGGGTGTATTGCATATGTGTGTATGTGTGTGAGCAAGCAAGTATGCATGTACATTAAAAAAATTTTGTTTCAACGATAATGGAAAATTACTCATGTGCTTTTTTACATCCAGTCCCAATGAGTTTGCAGTTTTGTCAAATTTGTTATCAGTTCCTACCAGCACATAATGGCCTACTCTTACGAAAAGCGGAATGGAATTTAACATGTGCGCAAGATGTTCTGCGTGCGCTCGCACACAGGACCTTGGTTTATAGTCTCATCCGAAGGACTTCTGGGGAGAGTGGAGTCTGCACTGATGTTAACTCCAGGGGAAAAAAAATCCCCTCATCTGAAGGACTCTGTACATGTATGAATGCCGTTTCTAACATAAGTGGTTGTTACAAATCATCTGAATCCGCTAGCAGCCCAAAAGTCTTGTGATGAGAGCTATAAACGGATAGTTTGTGTGTGAACGACAAAGAATGATCTTGCGCTA
The DNA here is from genome assembly GCA_030674155.1 of Stramonita haemastoma. Lineage (NCBI taxonomy): Eukaryota > Metazoa > Mollusca > Gastropoda > Neogastropoda > Muricidae > Stramonita > Stramonita haemastoma. The sequence goes on from CM060339.1 coordinate 18,342,084, forward strand.
GATTTCGTTAAATCCTGTATACCAACTTTTCATTTATTTATTTATTTTTTATTTATTTATTCATTGTATTTATTCTTTTATATCGAGGATACAGAATAAGCAATCATGTGCTTTTTTTCATCCGTCCCCGTGGTATGCAGTTTTGTAATTCTTGTCATCTGTTCCACCGGCACACGATGGCCTACTCTTATGAAAAGCGGAACAGGATTTAACGTGTGCGTAAGATGTTCTGCTGCGTTCGCACACGGGCCTCGGTTTAAAGTCTATCCGAAGGACTTTTGGGAGAGTGGAGTCAGCACTATGTTAACTCCAGGAAGAAAATTTCCTCGACCGGACTCGAACCCCTTTTCGAATGAGTAAGCCATCATGTGCCAGTGGAAGGATGACATTTACAAACTGCATACACACAGGCCTTTAAAAAAAAACAGTATGACATGCTTATTCTGTTATCCTCGATATCAAAGATTTTTAAATAAAACAAAAAAAATCCCCACTGCACAGGACCTGTACTGTATGAATCCAGTCTTCTACACATCACCACCCACCAATAACCTAACAAATCCTTGTGACGGCAGTTGCTCCCAGAGTACCAGGTGGCTCATGAGCGCGCGGTGTACAAAGCCATCGCCATCGTGGCCGACACAAAGAAAGTGGTGAAGGTGATGGACCGCGACAAGCTGGCGGAGTTACGGGGCATGTCCAAACCCTCCATCGACATCGAGGACCTCATGTCCTCCATCATCATGATCTGTACGTCCCGTAAGCAGTTGCACCTGCTGTGATGAGGCTTTGTGTCGATGAGGCTTTGTGTTGTTGAGGCTTGTGTCGAAGCTTTGTGTTGAGGCGTTGCTGATAGTAGTTGTGTGTCTTGATGCTTTGTGTCAATGTGTTGCTGACACACAGGAGCTGTGTCTTGATGCTTTGTGTCAATGTGTGCTGACACACAGGAGCTGTGTGTCTTGATGCTTTGTGTCAACGTGTTGCTGACACACAGGAGCTGTGTGTCTTGATGCTTTTGTCAATGTGTTGCTGACACACAGGAGCTGTGTGTCTTGATGCTTTGTGTCAATGTGTTGCTGACACACAGGAGCTGTGTGTCTTGATGCTTTGTGTCAATGTGTTGCTGATAGACAGTAGCTGTGGCTTGTGTTTGATGCATTGTGTCGACAGTAGCTTGTTTCTTGTATTGACTTTTGTCGAATGTGTTGCTGTCACACAGTAGCTGTGTGTCTTGATGCTTTGTCTCAATGTGTTGCTGTCATTAGCTGTGTGTCTTGATATATTGAATGTTTGCATAGAAAAGCTTTGTTAATGCTATTGACACAGTAACTATGTCTTGTATTGTATTGTATTGTCTCTGTGTCATGTGACAGACAGTAGCTGTGTGTCTTGTCTTGATTGTAATTCGGATGCTTTGTGTCATATGTCAGCAGTAGCTTTGTGTCTCTGTTGATGCTTTGTGTCAGACAGTAGCAAAATGTCTTGTATTGATGCTTTGTGTCAACATTTAGCTGACACACAGTAGCTGTATGTCATTAGTGTGCCTTGTCATTAGAGGCCAAAGAGAAACTTACAAATTTACAAAAAAGTTTCATAACAGGCGTATGTTCCTCTTTTTTTTCTTGTCTTTTTTGATTTCCTCCTGTGTCCACAGATTTGGCAAACATTACAGAAGATTAATACCATGAACACTGAGATTATTTCCCGCTGTGGTATTTTTGATGACATGAAATCTGATTTGTTGTTCTTAATTTAACCTCTTTTTTTTTTTTTTGGTAATGAGATGTTAAACAATGTTTTGACTTGATAGTGATTTTAAACATTATTTTATGTATTACAGATGTCAGTCAAATATTTTGATGTATAAGTGATACAGAATATGTTATAATGATAAATGAAGATGAAATATTCTTCAGTTAAGTATGAGAATGGATTGATGTGTTTGCGATATACAAATTGATGTTGAGTCAGTCAAATATTGATGTATAAGTGATCAATATGTTATAAGGATCCATGAATATAATTACTTTCTTCAAGTGTAACTGATATGAGAAATAGCTTGATGCGTTTGTGATGTTAGACAATATTTAGTGTCGTTGTCGATTCGTCTTGTCTGAATGTGAGGTGTTGTGGATTTCAGTGAAGTCCCCCTCAGCTGATCTCACCTGGCAGAAAGGAGCCAAGCGACAGATGGCCAACCTGGACAGGTAAGAGAGAGAGAGAGAAGAGACAGAGAGATAGAGACAGAGAGAGAGAGAGAGAGAGAACACAAAACCTGAACACTGAAATGGTTTAATGGTACTTCAGCCTTAGGCCACAATACAACCAATGGGGATGGGTATGGTAATGCAGGAACATGTTGATAAATTCAATCATACAAGTCATGATAAATTTCAAAACATACAAAGTCAATGATAAATTTCAAACATACAAAAGTCAAAGCTCAGGATAGAAAAAATACATGAAAAATTGAAACCAGAATCACTTAAAGATCAAGACACATTGAAAAGAAACTAGCGTCCTGCAATATGAACATGTGCTTGACCCTGGCTGAAAATCCAAGACATCTCGAGTGCACTATCAAAAGGAAAAAAAAGTAGCAATATAGGCCAAACTAACACACATTATCTCAGAAACATATCAGACAATACATCTCTTTCTTCTCTCTTCTTCTTCTTCTGAGAGAGACAGATAGAGAGCGGTGTGTGTGAGTGTATGTGGTGTTCGTGTGTTGTGTTGTGTGTGTGTGTGTGGTGTGTGTGTGTGTGTGTGTGTGTGTGTGTGTGTGTTGTTCAGTAACAGCATGTTTGTTATTATTGATTATGATCGTGCATGTGTGTTGTGTGCAGGTTCATTGAGGAGCTGATGACGTTTGACGACAGCCAGCTGCCAGAGGCCACCTTGTGCTGGTGGAGCCTTACCTCAAGAAGCCGTCCTTTGACCCCGAGGCCATGGAGCGCAAGACAGGCAACTCCGCCTGTGGCTCCCTCTGTCGCTGGGTCCGCGGAGTCGTCAGGTTAGCCTCCCTTTGTTGGTGTTGTTTGTTGTTGTTGTTGCCTTAGTTTGTCTGTTTTTTTATTGTGTTGAGCTATGCCATGTTTCTGTTCTGTTCCCTCGGATAATCACAGTGTTGTAAGGGCTCACACACGCACATGCACGCACGCACGACGCACACACGCACGCACGCACGCACGCACCACACACGCCACGCACCACACACACACACACACACACACACACACACACACACACACACACAGTGAAAAGACGTTAAATGAATTTGAACAGTTAATCCCAGTATGTTGATGACAGGTATGGCAGGTAATTTGCAGTATGTTTGTGACAGGTACCACCGCATGATGCTGAGCAAGGTGAAGCCCCTGCACCAGAAGGTGGAAGAGACCACACAGGCTGTGGACAATGCGCAGCACAAAATGAACACCCTGGAAACCAAACGCAAAGTAAGAGCTCGGTTCTTAAAAAAAAAAAAAAGTTTTAAATGCAAAAACAACCCCCCAACCCCCAAAACAGTAAACCCTCAACCCCCCCTCCCCAAAAAACAACAACAAAAAAACACCAACAATAACAAAACAAAAAAAATCCCCAAGAAACCCCCAAGATAAAGAAATAAAATAACAAAACTCTGTTCTATTCTCTCCTGCTTGTTGGGAGCCTGTCAGTTTAAAATAGCATCCTCACCTTCTGGAATTGTTGTTCCACAAATTCCCGCTTTCCCAACCCGCTGTGTGTGTTTCTGCCATGTTCCTTTTTCTTCTTGTCACTTTCTTGTCTATTTTCTTGTCTATTTTCTTGTCTATTTTCTGTCTGTTCTGTCTGTTTCTGCCTTCTTGGTCCATTCTCCTGCCACTTTTCCAGAAAAACTTAATATCTAACAATTCTCTCCTATGCCAAAGTCAGGAGTGCTGGACTGACTTCTAAAGTGAGTAATGGTAGCTTAACGCATTTTCGCTTATATGACAGATAATAATAGTTGTCTGAATGTTTGATGAAGGTGAAGAGGAATTCTATTGGTTGATTTAAAATTCCAGATTGACGTGTTACTGCGAAATGTGGAAACATGTTGAAATAATTCATCCTGTTTAACCTGCATTTGTGTGTGCGCAGCACTGCCATTCTTTGGAAACTGTTGTGTGGGTTGGAATAGTTTGGTTTTTTCCTGTTGTGGTCAGGTGATTTTCTGTTGGCAATATGGGTTACAGAAGTAATGTTGATGAAGGTAATTAATGTCTACTATGATCACCTGTCATTGATGTAGTTCAGCTTCATGCTGCCATGTCAACTTCAACATCATACAGCCATGGGAACAACACTGTTGCCCACACTGACACATCATCATCCTTGTTTATCTGCTCTTTTGTATTGAGGATAATGGAATAAGCACTCATGTGCTTTTTTTACATCCAGTTCCCATGTGTATACAGTTTTGTAAATGTCATCTGTTCCCACCGGCACACGATGGCGTACTCTTACAAAAAGCGGAACAGGATTTAACGTGTGCGCAAGATGTACTGCGTGCGTTAGCACACAGGGCCTCAGTTTATAGTCTCATCTGAAGGACTTTGGGTGAGAGTGGAGTCTACACTGGTGTTAACTCCATGAGAAAAATCCCCTTGACCGGCAATTGAATCTGGGCGAGGGGATTTTTCTCCAGGAGTTTTTGTTTTTGTGGAGAGTGTGAAGAGGGGTCACTGACTGTGTGTGTGTGTGCAGACGCTGGAGGTGCGACTGGCGGACCTGGCCCGCAGCTTTGAGGAGGCCACCATTGACAAGAACGAGCAGGAGGACAAGACGGTCAACATGAGGAAGACCCTGGACACTGCCGCTCAGCTGAGAAGGGTCAGACCAACTTTCTTCTTTTTTATGTATTATGTATACTGAGGATGTTAGAAAGTCTTGAGCAAAGCAGTCAGTTTTCCCCTTTTTCAGCTCCTCTCAGTTGCTAATTTATCCCATCCCATCCCTGTATACATATAGTTTCAGACTTTGTATCTACCTTTTCCACAGCTGTCTCTTAAAAAATCTGTAAAATAGAAGAAAGCAATTGTAAAAAAAACTTTCATGCATAACACAATTACCATATGTTTAATATTTTTGAAGTTTTCTTCTTTCAAAATGTGTTGTTTATCGGCCATTTTGAATTCGTTTCCATGGAAACGGAAGGTCATACTACATAGTCTGATTTTCTGATTTTCAAGTGGTACATGATATATCTAAAACAACAAAGCCCTTAAAACTATTTAAACAAACATTTTCCCTTTACCTACCCGTGTCTGGCCTTAAAATATCAATGTAACACCTAAAAATGCAAATAGGAAAAACAATATCAAAGAACTTTAAAGAAACACAAAAACTGGGCTGTGTACAAGAGACTTTGAAAAAGCAAAAAGAATATTTTCTTCTGAGAGAATAACATCTAAATTTTCTTTAGAAGCAATTTTGTCTGTAAAGTTTTTAGGTAAGAAACCACAAAGCTTCTGACAATACAATAAACAGCCAGAGAAAATTGTTCACCACAAATGCACTTAACGTTTGTGAAAAACTTTGTTTTTAGAGCATTAAGTCGTATTCTGTAAGAAATAGTGGTAATTAATCTTGTATAGAATACTGAAGAATACAATGTTTTTTGCCTTAAAACATGATTTAACATACTGAAAGGGTTAATGAAGTTATACTTTTCTGATACAAGCTTCATATATGTACCATCATAAAGTCACTTTAACCCTCTTTGTCTGGATCCGGGATTTGCCTGGATTGAATAATTACCCCCCCTCCACCCCAAGTCCTGATCCGGGATTTGCCAGAATTTACACACAGTAGATTTCCATTACGCTGTGACCATCACTAATTGCTACCACATGTTAAACCTCTATCAGGCTAGAAGGAGAAACCCTGTAGAGTGTCTGGAAGTAATTACAGCTGCTGGTATGTACTTAGAAGGAGGAAAAGGCCAGCCAACATGTGTGCCTGACTGATTTCGTGATGGAATGCGAAATTTAAGGCAGTTTGTGTTCAGAGACACTGAATGCAAGAGGGTTAAAGAGGGTTTCTCTAACAAAAGGAAGGATTCCTTGACGTCACACCCTGTGTGTGTTGCAGATTCTGCGAGGTGAAAGACAGCGCAGTCAGCAAGTCTTCGACTCTTACAAGCGCCGCCTGGTGGCCATTCCGGGAGGCTGTGCCATGGCGGGGGGATTCGCCACCTACCTGGGCCCCTACCACCACAACTTCCGCCGCGTGATGCTGACCGTGCACTGGCCCAACTGCCTCAGGGAGAGGGGCATCCCTCTGGTCATTGACTCCGTGGACGTGCTGAAAGGTGGGTGTGGGTGGGGTGGGGTGGGGGTTCAGGGAGGGGGTTGTGTGGGGGTGGGGGAGTTGGGGGGGTGGGGGGGAATTGTGTGTGGGTAGGGTGGGGTTGGATGTTGTGGTTTTTTGTGTGGTTTATTTTATTTATTTATTTATTTGTTCTTTTATATCGAGGTCAATGGAATAAGCACTTATGTGCTTTTTTACATCCAGTCCCTGTGTGAATGCAGTTTTGTAAATGTCATCTGTTCCCATCAGCACTCGGTGGCCTACTCTTAGTTGTCTGTGTGTGTGTGTGCTTTATTTTTATTTATTTGTTTTATTAATTCTTTTATTTTGAGGATAATGGAGTAAGCACTCAAGCGCTTTTTTACATCCAGTCCCTGTGTGAATGCAGTTTTTGTTATCTGTTTCCACCAAGCACACAATGGCCTACTCTTCTGAAAATCAGAATGAGTTTTAATGTGTGCGCAAGATGTTCTGCGTGCATTTGCACACACATGGGGGGGAAGTGGAGTCAACACTGATGTTAACTCCAGAGAAAAGATCATCTTGAATGAGATTTGAACTTGGGTCAGCAGATCACAAGCGCATCACTCTGACCACTCTGTATCACTCTGACCAGTGTGTGTGTGTGTGTGTGTGTGTATGTGTGTGTGTGTGTTTATGCATGTGTTTTTTGAAGTGGAGAACTTTGGTGTGTGTGTGTGTGCTGTTGAAGTCAAGTCAAGTCAAGTTATAGTCAAAGTCAAATTTTTATCTCCAGATGGTACACTGAATAAGCATTGATTTGCCTCTTTTTTTCATCAAGCCATCTATCTAGAGGGAAATAACCAAAAAAAGAAAGAAGAAAAGAAAAAAACAGACAGAAAGACAGACAGACAGACAGAAAGACAGACAGACAGACAGACAGACAGACAGAAAGACAGAAAGAAAAGAAAACAAAAAATCACCAATGTATGTGTGTGTGTTTTTCAGGTCGTGTGATCGACTGGTCCATCAATTTCCTGAAGACGGCCTCAGGAGCCAGCTCTGTGTATGAAGTGGACTTCACCTCCGTCA
>CM060339.1:18354472-18374472 GCA_030674155.1 Stramonita haemastoma
TCTCTCACTCTCTCGCTCTCTCGCTCTCGCTCTGTCATTTTGTATTGTTCTGTCTTTTGTCTCACCAATCAACATCATCAGGTACAATTTTAGAGAGTGAAAAAATCTGTATTGTGCAAATATTAGTTTATTTTTTTGTATTCTTGGCTGAGAAAGTTCATCTATGTATTTTCTGTGTCTATTTTAGAATTGGTTTTGATGTGTTTAGTAAGAAAGCTAAAAAAAAACAACAGAGTTATTTATTTTATACATTTTTTTTATATGTGACCCTCCAACACAAAATGAGTGACAGTGTACTTGAGGCAGCTTTTTTAACTGCATGTCATCAATGTGGAATAAAAGAAACCACTTTGGTTTGTTTTTACAAGATATAGCGCTATACAAATTCCATGTATTATTAAAGAATCTTTTTTTGAAAAGCTATTCAATTAAAAAAAAAGTAAATCAGCCAATTGTGTGCCAAAGTTATAACAAATGGAAATTATAGACTCTAGAAATTCTGCAATAAAAGAGTTTTTAAAAGGCTGTTCAATCCTCAAAAAGTAAATCAGCCAATTGTGTGTAAAAGTTATTACACATGGAAGTTCTAACAACCAAATAAGAAATCCTGACAGGAAAGTTTTTAAAAAAATGTTCATAGCAGCCACTTATTTGTACACAAGACAGGTGCCTGTAATTTGGCACTCACTTTTGCTTTGCCAATATCTACCAGTGCACACCATGTGAAAGAAAAACGTAGAGTGTATTGGGTTTTGTTGAAGCAATAATGTTAATGTCTCTCTGAAAAGAAATTTGAAACGAAGGTGAGTACGTTCATTCATTGATCAGCTCAGTAAAAAGTTTTTAGATTAGTTTCAGCATGGCATTTTGTTTTCTTTCTTTTGACAGAATTGCTTTGAAACTTAACCAGTTTGGTGGCAAAGAAATAAAAAAAAAGATGTTCTTGTTCTTCTGCCAGAGCTCCATAGTTTACATCATGGTAATACCTTCCCTACACGACCGTTTGTCCATGGCTTACACCAATGGTAATATTTTGCATATGCGACCGTTAGTCTATCCACAGTGCACAAATCCACCATCAGTCAGTCGGGAATGCTAAATGTAGTGAAAGTGGATAACTGATCTGTTCAGGAATGTCAAATTGTTATGGCTGATTAAATCCATTAATAATAATACTGTGAACATTTTTTTTTTAAATAGCTGTCAGTGAAATAGGATTGCAATATTTATGATCGCCTACCAGTAACTGGTATTACAGTGCAGTTTAATTAACTTGAAAGAAACCACATTAAAAAAAAAAAAAGAAACAAAAAAAACAATAAAACAAAACAACCCTCTCACGTACCCACTGCCAAAAAAGAAGAAGAAAAAGAGAAAATTGAAGAAATTGAAAAAGAATCCTCACTTTGTACATGATTTACTTGTCTTTAACTGGTCCAAATCACAAACTGTGCATGGACACTAATCTAAAGACTACTCTTTAACTGGTAGAGAATTTTACCTGTCACAGTGGCAAAGGCTGTGAGCTTACTCTGGCTTTTTCTGAACTAGACAGTAGTTTTACTCTTCTCCAATTCTGCTTTTTTTTTTTTGTTGCTTTGTTCTTCAGTATGAATTGATAGGCAGTAAAGAGATTTTGACATTTCTCTTTTGATTTTTTTTTTAATGTACTGCAGCTACTTAACTGACAAAAATCAGCATTATTTTTCTGGCATGGGTTTTTGGGGGATGCTTTTTTTAACTACTAGCTTATCTGAGGTTAAGCAGTAGTAAGATTTTGCTTTTACGTGACCATTTGCCCACTTTTTGACTTCAAGGCTGATGTTTAAACAGGACACTAGTGTGTGTGTGTGTGTATGTGTGTGTGCGTGTGTGTGTGTGTGTGTGTGTGTGTGTGTGTGTGTGTGTGTGTGTGTGTGTGTGTGTGTGTGTGTGTGTGTGTGTGTGTGTGCATGCGTTAGTGTGTGCGTGCGTGCGTGCGTTTGTGCGTGCGTGCGTGTGTGTGTAATTTTTATGTAGAGGGTCCTACACGGGAATTATCTAAGTCGCCACTCTAATTCCCGTTCCGTCTAATTCGGTACCGGAAATCTTACGAGTCTTAGAATAATTCCTATTTTTCTTCAGTAACCCTAAAGAAGAGTAGGGCTCAGCTACTTATGGGCCGGGGAGTGATAAAGGGGGGATAGAAAGAGGATAGTAGAAAAATAGAGGAAAAGGAAATATAGAAGAGGTAGGAAAGTAGGTGAAGTGAAATTAATTAACCTCAACTCACTCGGCAGCCACACTGAACACACTGAACGTGACGAATAACACCATTCATTCAATGCGACTCCAGACCGAGCAAATTGGGTTTACCACATATATTCCACAACACAACCTACAACACTACCACTTTACACAAAACACCAATGACTAATTGTACTACAAGTACAATTAAAAAACAAAAGATATTCTGCTCTAATTCCTCATATTTAGAATCAATGGCTCAATCTCCGATCAGGCACACAGGACGATGAGAGGTGGGGATGGGATGATGGTGCGAGGAGAAGGTGACAGAAAAAAGACGAGCGATGTTCCTGTAATCAAAAGAACATACAATGTAAAAAACATCACCACAAAACAATCCATCACTGAGCTTGTTTACAACACTAAGCTCAATTACCAAAAAGTACTTTCACCCTATCCAGTTTGCCATTCTTGTGAAAATTAAATATTCTCAGAACAATCTAACATCACCTCTAAAATTATTACATAATTTTAGTAGTTAGTATTACACACTTTTCATTTACTTTAGGACGGATGATGGTCCATCCTATGAAACTGTGCAAGCATCCCAACATATCTCGTTTACTTTAGGACAGATGATGGTCCATCCTATGAAACTGTGCAAACATTAATAAAAGGGACTAATTTATTTTAAATAAATGTCCACAATGACATTCCAATGCCATTCCACCTGTTTTAAAATTGCTACGTGATTTATTACAAATAAATCACAAATCTTAACAAATAAAATTCTTTTGAAAATCAAATAGGCTTTCACACCCATATATTTGTAGTGTAAAGCCACACTAGAATATTTCCAGCATTTTAATAATAGCTGAACAATATTCTACCACAAATTAAACATACAACAAAAACCATGACTGTGTCAACATTTACATGCTTTGTTCAAAACAACCAATAAGTCTCACTGTTAATTCACAGGCTAAAAGCCTCTCAATTTAAATTAATGCCCCCACTAATATTTCAACTGTTTGAATTTCCTAAATGATATATCACAAATACGTCAGAATTCGTAGTGATAAACATTTGTAGTGTAAAGTCATACTAGAATATTTCCAGCATTTTAATAACTGAACAATATCCTACCAAAAATTAATCTTACAACAAGGACCATGACGCGCCAAAAATTACCCCACGCTTCCTTTGTTCGAAGCGCTTCCTTTGTTCGAAGCGATCACTTATGTTCACTGTTAATTCACAGGTTGAAAACCTGTGAAATTAAATCAAACATACAGTTTTCATGAACCTTCCAAAACTATTCTGAATTAAGCTGAAATTTGCTTAAACAGATAGTTTGATCAAAAACAAAATTAACAAGATAAACCAACCTTAATGGGGAACATCTAGACTCAGCGAGAAGCGAGTCTCTGTCACACGTCTTTCCCTCACTAGGCCCAGGCAGGAAGTGAGATTTAAAAAACAGAAGTATCCCGATAGGCACTCTTTTTTAAGGGGCGATCACTCAACTCTACAAGGGAGTTACTGAACTTGACGCTTAGTAACGCCAAACACAAAAATACGTTTTGTGAGGGGGGTTACATTTATATTATAATTTTGTCATCATTCCTGTCAACATGCAATGGTCTACTCTTTCAAAAGGCAGAATGGGTTTTAACATATGCCCAAGAAGTTCTCTGGGTGTTCACACCTCAGTTTATAGTCTTATCCAAAGAACACTGGGGAAGTGGAGACAATACAGATGAAGGCCTTTATTATTTTTTTTACAATACATCAAAATCTCAAAACCAAGCAGCACAACAAGTGGTTACAACAACATTCACACAACAACAGGTCAGACTCCAACTACCTGCTGACACCACAGGAGCAGGTGTGTATATTCAGACAAAATAGGCCGCTTCTGCCTAAACTACCATACGTATACACACAAAACTCCACACAGACCTCACACACAGAGCAGTGCCTGTGAAAGACTGGCAGCCAGACAACAGAACATGTGCTGTATACAGTCCTGCCCGCTACAGGAGGGAGGCACTGTGAAAGAGGATCTGGCCTGACTCCAGCTGTTGAAGAAGAAGTAGAAGCTCTGTGGAGAGTGGGAGGAGCTTCAGCATAGAGATGCCTTTGTCACAGAGACAAACCTACCCATCTGATGAATCTATCTATCTGTCTATCTATATATCTATCTATCTATCTATCTATCTATCTATCTATCTATCTATCTATTTATCTATCTATCTATCTATCTATCTATCTATCTATCTATCTATCTATCTATCTATCTATCTATCTATCTAATCTTTCCCTTAGTCTGGCGACCATGGGGGCACCCCTGAAGACTTAACAATCAGTTTCCCCCTATTCCTCTCTCTGTTCTGCCTTTCTCAGGGTTTTGTTGAGTTCTAGGCCTGTCCATTTGCTGATGTTGTCCTCCCATCTCTTCCTTGGTCTGCCTCTTTTTCTTTCTCCTTGGACAGTGCCTTGCAGTGTTGTTTTTACAAGTCCTTTTGATCTTGTGACATGCACGTACCATTTAAGTTAACGCTTCTTTACAATTGCAAAAACCAATTCCTCCACCCCCCCACCCCCTTATCTCAAAATCGACAACCTGACCCCCACCTGCCAAAAACCACTCCTTGTGGAAAAGAGAGTCAGGTGCAACGTGACTCAGTTTGTCAGGGAGGGTCAATGTGTCAAGTTTCAATGTGGGAATGTTATTGCTTTTATACTGCCTGGCTTTATGGAATGAACAGCCAGTAGAATGTGGTAACAGTTTTTGTAGTGTGGGAAGGTTTGCAAACTTGTGTAGTTTGATGCATAATTTTAAGATTTAGGTATATGATTAACACTAGTGGTGTAGTGTTGTGTAATACAAGTTTGAATATGTAACTAACGTTAGTGTTGTGCTGTGTGCATTTTACTGTGTGTTTAGTACACTGTGTAATTAATATGACATGGGTCATGTAGTTATGAGAGTTCAGATGGGTTCATTTAGTACACCATGTGTTAGCATGATGCAAGTTTAATATTCAACCGCAGGCAAAAAAAGAGACAAACGCTTGCTGTTTTCATATCGTAGATTCATCACGAATGTAAAGAGTTTGTTGATATTTGAAGAATATTCACAAACAGTGTAGTATCCCTGTGTGAATACTCATTGGAGTACATACCACTGACTTTTGCTGTCATTGCTGGTATTTCACGGATAGCAAAAGTGTAAGGACTGTGCATATTTCTTCGGAATCAAATTATTGTCAGAAATAACATGAAAAAAATTCACTTTTTCCTGTATAGATGGTTAAAATGTAGGAAGACAACTCATATTCTGTTACCTGAAGCAAAGGCATTCTAAAAAAAAAAAAAACATAATAAAAACCCCAAACAGTAATTTTTTTTAAAAGGAAGAAGCATTCTGTTTAAAAAAGTATCAATATTTAGTGACATACTGAACTCTGGGCATTTTTGTTTGCTGTGTTGTTTCCATGTACATAAATATATATATATATATATATATACATATGTATGAAGTATTGATAGTACTCATACCATAAAACATGATGTGATTATAAATTTTGTATTTGTTTTTCAGTCCTGTGATAATGACATGTAGGAAAGATTTCCAGCCACTCCCCCTTTCTTTAAAGACAAACACTTCCTGTCAGAGAGCATCCTTCTTAGACAAGTAAATAAAAACCACGCACACACACACACACACACACACACACACACACACACACACACACACACACACACACACACACACACACACACTTACACACACACACACACACAGAAACTACTCTAACAATTAAAAGAACAAATGTTTATATTCTTCTTCATAAAAGATAGCTATAATCTTTGGTAAGCAAAAAAACTGGTTGTCAAGTCTTCAGGGGTGCCCCCACGGTACCAGACTAAGGGACATAGATACATACATACATACATACATACATACATACATACATACATACATACATACATACATACATACATACATACATACATACATACATACATACATACATATTTTATTTATTTATTATTTATTTATTCTTTTATATCGAGGATAACAGAATAAGCAATCATGTGCTTTTTTTCATCCGGTCCCTGTGTGTATGCAGTTTTGTAAATCTTGTTATCTGTTCCCACCGGCACACGATGGCCTACTCTTACGAAAAGCGGAACAGGATTTAACGTGTACGCAAGATGTTCTGCGTGCGTTCGCACACGGGGCCTCGGTTTAAAGTCTCATCCGAAGGACTTTTGGGGAGAGTGGAGTCAGCACTGATGTTAACTCCAGGAAGAAAATTTCCTCGACCGGACTCGAACCCGGGTCGTCAAATTGCCAGCGCAATGTTCTGACCACTAGGCTATCCGTCCCCCCCCTACATACATACATACATACATACATACATACATAACATACATACATACATACATACATACATACAATACATACATACATACATAGATAAAAGCAAAAATTTGTTAAAAACAAAAAAGAAAAGAAAGAAAGCTGGGGTAACAGTAGTAGTGGCTGGAAATGCTTCTGTATGAAAATGTGTGCGGTGATGTGTGTGTGTGATTGATTGCCTGCTGTTCTGTGTACTTCACTGTACCATTATACCACACCCCTGATGGCACTGAGTGTTGTGTTGTGTGATGCACGTTTCTGCGCATGCCACCTGCCTGCCTCGCTGCCCCGCTTGCTGCTGTGCCCTCTCCCCTGCTGCAGATGGTAGGTACTGGGTGCGATCCGTGCAGCCACCTCCTGTCCTGATCCCTAAAGTTCTCTGTGTCTTCACTACAGTAGATTAGTCACTTTTTGTGTGTGTGTGTGTTTTGGTGTTGTTTTGTTTGGTTGGTTTTTACCGATGTGTGTGTGGGTGTTGTTTTTTTTTCAGTGTTGAGATTGTGTGTTGTGTGTGTGTGTGTGTGTGTGTGTGTGTGTGTGTGTGTGTGTGTGTGTGTGTGTGTGTATACATACATACATACATACATACATACATACATACATACATACATACATACATACATACATACATACATACATACATATAAACATACATACACACACACACACACACACACACACACACACACACACACACACACACACACACACACACACACACACATACATACATACATACATACATACATATACACATATACATGTGTGTGTGTGTGTGTGTGTGTGTATGTGTGCGTGTGTGCGTGCGTGTGTGTGGGAGTGCATGAGTGTGTGGTTGTTGAGACTCTGTTTACCCTGATTGTTTTCTTAATTAATTTTCTTTGTCTTCTCTGTTCTTTGCTCTGTGTGTGAGTTTCCTGTCCTCCTTCAGTTTCATTTCACTCTTTCACTCTTTAGTTTTCAGTGAGATTTTTGGTGGATTTTTTCTTCTCTTTTTTGACTCTTCGTTTTTGTTTTTCTCTCCAGTTTTTATTTGCTGTGTCTCTGTCTCTTGTTGCTTTCAGTATGCACTCACTTTACTCTTATTTGTGGAGTGATTTCATAACTGTTTTTGCTTTTTAGTGTTGTGTAGTGCTTTGGTTTCCCTCTCCTTCATCTATAGCTAATGTGTGCAATGTGTTTAGACAGACATCCTGTCATGTAATAAGTACATAATTATGAAGCTCATTCAGGCAAGTACATACACATAAAATGATATGAAATAATGCATGCTAAAAATACAAATATGTGCATGTGGAGAAATGTAAGGAGAAAAACACTAACTTGTCATTCGTATGATATATATATATATAATATATATTTATTTTCATATAGAAACAGATGGGCACACAGTTCATTTATGATAAAGAGAGGGGGGGCAGTGAGAGAGAGAAGGAGGAGAGAGAGAGAGAGAGAGAGAGAGAGAGAGAGAGAGAGAGGAGAGAGAGAGAGAATGAATCATGAATGAATGAATGAATGAATAATCTTTTTTTTCAAGGTAACAGATAAACATTCGCATACTTTTGTTTCATCTGGCCCTTGCCCTGATTAGGGACTATCAAAACAACCCCCTTACACCTGAAAAAACTGCAATGAATAAACAAAATATAACAAACAAACAAAACCTCAAACAAAACAAACCAAATCCACCCCCTCTGAAAGGATAGCAACCCTCTCCCCCCAAAAACACATCACTATGAGCAACAAAAGTTCAACCTATTATTTAAAGAAAAGAGATATAATGTTGAACCATTTATAATTATTTATACAAAAGAGATGTAGAGACAGAGAGAGAGAGAGAGAGAGAGAGAGAGAGAGAGAGAGAGAGAGAGAGAGAGAGAGAGAGAGAGAGAGAATGTGAATGAGTGTGCCTCTGTGTTTGTGTGTGAGTAAGCTTTTGTGTGTGTGTGTCCGTGTGTGTGTGTGTCCATGTGTGTGCATGCATGCGCATATGTGCATGCGAGTGTGCAAGTAAAAAAAATATATATAGTCAATTTTGTTACATGAATTTGATGCTTGTTTACACGATAATTGATGACGCTATGTATTATTCGTCACAAAAGCTGTACTTGACAAAAATAAACAATCAGTTTGAAACAACAATGGACCCAGAACGTACACACACACTGATCAGATCCTTCAGACTAAAGGTCAGACCCATCACCCAATCAGAACTCATGTGACATTGTGTGAACCAATAGGACGGACCCTCACATCATCCTGACCTTGGAGCGAGCCATCACCAAGGGCAAGCCGGTGGTGATCAAGAACTGCGATGACGTCATCGACAACTTCATCACCCCCCTCATCCATCATCGCAACACCGCCATGACCAAGGATAGAGAGGAAGGTGGGTGTGTGTGTGGGGGGGGATTGTGTGTTGTGGTGTGTGTGTGTGTGTGTTGTGTGAGTCAAGTCAAACTTTTATTTCCAGATGGTACATTGAATAACCAGTGCAGTTGCTTTTTTTTTTTTATCAAGCCATCCATCTAAGAAAAAAAAGTGTGTGTGTGTGTAGTAGTAGTAGTTAGTAGTAGTAGTAGTAGTAGTAGTAGTAGTAGTAGTAGTAGTACTAGTAGTACTAGTAGTAGTAGTAGTACTTCAGTTTAACATCCTTCCACTAAATAGTGATATCAGACATGCGTATGTGTGTGTGTGTGTGTGTGTGTGTGTGTTGTGTTGTGTTGTGTTGTGTTGTGTTGCGTTCATTCTTGTATGTAACATCTGTTCACTATAAGTGATATTAGATGGTGTGTTGTGTTGTGTGTGTGTTGTGGTGCGTGCGCATGTGTACACATGCACGTGTTTGCATGCGTGCGTGTGTGTATGTTGTATGTTGTGCGTGCTTCTGTGACACATTTTTAAACCCAGAAATCCTTTTTACCACACAGACCCCCGCATGATCCTGTTCTGCGGGCGACGCACACTGTGCCACCAAGACTTCCGCTTCTACCTCTCCACCAAACTCCCCAAACCGCGCTTCAGTGCCGCCATCGCCGCCACCACCACGCTGGTGAACTTTGGGGTCAGCCACGACACGCTCATCGAGGACCTGCTGGCCCGAACCTTCGCCCGCATCCGCCCCGAGCTGCACCGGGAGCGCATCACGGGGCTGCGGAACCTGCAGCTGCTGAAGGACACGCTGTACCAGTTCTCCGGGGTGCTGAAGGGCCGCGTGCTGGCCCCTGGGGGGCAGAAGGCCATGCTGAGCAGCCCCAAGTCCCTGCAGTTCATCACCAACATCACTCAGGCTAGATTGCAGGTGAGGGGTGGGGTTTGTGGGTGGGGTGTGGTGGGGAGGGTGTGTGTGTGTGGGGGGGGGGGGGGGGGGGGGGGGGTTGTGTGGGGGGGGGGGTGGGGGGGATCAGAAGGCCATGCTCAGCAGCCCCAAGTCCCTGCAGTTCATCACCAACATCACTCAGGCTAGATTGCAGGTTTGTTGTGGGGGTGTGGGGGAGGGTTGAGGTGGGGTGGTGGTATGGGTTGGGGAGGGTGTAGGGTGGTGGTGTGGGGGGTGGTGGGGGGGGGGTTGTGGTGGGGGGGGTTGTGGTGGGGGGGTGTGGTGTAGTGTGGAATTTAGGGTGGTGTCATGTCATTTATTTCATTGTATTGAAGTGGAGTGCGGTGTGGTGTGGTCTTGTATTGTACTGTACTTTATTGTATTATGTTGTATAGATTTTTCATTGTGAAAAGTGGTTGAAGAAGTTTGTATGTGTGTGCTTTTTTTCTTGTTTGTTTGCTTCTTTGTTATTTTTGTTGATAAGCAAGGTGGACTTTTTCTGTCTTGGAGGAAGGGCAGGGTGTTGGTTATAAATTATTATTATGTATAGATGACAGAGACTTGAGGGTGTGGAATGTAAAGAAAAAGAATCGAGTTTGTCATGTGAGGGAGGAACAAACAATTTTTCATAATAAAATCATATTCAAGTCAGTTTTTTTTCTTCACATGTTCAATGTCTCGCACGTTCTCTTTCGGCAGTTGGCAGAAGAGTTGTCCAAGACGCAGACGATCCTGAATGACCTTGACCTCCTGAAGGACGAGCTGTACCCGGTGGCGCGGCGGGGCGCCCTGATGTTTGGGTTGATGCGGTCACTGGCCAGCGTGCGGCACGAATACCAGTTCACCCAGGACTACTTCCTGCGTCTCTTTGACGAGGCCATTGGGGGACAGCTGCCGCCGGGCTTCGGATTTGGAGAGGACGAGGAAGACGTGAGTTTATTTGTCTGGCTGTTTGTCTGTTTGGCTGGCTGGCTGGCTGTCTGCATGTCAGTTTTTGTGTTTTGTTCTCTGTCTCTCTGTCTGTTTGCCTGTCTGTTAGTTTTTGTTTTTTGTTCAGTCTGTCTGTCTGTTGGTTGTTTTTTGTTATATCTCTCTGTCTATTGGTTTGTGTGTATTGTTCTGTCTTTCTGTCTGTCTTTCTTTCTGTTGGGTTTTGTGAATTGTTCTGTCTGTCTGGCTGTCTGTCTGTCTTTTGTGTTTGGGATTTTTTTAATTGTTTTGTCTGTCTGTTGGGTTTTTTTGTTGTTGTTGTTGTTGTTTCTGCCTGTCAGTCTGTTTTTTTCTGTTGTTGTTGTTTCTGCCTGTCAGTCTGTTTTTTTCTGTTGTTGTTGTTTCTGCCTGTCAGTCTGTTTTTTTCTGTTGTTGTTGTTTCTGCCTGTCAGTCTGTTTTTTTCTGTTGTTGTTGTTTCTGCCTGTCAGTCTGTTTTTTTCTGTTGTTGTTGTTTCTGCCTGTCAGTCTGTTTTTTTCTGTGGTTGTTGTTTCCTTGTTGCCCTGTTTTATTCATCACTGCATCAGCTGATGAGTGTTGTGAGCATGAAACAAATAAGTAAGTAAGTAAGTATATAAATAGATAAATAGATATATGATAGATCATTTAGGGTCAGGGAAGGTGAAGCAGCGAGGGAGAAGAGATGGGCACCGCCCTCAACATGCTGGCCTCTTGAGAAGCTGAGGTCTCTGACGCCTCGCTCCCCTACGACCACACAGGTTATAGGGCACCTTTACCTTTTTGCCTGATAGTTTTATCCTCTGTTTCTGACAGTTGTGTTGATTTCCAATGCAGGGGTACGAGGAGGAGGAAAGTGTCAGCGATGCCAAGAAGCCACCGCAGCGACCTGGCAGTATGACATCACAGATGTCCACCACTGAACAGCCTGGTCAGTTCTCTCCCTCTGTTTTGTATTATTTTATTTATTTATTTATTTTATTCTTTTATATCGAGGATAATGGTATAAGCACTCTTGTGCTTTTTTACATCCAGTCCCCATGTATTATTTTATTTATTTATTTATTTTATTCTTTTATATCGAGGATAATGGTATAAGCACTCTTGTGCTTTTTTACATCCAGTCCCCATGTATTATTTTATTTATTTATTTATTTTATTCTTTTATATCGAGGATAATGGTATAAGCACTCTTGTGCTTTTTT
This sequence comes from Stramonita haemastoma, assembly GCA_030674155.1. Lineage (NCBI taxonomy): Eukaryota > Metazoa > Mollusca > Gastropoda > Neogastropoda > Muricidae > Stramonita > Stramonita haemastoma. The sequence goes on from CM060339.1 coordinate 18,366,602, forward strand.
ACATCCAGTCCCCATGTATTATTTTATTTATTTATTTATTTTATTCTTTTATATCGAGGATAATGGTATAAGCACTCTTGTGCTTTTTTACATCCAGTCCCCATGTATTATTTTATTTATTTATTTATTTTATTCTTTTATATCGAGGATAATGGTATAAGCACTCTTGTGCTTTTTTACATCCAGTCCCCATGTATTATTTTATTTATTTATTTATTGTATTCTTTTATATCGAGGATAATGGGATAAGCACTCTTGTGCTTTTTTACATCCAGTCCCCATGTGTTTTGCAGTTTTGTAAGTGTCATCTGTTCCCACCGGCACATGATGGCCTACTCTTACAAAAAAGCGGAACAGGATTTAACGTGTGTGCAAGATGTTCTGCGTGCGTTCGCACACGGGGCCTCGGTTTATAGTCTCATCCGAAAGACTAGTATGATCTAATTAGAGACATTGCTTCTGTTTGTATGTTTGTTTGCTTGTTTGTTTGTTTCTTATTTTTGAGGGGTTTATATTTTGTTTGTGGTTGTTGTTGTTGCTTTTTTTTGTGTTTTTTTTAACCCATTTCTTGTCTAGAACACCAAAGGTTCCCCAATGGTGAGAATCTGCGCATGTGACTGTTTTTGCAGCCTGGTTTGTTACTCTTTGCAACACATCTGTTTTGTATAGTATAATCATAGTCATTTTTTTTTGGTCTGCTTGTTGTTTGGTTTTGAGGGATTTATATTTTAATGGTGTAGAGTTTTGCTTTTCCCATTCCTCGGCTAGAGCTCCAAGGTTCCCGAATGGTGAGAGTTTGCGCATGCGACTGTTTTTGCCCACCATTAAGGTAGCCACATTTCCATTTTTTTAATATTTATGCTGGATATGTTTGTGTTTTCATAATTTACCAAATGCTGACATGGATTACAGGATCTTTACCATGCATATTTAATTTTCTGCATGTGTGTGTTTGCATGAAGGGAACTAAGGCACTGGCAGGTCTGCACTTGAAAGTTGACCTGGGAGATTGTAAAAATCCCCACCCTTAATATGCCAGATGTCCCTGAGATTCGAATCCAGGACTTCATGGACCCATTCAATCAATCCAATCAATCCAATCATGTTGTTTATTATAGCCCCACTGACCACACAGGCCATATCAGGGCTGTCACTAATGGAATTAAGTCAAATGCTTTAGCCTCCGTCTAACATTTCATTGCAAACTGGTTTGTGGCAGCAGACGCCAAAGCAGAGACAGAAGGGGGACCACTGGTGTTGCAGAAGAGGAGAGCACTGAGAAACAGCCACAGGAGGGCACTGAAGGTATGTGTACCGTCTTTCTGCTCTTTTCTGGATTTTAAAGCCGCTAGTTTTTACAATGGTGTTAGTTTTTCTTTTTTTTGCTGGATTTTAAAGCCGCTAGTTTTTACAATGGTGTTAGTTTTTCTTTTTTTTTGCTGGATTTTAAAGCCGCTAGTTTTTACATTGGTGTTAGTTTTTCTTTTTTTGCTGGATTTTAAAGCCGCTAGTTTTTACATTGGTGTTAGTTTTTCTTCTGTTTGATAACTTTTATGTCTACTGCATGTTTAGAATCCAGTCATGGAACATACAGTCATTGTGACGTGTGTGTGTGTGGGTGTGTGTGTGTGTGTGTGCGTGTGTGCATCTTGTTGCTGTAGATTCTTTAATGTTTGCAAAATGCATGTTGTCCATGGGACCCTCCGTTTATATAATCTCAGCTAAAAGACTAGCACCCATACCGCCACTGATCCAGTGGATAGGGGAAAAGTTTTGGGCACAAACAGGGGTTGAACCCAGACTTTTTTTGTTTTCTAGGTGGGTGCGTTAGCTCTGAACCCCCCTGATCCGCCATTGCTAGTATGCACATCATGAAAACAGTGTTGAGTACAGATAGATTCTGGCTATCACCTTTGCCCCCTGGACCACACCAATAGCTTGATAGGACAAAGGTCAGGTAACCCCTCACAATTCTGTGATCACAGCAATCAGTTTCTCCCACTCTCAGCTCCTCTCAGCTGCTAATTAATCCATCCCATCCCAGCCCAGCAAGGGCCAGCTGGTGCTATTTATAGCAGGTGCTGACCACACTTGGACAGAGTAAAAGGAAGGGGCGTGTCATCAGTTCCCACAGGCTCATGATGGCCTACTCTTATGAAAAGCGGAACAGGATTTAACGTGTGCGCAAGATGTTCTGCATGCGTTCTCACATAGGGCCTCGGTTTATAGTCTCATCCGAAAAACTTTTGGGGAAAGTGGAGTCAGCACTGATGTGAACTTCAGGAGGAAAAATCCCCTCAACCAGGAATAGAACCCGGGTCATGAAATTATGAGAGCAAATGTTCTGACCACTAGGCTATGCTGTCCCGCCCATTTGCACGCTGTGTTGTGTTTTTTTTCCCCCCCAGGGGAGAGCACCAGTGCCAGCACGGGAGCTGCCCACAAGCTGATTCACGGGTCAGACTCTGAGGAGCTGCCCCCTGTGGAACTGCCCGACACGGCCCAGCTGCCCACAGCGGATGTGGAGTACAGCAGTCTGCCTATTCCCCGCATCAAGCAGCTGATGGACTCCGTCATGACCCTCATCTTCCACCGCGTCAAACAGTACGTCCTCCGCAGATAACTGTAACAGTAACATTGTTTATTCCAGAAAGGCCCTAGCCCCAATTTGAAGGAGTTTACAAAAAGACGCATATGAATAATCGTAATAACACATGGAATTTATATAGCGCTATATCTTGTAAAAACAAATCAAAGCGCTTGCATTCGACCTCTACGACACACAAACAATCAATAACGATTCATAGTTTTAGCAAATTCGAATGTACATATATACATAACAATGTTATACACAAGTGAGGAGTGGAGGAGGCTGGTTGCAGAATCTTCAGTTGTGATGACGATGATGATAATGATGATGATGATGATAACGATGATGATTATTTTCAGGAGTCTCTTGGAAGAGGACCATCTATTGCACACTGCTGTGTTTAAACGTGATGATGATGATGATGATGATGATTTTCATGAGCCTATTAGAGGAGGATCATCTGCTGTTACGCACACTGCTGTGTCTGAATGTGATGATGATGATGATGATGATGATGATGATGATGATGATGATGATGATGATGATGATTTTCATGAGCCTATTAGAGGAGGATCATCTATTGTTACGCACACTGCTGTGTCTGAATGTGATGATAATGATGATGATGATGATGATGATTTTCAGGAGCCTATTAGAGGAGGATCATCTATTGTTACGCACACTGCTGTGTCTGAATGTGATGATGACGATGATGATGATGACGACGATGATGATGACGATGATGATGATGATGATGATGATGATGATGATGATGATGATGATGATTTTCAGGAGCCTATTAGAGGAGGATCATCTATTGTTACGCACACTGCTGTGTCTGAATGTGATGATGACGATGATGATGATGACGACGATGATGATGACGATGATGATGATGATGATGATGATGATGACGATGATGATGACGACGATGATGATGATGACGACGATGATGATGACGATGATGATGATGACGATGTGCAGGAGTCTATTGGAGGAGGACCATCTGCTGTTACGCACACTGCTGTATCTGAACGTGATGATAATAACGATGATGATGATGATGATGACGATGATGAAGATAACAATGATGATTATTTTCAGGAGTCTGTTGGAGGAGGACCATCTGTTGTTGCGCACACTGCTGTGTCTGAACGTGATGATGACAATGATGATGGCAACAAAATGATGATGACAATAATGATGATGATAATAATGATGATGACAATAATGATGATGATAACGATATTGATGATGTCAATGATGATGATTATTATTTTCAGGAGTCTGTTGGAAGAGGACCACCTGTTGTTGCGCACACTGCTGTGTCTGAACGTGATGATGACAATGATGACGATGATGATGATGATGATGATGATGATGATGATGATAATGACGATGATGATGATGATGATGATGATGATGACGATGATGATGATGATGATGATAACGATGATGATGATGATGATGATGATGATGATGATGATGATAACGATGATGATGATGATGATGATGATGATAACGATGATGATGATGATGATGTGCAGGAGTCTGTTGGAGGAGGACCACCTGTTGTTGCGCACACTGCTGTGTCTGAACGTACAGCTGGAGGGAGGGGAGGACTTCTCCTCTGAGGAAATGTCCCTCTTCCTGCAAGGTGCTGCCTCCCCTGCCTCTCTCCTCTCCCTCCTCTGTCTGTCTCTGTCTGTCTGTCTGTGTGTCAGTGTGTATGTTTGTTTGCCTGTCTGTCTGTCTGTCTGTATGTATTTATGTCTGTCTGTCTGTCTGTCAGTCTGTCTGTCTGTCTGTCTGTCTGTCTGTCTGTCTGTCTGTCTGTCTGTCTGTCTGTATGTATGTATGTATGTATGTATGTATGTATGTATGTATGTATGTATAGACTATATATGTATGTCAGTATGTATGTATGTTTGCCTGTCTGTCTGTCTGTCTGTATATATGTATGTAAGTATGTATGTATGTATGTATGTATGTATGTATGTATGTGTGTATGTATGTGTGTATGTGTGTATGTGTGTGTGTGTGTGCTTTTGTGTGCTTTTGTGTGTTTGTGTGCACGCTTTTGTGTGTGTGTGTGTGCGCTTTTGTGTGTGTGTGCTTTTGTGTGTGTGTGCGCGCTTTTGTGTGTGTGTGTGTGCACTTGTGTGTGTGTGTGTGTGTGTGTGTGCGCTTTTGTGTATGTGTGTGTATATGTGTGTGTGTGTGTGTGTGTGCTTGTGTGTGTGCTTGTGCTTCTCTGTGTGTGTTTGCTTGTGTGTAAGTGTATGTATGTGTGCATACGTGCGTGCATGTGTGCGTGTGTTTGCGAGTGTGTGTGTGTTATTATTAATCATTATTATTATTTTTTTAATTATCCAGTCTCTCTCCCCATAACAGGCAACCCAGGACTGGGCATGCAGCTGACGCTGTCTGACTTTGACAGCAAAGACAGCCCTCCTGATTGGCTGTCCAGGGACAAGTGGGAGGACATCTTGGCACTGTCGGTTCTGCCGGGACCTCTCGACTCCCTGTGCGTCAGTTTTGCCGCGGCCTCCGACACGTGGCGACAGTGGTTTACCTCCCCCTACCCTGAGCAAGAACCGCTACCCTTGGCTGAGAGCGAGGCCATCAAGGCACAGGAGAACAAAGGTGGGGGAAGAGAGGGGAGAGGTGGAAAATGTGTGTGTGTTGTTTGTGGTATATTGATTCTTTTTGTTTGTTTTTGTTTTGTTTCTTCTGTTCATTTATTTTGTGGAATTGATTGATTGGTTTCGGGGTTTTTGTTTTGTTTAGAAATTGGCTGATAGATTCATTTATTCATGGGGGGATGGATAGCCTAGCGGTCAGAACATTGCGCTCGCAATTTGACGACCCGGGTTGGAGTCCAGTCAAGATTTTTGTCCTGGAGTTAACATCAGTGCTGACTCCACTCTCCCCAAAAGTCCTTCGGATGAGACTTTAAACAGAGGCCCCGTGTGCGAACACATGCAGAACATCTTGCGCACATGTTAAATCCTGTTCTGCTTTTCGTAAGAGTAGGCCATCGTGTGCCAGTGGGAACAGATGACAATATTTACACAACTGCATATATACGGGGACTGGATGAAAATAAGCACATGATTGCTTATCCCATTATCCTCGATATAAAAGAATAAAAAAACAAATTAAAAAAAGGAAGAAAGAAAGAGGCAGAAAATCTGTCTGTGGTATATTGATCTTTTTTGTTTTGTTTCTTTTATTTATTTCATTCATTTATTTATTTCTGAAATTGGTTTGTTGATTGGTTAATTTATTTTGTTTACTTTCTCATCAATCCATTTTTTTTATTTACTAGTATTTTTTCATTAACTCCATCAGTCCATTTATTCAGTTACCTGATTTTTTTTTTTTTTCATTAATTCCATCTGTCAATGCATTTATCTATTTACTTGTTTATTTTTTTATCAATTTCATCAGTCAATCCATTTATCTATTATTTCCCATTAATTTCATCATCTCTTCGTTTTCGTTTTAAATTTCATATTCACCCTCCCTCTCTCACCTCACCAGTCCCAGAAGGAACGCGAGGCTCCAGCCAGCTGGCCAGATCAGGCTCCCCAGACCTGGGTCCCCTCAACGACTTCCACCAGCTGCTCATCCTCCGCATGCTGCGCCCCGATCGCCTCCCCTGCGCCCTGGCCCGCTACACGGCCCGGCGGCTGACCCTGGACGACCCCCTGGAGGAGAGCATCAACATGGCGGAGGTGCTCCTGGACGCGCGCTCTCACCTGGGCATCCTGCTCCTGCTGCCCACCAGTGCCGCCAGCCCCGCCATGGTGCCCGAGTCACGCCTCCGCCTGACCAGCAACCCTGTGGACGTGCTGTGTGGGGTGGCTAAGGTAGGAGGGTGGGGGGTTGGGGTGGGGTGGTGGGGGTGGGGTGGTGGGGGTGAGGGGTGTGGTGTGGGGGTGAAAGTAAGGATGAGAAGGGGGGGTTGTGGTGCCTGAGTCACGCCTCCGCCTGACCAGCAACCCTGTGGATGTGCTGTGCGGGGTGGCTAAGGTAGGTGGGGTAGGGGGTTGGGTGGAAGGGTGGGTGTGGGTGGGGGTGGGAGGTTGTGGTGGGGGGGAGTGGGTGGGGGTGAGGGTGGGGTGGTGGGTGGTGGAGGAGTGTGTGTTGTGTGGGTGGGTGGGGAAGGTGGAAGGTGTTGGTGTGGGTGAGGGGGTTATGGGGGGTTGAGTGTCTCAAGCTGACTAGCAACCCTGTGTGTGGCATGGCTAAGGTAGGTGGGTGTAGGGAGATGGGGGAGGTTTGTGTTGTGTGTGGTGCCTGAGTCGCACCTCACGTTGACCAGCAACCCTGTGGGTGTGCTGTGCGGCGTGGCGAATGTGAGGTGTGGTGGGTGGGTGGTGTGGGGGACAAACAGTAACAGGCAGAGGGCTGACCTGTTGCATTGCATGCGTGCAGGCGGTGAACATCGAGGTGACGCGGGTGATGATGGGGGAGGGGTACGAGTACGCGGTGGAGGAGGCCCTGCACCAAGCGGACAAGAAGGACCAGTGGCTGGTGGTGGAGGGCTTGCACCTGGCCCCACCTGCCTTCTTCCTCACCTTCAGGCAACACCTGCACAGGATCCACAAGAGCCGAGGTCAGTCAGGGGTCAGGTCACTTCGCCCCCCAATCCACCTGTGGGAATTGAAGGTGGAGAAAAAAAAATGAGAAGGAGGGAGGACGGAGTGGGGGGTGGGTGATGATGGAATGATTGTGGTGGGAATGAATGATAAAATTTACGAAACTGCACACACGCGCATGCACGCACGCATGCACGCACGCATGCGTGCGCACACACACACACACACACACGCATGCACAAAACACACACACACGCACACGCACACCACACACACACACACACACACACACACACACACACACACACACACCACCACCACGTTTCACACCACCACGTTTCAAGCCAAACACCTAGCAGACTTGTGTATATATAGTCATCTTAAAAAAACAAACAAATAAAGCCTCTCTGTGTCTTTAATTAAAGAGTGTATGTATTTGTATTTGACAAGCTGCTACAACGCATATTCAATGACATTCATTTCTCCCTCTATATCTGCCTCATATTCAATGACAGTCATTTTCCCCTCATTATACCTGCCTCATATTCAATGACAGTCATTTTCCCCTCATTACACCTGCCTCATATTCAATGACCATTCATTTCCCTGATTACACCTGCTTCATATTCAATGACCATTCATTTCCCTGATTACACCTGCCTCATATTCAATGA
>CM060339.1:18379472-18384472 GCA_030674155.1 Stramonita haemastoma
ACTATGCGGACTGGTTTGAGACAGTGGCGTCTGACAGCAACACGCTGGGGGCGCTGCAGCTACACACCAGTGTGGAACAACACGCCAACGACGCCAGGTCTGGGATTGGTTGAATGGGTTGATTGATGGGTGGGTTGATTGATTGATGGGTTGGTTGATGATTGATTGATGGGTGGGTTGGTTAATCGGTTGGTTGGTTGATTGACTGAATGACTGGTTGATTGATTGACTGGATGGTTGAATGAATGATTGATTGACTGGATGGTTGATTGATTGAATGACTGGTTGATTGATTGACTGGATGGTTGAATGAATGATTGATTGACTGGATGGTTGATTAAATGAATGACTGGTTGATTGATTGAATGAATGGTTCGTTGAATAAATGAATGGTTGATTGATTGACTGACTGGATGGTTGATTGAATGAATGACTGGTTGATTGATTGAATGAATGGTTCGTTGAATAAATGAATGGTTGATTGATTGACTGACTGGTTGGTTGATTGAATGAATGACTTGTTGATTGATTGAATAAATGAATGGTTGATTGATTGAATAAATGACTGGTTGATTGAATGAATGAATGAATCACTGGTTGATTGAATGAATGAATGAATGGTTGATTGATTGAATAAATGACTGGTTGATTGATTGAACGAATGACTGGTTGATTGATTGAATGAATGACTGGTTGAATGTCAGTACTGGTGTGGAGAGTTGTTGGGGAGTGTTTTTGCTCATGATTTGTGTTATTGTAAATGCCCAGGCTTTTTATGTATTAGATTAGGCTTTGTGAATAGATTTTATCATTATTATTTTTATTATTGGTATTATTACTGTCATCATTATCATTATGATTATTATTATCATGGATTAGGACAGGCATTGTAAATAGCCTTTTATCTTTTTTATTGTTGTTATTATCATTATCATCATCATCATCATCATTATTATCATCAGCAAGCATTGTAAACAATTTTTTATCTTTATTATTATTACCATTATTATTATCATTATCATCATCATCATCATCATCATCACTATCATCATCTCCATCATCAACATCATCACCATCAACATCATCATCACTAATCACCACGACAACAAGTGCGTGAACCAATCAAACGCTGCGTTACAGCTCGCACCGGTTCCTCAGCAAGATGTACCGCATGCACGAGACGCAGACGATGGAGACAGGCGACATGGTTTCCCCGGTCAGCAGTCACAAGGTCAACCTCAACAAGCTGAGGTCAGCGCTGGACATCTGCCTGGAGAGACTGCCCCCTATGCTGGAGCTGGGGCAGGTGCCGCAACTCCTGACGCAGGAGTTCAACTTCCCTTACCACCGCCCCTCCATCATCAGTCTCAGTTCTGCCTCCAGTGCTTTGATGCCTGAGAGTATCGGCTACGTCCTTCTGCAGGTGACTTGTTTTCTTGTCTTTTTGTCTTTTTTTTGTTTATTTTTTTATATTTTCTTTATATATATATATATATATTTCCGTCATGGTAGTGGGATAGCTAAGTGGTCAGAGCGCTCACTTTCCCCCCAAGTCAAGTTAAGCAGCGTCGAACGCTTTTGATGCTGGAGAGCATCAGCTACGTCCTTCTGCATGTGAGTTTTCTTGTCTTTTTGGTTTTTTGTCTTTTTTTCATTTGTATTTTTTATATTTCCTTTTTTTTATATGTATTTTCTTCATGGTGGTGGGATAGCTAAGTGGTCAGAGCGCTCACTTTCCCCCCCAAGTCGAGTTAAGCAGCTTCCAGCGCTCTTATGCCGTAGAGTATCGGCTACGTCCTTCTGCAAGTGAGTTTTCTTTATTTCTTTTTTGGTCTTTTTTTGTGACGGGGCAGTAATTAGATTACTTTTCATGTGATCGGAGCTGCCAATCGCAGCGTTGTGGATCTAAATTTAGATCCATACCTGCGAATTGTGCAACATTCTGTGTCGTTGGGGGGTGGTTGAAAACCGTCCATAGCATGCACTTTGCCTGCAATGGTAAAATGTAGTATTTATGCAGCCTCTTTTTAGAGGCCACATTCCCACTGTCTGACCATGCTGTCGTCGCTGAGAAGTTGTACAGAGTCATGGCAGATCAAATATCTGCATTCTGTTACATTTTCATTTATATTTTATATATATATATATATATATTTTTTTTTTAATATGTATTTTCTTCTTGGTGGTGGGATAGCTCAGTGGTCAGAGCGCTCACTTTCCCCCAAAGTCAAGTTAAGCAGCGTCAAGTGTGGTTACCAGTTGGATGAGTGACCATTTGCGCGTCTTGACTTTAGTACAGTTCACCCAGTTCACCCATCTGTAAATGGGTACCTGCCCTCTTTAGGGTCAGGGAAGGTAAAGCAGCGAGGGAGAGGAGATGGGCGCCGCCCTCAACATGCTGGCCCCTAGAGAAGCTGAGGTCTCTGACACCTCTCTCCTCTACGACCACACAGGTTATGGAACACCTTTTTAATAATAATAATAATAATACATGGAATTTATATAGCACTATATCTTGTAAAAACAAATCAAAGCGCTTGTATTCGACCCATACAACACACAAGCAATCAACAACAATTTATAGTTTTAGCAAATGTACACACACACAACCGACATCACTCCTTGCTGGCTGTTTTCAGGAGTGCCTGTGGATGAACGCCCTGCTGTGCCACATGCGCCAGCAGATCAGCGACCTGCAGACGGCCATGGTGGGCGGGGCGCTAGCCTTGCCTCAGCGTCTGCTGTCCGTCATCTTCAGCATGCAGGAAGAGCTGGTGCCCGTGTCCTGGACACACCCTAACACGCAGCCCTGCACCCACTCCCTGACCTCGTGGCTGGATGGTGAGATTTGGGGTTTGAAGTTGTTTTGTGTTGTGTTGTATGATATTTGTTTTGTTGTGTTGTTTTTTTTGTGTTGTATTCTTCTGTGTTTGAAGTGTGGCGTGTGTGTAAGGGTGTGTGTGTGTGTGTTTTGTGTGTGTGTGTGTGTGTGTAAACTTGTATAGCGCTTTACTTTGTATAGCGCTTTACTTTGACATCACCCAAAACAGTAGCATACTATAACATAGATGGTGTGTGTAGCATGCCAGTGTTAAAGCACCCGCATTCTCACATGTATACAAACCTGGAAAACAAGTCGTTGACCATCCACAAAGGCCTGTGCACCCAGTCCACCCTAACACCCCTCATCTTTTGGGGACGGGATAGCCTAGTGGTCAGAACATTGCGCTTGCAATTTGATGACCCAGGTTCGATTCCCGTTCGAGGGGATTTTTCTCCTGGTGTTAACATCAGTGCTGACTCCACTCCCCCCAAAAAGTCTTTCGGATGAGACTGTAAACCGAGGTCCCGTGTGCGAATGCACACAGAACATCTTGCGCACACACGTTAAATTCTGTTCCACTTTTCGTAAGAGTAGGCCATCATGTGCTGGTGGGAACAGATAACTCAATTTACAAAAACTACATAGACACGGGACAGGATGTAAAAAAAAAGCACACGAGTGCTTATTCCATTATCTTCGATATAAAAGAATCAAACCTTGATCAAAAATGCCCACAATGCTGCCACTGAAAGACATTATTCCCTAGAATTATATTTTCATTTCAATTTTGTTGTTGTTGTTGTTGTTGGAATCTTTGATAAGTCATTTTCAAAATGATTGAGAAGTTGGTCCCTGCACATGTTTTTCCTCCACTACTCTTTCCTCAACAATATAAAAAAAATAAAAAAAATCCTGTCTTGTTGTTGTCGTCAGACCTGGTCCAGCGACACAAGCAGCTTCACGGCTGGGTGAAGCGCCGCATGGTGCCGACCTTTGACCAGCAGGGTCGCCAGGTGGAGCAGTCGATCGCGCGGGGTCGCCTGACCTCAGTGTGGCTGGGAGGCCTGGTCAACCCTCAGGCACTGATCACCGCCCTGCAACAAGAGAAGGCTGTGTTGGTCAACAAGAACATCGACCAGGTGAGGGGGGGAGGGAGGGGAGGGAGGGAGTTAGTGAGGGGAGGGAGGGAGGGGAGGGAGTGAATGAGGGGGGGAGTGAGTGAGGGAGGGGAGAAGTGAGTGAGGGAGTTAGTGAGGGGAGTGAGGGAGTTAGTGAGGGGGGAGAAGTGAGTGAGGGGAGGGAGTGAAGGAGTGAGTTAGTGAGGGGAGTGAGTGAGTTAGTGAGGGGAGTGAGTGAGTGAGGGGAGGGAGTTAGTGTTCTTGACAGGGTGAAGTGTACTGGTGAGTAGTGTATTGTATTGTTTTTGTATTTTTATTGTGTTGTGTTGTGTTGTGTTGTGTTGTGTTGTATTGCACTTTCTCTTGCTGCAGATTCACTCACCCACAAGAGAAGCACCGCATATGTTGTTTTTTGTGTGTGTGTCTGTGCGTGTGTGTGTGTGTATTTTATTTGATTTGATTTTTTGTATTCTTTTACATGAGGATAAGCACTCATGTGCTTTTTTACATCCATGCCCCGGGGCTGTCTGCACTTTTTGTAAATCTTGCCTCTGTTCCCACCGGCACACGATGGCCTACTCTTACGAAAAACGGAACAGAATTTAACATGTGTGCAAGATGTTCTGCGTGTGTTCGCACATGGGGCCTTGGTTTAGAGTCTCATCTGAAGGACGTTTGGAATCAGCACTGATGTTAACTCCAGGGGAAAAATCCCCTCAAATGGGAATTGAACCCGGGTCGTCAAATTGCCAGCACAATGTTCTGACCACTAGGCTATCCCGTCCCCCCAGAGTGAGCGAGTTAGTGTTCTGGACGAGGGAAAGTGTATTGGTGAGTTTTATATTTATTGTATTGTTTTGTTTTGTATTGTATTGTATCATATTGTGTTGTATTGCACTATCAGTCGCTGCAGGTTTCTGTGCATCTGTGTGTGTGTACATCTATATATGTATATTTATGTGTGTGTACATCTATACATGTATATATGTATATATATATATGTGTGTGTGTACATGTATATATGTATATATATATATATAGTGGATGTGTGTGCAGAT
>CM060339.1:18389472-18396972 GCA_030674155.1 Stramonita haemastoma
TGCCTTTTCTAAGGGCACAACGCCATAGCCAAAAGCTGGGATTGAACCCGCAACCTTTAGATTACGAGTCCAACGCCCTAACCACTAGACTACAGCGGCGGCTACCTAATGATTATGATGACAAGAATATCATGATTTTTTTCTTCAAAATATCTTAAAAGTGATGATTGATTATCTTATGTGTCATGTCATGAATATTCACAGCATTTAAAAATCTTTTTTCAGTGTTATGGTAAGAAAGTCCAGGGTAACATTATGTTTTCCTTGTTTATGTCAGGAAAGGGTAATGTGGGAAGCTTTGTGACACAACTAAGTGAAACGAATTTTGCCTGTATAGGGGAAACAACTTTGTTCAGTTTTATGGTACAGGGTGAACGGATTTTGCCTGGACTAGGGAAACAACTTTGTTAAGTTTATGGTAACAGGTGAAGGTTTTGCTGGACTAGGGAAACACTTTGTTAGTTTTATGGTACAGGGTGAACGGATTTTGCCTGGATAGGGGAAACAACTTTGTTAAGTTTATGGTAAAGGGTGAATGGATTTTGCCTGGACTAGGGGAAACAACTTTGAGTTTTGTGACACAGTGGTGTGAACAAATTTTGCCTGTACTTGGGGAAATAGCATTGTGGTGAACAGAAAATGTGTGTTCGCTCTGCTTCTGCCTCTTCTTTAAATCTTTGCTCATGTTCACACTCGTGTGTGTTTGTACTTCGAGACCTTCAGAGCTTTTAAAAGAATTTATGTCCAACTCACAAAACAATGATATCATAACAACAAGCTGTCATAGAAGTAGACACGAAACTATTGTGAGACCATATCAAACAATAAGTCTCCCTGAAGTTGGAATGCAGCTTCCTAAATGTTTTGTGGGGGGGGGGGGGAACGGTTGTATTTACACTTAAATCTCACCATTGGCGAACCTCAAAGCTGTAGCCGAGGAACAGAGAGGGAAAAAAAGATAATTCCATAGCACAATCAGAAGAATTTATATAGCACACTAGTTAGATAAAACTGAAAAATGAATACATAAATTTCTTGGGAAGCATGCATATTTTATACTTGGAGCATTATTTTCAAACAGAGCATCACACAGTACTCCTACACAGATCTACATTATATGCTGATGTAAGAGATCCTCAAATCATTACCCTCAACCCACTGAGTATTGACAAGTGCCTCTAACTATATGGAGTGGATTGGAGTGGATTGTTGGCTATACCACTTTAAGGCATGGCATATTTCTCTGTGTGAATTCGGGCTGCTCTCCCCAGGCACAGCACAGCACGTTGCCTTTTTTTTTTTTCTTTTCCTCTCAGCATGTGGTTTTTGTCAATAGGATTTTTCTGTGAGTTCTTTTATGTGCGCAAAATCCATGTTGCACACAAGAGACCTCAGTTTTATTCTCATCAGAAAGACTAGCACCCAGACCACCACTCACGGTCTAGGGGATGGGGGAAAAGTTTCAGGCAGAAACGATAACAGTGTAATGTTTTTCCTTCAGCCACAGCATTTATCACCACATACCTGCAGGACATGCATGGTACCTGTGTTGAGTGGTGCCATATTTTTAGGCCTTGACAGGGCATTTGTGATTTTTTCATTTGCCAAAGACCACAATGGCAGTATCTGCCGATTTGGGGGACACATGACAGGTGTGACAGGTGGACACATGACAGGTGGACACATGACAGGTGTGACAGGTGGACACATGGACAGGTGCGACAGGTGGACACATGACAGGTGTGATCGATAGATACATGACAGGTGTGACAGGTGTGAGGGTGACTTTGCTTGGGGAGTGGCTTGGGCTTTCTCACTGACATTCCTCGTTGGCTTTGTGGGGAAGCGATGGTTGTTTGTGAGTCTTTTTCTTTACGGCAACATTTTCCCTTTATTCTGAGTGCTGTTCCACTTTTTCTTGAAAAAAGATACTAAGTACACAGCCAGTGAGAAGTTTGTGTTATGGATTCCTTCAAGCACCTCGCCATGTGGAGTAAGACAGCCATACTCTGACTTCAGAGGATTTGTTCTCCTTTAAATTAATGGGAGAGTACAAAGTTGTAATGCCACGAGCTTGGTCATGGATAAAGACAGTCTGTTCAAAACATTTCACAGCATGTGTACATGTGTGTTCCAAGTCAGTTAATACCTTTTATTTTCCCAGTATTATCTCTCAGTGCTATAGTTTGTAGGGGGTTTTCTTGTTGTTTTTTTGTTTTTTTTTAGCTTTGTGTGGGTTGTTGTGTCAGTGTTGTGTTTGAAGTATGGATCTGGGCTGTTTTATTTTATTATTTTTTTAGTTTATTCTTTTATATCAAGGATAATGGAATAAGCTACTCATATGCAGGCTGTGGGTGGTTATGATTTCATTGTTGGTTAGAAAAGGGTTTGGCAATGCAGTTATGAACCATGTTTATTTTTGAGTTGTCTTGTATGCATGTGCACATTTATAAATGTGCATGCAAACAGGCATATGCACGCACACAAACACACACACACACACACACACACACACACACACACACACACACACACACACACACACACACACACACACACACACACATCACTCACTCACTCACTCACTCACTCACACACCACTACACACACCACACACACCCTTACCACACACACACACACACACACACACTACACACACACCACACACACACACACACTCACACTCACACACACACACACTACACACCTCACACTACACACACTCACACACTCATCACACACACACTTACTCACACACACTCACACACACACTCACACACACACACACACACACTACACACACACACACACACACACACCACACACCACACACACACACACACACAACACACACCTAAAATATATAGTTTCCTGTCTCCTCCATTACAGCATGGCAAAGCTCACACAAATTATTTCACTTCTTTATCGATTAAAGCTAAACGCATTAAAAACCAAATTTGTAACAGGTATTACATGCTGTTTGCAGTGAAAAACTGTCAAGTCTTCATTGAATTATTGAATGCCAAACCTTGAAATCATTTTAGCCTGATATTCCTGATTGTTCTTTACAAAATGTTTTCAGTGACATTTTGTTAATGTTCAAAATTTGTGAATTTTTGCTTTGAAGTCCAGTTGCACATTTGCTTTAGGTTAGAAGTTAGCATTTTTTCCTGTTCTGTTGTCACTTTTTAGTGGGTAGACATTAAATGGAAGACGCACACTCATACATAAAACAGACACATACACACACACACGCACACATGCACGCATGCACACATATGCACGCACGCACGCACGCACACACACACACACACACACACACACACACACACACACACACACACACACACACACACACACACACACACACCAAACACATCATTTCAATTAAGCGTATTCTCAGTTGCAGGTGTGTGTGTTGTGTGTGTGTGGTGGTGTTGTGTGTGGTGTGAGTGGTATGTTTAATGTGTGTATGTGTGTGTGTGTGTTGTTGGTGTGTGCAGTAGTTGTGTGTGTGTGTGTGTGTGTGGTGTGACTGTTGTAAGAGCCTGTGTGTGTGTGTTGTAAGTGCAAAGTGTGTGGTGTGTGTGTACGTGTATTATTGTAACCGAAGCCCTGGTTGCTGTGTGTATATTCTCTGGTCTGCCAGAAGTGTGTATATGTGTGTGTGGTGTGTGTCTGTCTGTCTGGGTCTCTGTGTGTGTGTATGTGCACTGCTGTAACTCAAGCCCTGGCTGTCTGTGTGTATATTCTCAGGTCTCCCAGAAGGCGCCAGCAAAAAATCCAGATCCTACCTCTTGCTGCAACGTCTGCCCACCACTCTGCGAGGAGAGGAAGAGGAGGAGCAGATGGAGGAAGAGGAGGAGGAGGACGACAGAGAAGAGGAGGAGCCTCTAGCAGACACAGGGTCCCAGGTCTCGGGACGCACCAACAGTCCCAACTGTCGTACAAGCCCATGACGCCCAAAGCCTCCCCACTGCCCATGGGGATGGGTCTGACCCGTGAACCCGTCATGATCAAGGGAGCCAGGAGCAGGTAGGGGGCGCTGTGGAGCCTCCGCTGGTGTCGTCGCGACCTTCCTCCGCCACGGCCCAGCAGCGAGGCAGTCGTCCCCCCCTCGCCTCAGAGCTCCCAGACCTCCCTCCGGCCCTCGCCCAGGGAGCGCCACCTCCAGGGAGCGCGGCGACCCCAGTCCCAGGTCAGCACGTACTCCCGGGGAAGAATCGGAAACTGGCCCAGCCACCACCACAGCAGCCCTGAAGATAGGAACAGGCAACAACAGCAGCAGCAGAAGGAACAGTGGAGCAGCAGCAGGGAAGCAGCCAGCAGAAAGAGGAACCCACCCCTCGCGGAGAAGAACCGAAATCGAGCAGCTGAACCGCCAGGGAGAGATGCAGAGAGGGAGCGATCAGGTCCTAGCTGAGTCCAAGGAAAACCAGGTGGAGGAGAAGGAGAGGGACGAGACAGAAGAGTCCGCAAAGAGCCGTGTCCAGACCGGCTGCAAATGCGGGAGCCGGCCACCAGAGCCGAGAGCACACCCCCCACCCCGGCTCCCTCCCCCCTCGGGCCCTCAGCCTCCAGGGACGACGCAGGCGACAGCAGCAAGCCGGGGACGACGCGGTCCTCGGAAGACGTACAGCCCGTGCCCGCTGTCAGAGAGGACGGGGCAGGACGAGGGGGGCAAGCCGAGGCTGAGCCGGAAGCCGGGCTCCTCCTCCCCTGAAGCCGGTGGGTGAAGGAAGCGCTCCACCCCTTTCTCGGAGCGCGCTGAGGACACGCTGCATGTGGAGGCCGACATGAAAGCCACTGCACCAGCAGTGGGGGCAGCGAGGATGCTGTGCTGGTGCTGGTGTGGTGCTGCCCAGTCTGGATCAAACCCCCCAGCGAGCTTGAAGTTTGGACTAGGGGGCAAGGAGTTGTGGTAAGGCAAGAGAGGGCGGTTGCAGGCAAGAGGATTGCAGGCAAGTTAGGCAAGGGGGCAAGAGGAAAGGTAAGCCAGAACAACACCTGGAGGTTCCTTAGGGCAGAGGCTCTGTGGCTGTTTGAGATATAAATATGAGATTTTCTTTTGCATGACCTCACTAATACATGAATTCAGTCATACACACACAGATATCCAGTTATTGTTGTTGAGATACAAATATGAAATCTTCATTTCCATGACTCACTCATACATGAACTCACTCATACATAGATATCCAGTTATTGTTTGGGTTTTTTTTGTGTGTGTTTGGCTTTTTTTTTTTTTTTTTACTGTTAATTGCTTCTGCTGCATTTTGAAAATCTGCTCAACAACATGATTTGTCATAGATATGTTATTAGATGACTGCACACACACCACAACGCCCACACAGCACGTGGACACACACACACACACACACACACTTGTGATTTCAGGTAACTAATGACATGGAAACAACTGAGACTTGTGGCAGGCTGCTGACAGTATTGAGTGTGCTTTGAAGTGTGGGGTGGATAATTTGTCAGTGGTGTTCATTGCATAGACTGTGTTTCTGTCTTGTTTTGTGTATATGTTCATTTACTCAAGGTGTTTAGGTTGTGGAGTGCTGCCTTCTTGTTGCTATGTCTGTGTAACATGGGGATTACTTTTGCTGTTTTCAGGCCAGAAATAAATTGTTGAAAAGACGTCAAACAGCTGTGGTTTTAGGATAATGAATGGAGGTAGATTTATAGTTGTATTTTTTTGTTTGTTTGTTTTCTTTTTTTTTAGTTTAAAATACTCCAAACTGTCTCTTTCCTCTATGAGACAGTCTGTTACAAATGTGTAGATTCTAACTGTATATGTTGTAGTTGTAACTGTGATGACCGTAATGTCTTGCTGCTTGTCCTGAAAAAAACTGCTGGAGTGGTGATGTGATATTGGTGTTTCCTTTTTTTTCATTCCCTTTTAAAACTGCTGAAACAAAGATGTGACTTGTGGTAGTTTGGGGTTGTTGTTGGGTGTTTTTTTTTAACCATTTATGTTATACTTTTTAAAAAATATACTTTTAAACCAAAAAAAAACTGAAAAAAGGAAAAAAATATACTGATAAACATACTTTTTTACAAATGTTGATAAACTCCTGCCGCCCTTTCCCACTCACTTGTCATATCAATTTCCCTGAAGAATGTTCATTATATGTATTTGCTTCATTCCACACTACAAGTGAGAGCTATTTCAGGAAAAGGTCAGGACAATATTTGGTCCTCTTTTACCTGTTTTTTGGAGGGGGAGGATGGGTGGCAGGGTTGCTATTGTATATTATTATATTTTTTATCCATTTTTAAAAATATTTCTTTTGAAATGTTTTTCTTGTCATTTGTATTTTTAAGAAATGATGTCAGATCAAGTATGTATAGAACTCCCTTTGCAATATAACTAACATATCAAGAAATTTCTGAGGTTGTTATTGTCAGCATTATTACCTGTGATAGCCAGATCATGCACTAATTTTCACACACACCAGCACAGAGAATGATGTGTATGTTAAAGCAAGATTTCAAAAGATCAACAGCATTTGGCAGATTGCATACTTTAAATATTTCTACAACGGAAATCATATTTCCAGATACTTAGTGATATGCTGCTTTTTGTGAATCAAATGTTACCATTTTATTTCATTTTTTCCGTCCATGTAATCAGCTTTAAGCAGCAGTCTTTAAAGAATAGTTTCTCATTCTGGTGAAGTTGTAAGAGTTAATGATTTGTTATTATGTAAATATTAGACTATCTACTTGATTGTATAAAGTCTTGTTCTAAGACTCAGAAAACTGCTGATATCATGTGTGAATATGTTATTGTTGCTGGTGTTTATATATGTTGGTTGTATGCAATATCAGATGAAATGGATTAAAAGTTGAAAAATAAATGTTCATGTGACTGATCATAAAGAAACTCTGTGTGTGTGTGTTGTGTGTGTGTGTGTGTTGTGTGTGTGTGTGTTGTGTGTGTGTGTGCACCCTGTCTGTCGTCTGTCTGTCTGTCTGTCTGGAAAGAGCTGGATGCACTGGCATGTACATGCTGCTGAAACAGAGACGTATACGCTGGCTCGGCCATGTTTTGCAATGATGGACGGATCCCTAAAGACCTCCTCTATGGAGAACTTGTGCAGGGAAAACATCCCAAAGGCACACCACAGCTGTGATTCAAAGACGTGTGCAAGAGGGACTTAACAGTCCTGAACATCACCAGAACACCTGGGAAGCAAATCCCTCGACGGTCAGCCTGGAGACAGACTGTGCAGAAAGGTCTCTCCAAGTTCGAAGAGACACTTGTTCAGCAGCATGAGGCAAAGAGAATGAGAAGAAAGGCTGCAGACCAGGCAGACAGACCAGCGTCAGACTTCATCTGTGCCCTCTGCCATAGGACTGTCATTTCCCCAGAATTAACACCTAGAGCACAACCTCATAGACCTCCGAGACTGAAGGCTGCCTGTGTGTGTGGTGTGCAGGTGTGTGTTGTTTTTTTAATAATTAAAATTTTTTTTTTTATCTATTTAT